>PVKU01000781.1:0-397074 GCA_004027475.1 Anoura caudifer | reverse complement strand
AAGAAAGGGGAAGGAGAATTTTGCAAGGCAGTGGGAGGGGTAGCAGCATGAGAGGACAGGGCAGTAAGAGACCCTGCTGGTGTTGGGACAATGTCTAATATGAGACTTAGAGTTGGTGGCTCTGTGACACTTGCTTGTTATTCCAAAGTTGCCAGTGAAATCTACATACATGTAGTTTTCTATTTTATCTCTTTTGGGGAGGGAGATAAATTCTATGACAAGGGCAGATGAATTCTGGGATTGGAAGAGAGAATACAAAACAGCTGCAAAATTCTAAGAACTCAGAGGGAGAAGTATGAAAAGGTAGGTGACAGGGGAGGAGGAAGAGAGATGAAAGAGCCAGCATACATGGACAGCTATCATGAAGCATGGCCAGGATGCAAACCCAGGAGAGCAGCCAGAGGCAGACGTGGGCAAAATGGGCTGAAGGATGGGGAGCGACCCCCCAGCGTGCATCCAGCCTTGCTTATGCTGGCCTCTCACAATTGTCACACACAGATGTTCTGGCTGTCACTCTACTGGGACTTTTCTGTTTATTATTTCTGTGTCTCCAGGCAGTGACACTGCTGTCAAATGGGAATAAGGTGTCAGGTTCGATTACTCCCAGTGCAATGTGAGGAGACACGTGCACTGATGGAAGATGCCTCTTCCTTGGAGCGGATGTGTACATGTATCACCAGCAATTAATGCTGCTCCATTGGCCTTGCCTTCCTATTGGAATAGGCCTGACTGTGCTGACAGGAAGCAATCTGCAGGCCTTCATATTTTCAGGCCATGAGTCCCTGTGCTGGCTACAGCAGTGATCAAAGAGTCAGAGATAGGGGATTTGTCATCCTCCTGTGGGCCAGGTACCATGCTGGGTGGTTCGCATAGCTTGTCTCAGTTTAGCATAGTCACCAAGGGCCTGGCCTTTGGGTTGGCAGACCTCATTTTGAATTCTGAGTCTGCCACTCATTCATGGCCATGAATAGGTTACTTAAACCCTGTTAGCATCAATTTCCTAATCTTTAAAACAGGGATGGTAATATCTTACCTTACAGTTTTATTTAGGACTAAATAAAATCATCCATTTATTCACCCAACAAATAGGCTGTATTTGAAAAATATACATATACACATAGAAATTATAAAGTATATGTACATATAAAGTATATGTGTACATATATGTATACATGTATGTGTGTATATATTCCTACTTTCACAAACCTTATGTCCTATTGAAGGGAGACAGAAACAAACAGGTGATTATAATGTATATAAAGGACTTAGCAGAATTCCTGGCACATGGTCGACTTTGATAAATGGTGTAATTTAATCTGATATCATTCCTTCGAAGCACTGTCATTCCCAATGAAGAATCTGAGGCTGTTGAGATAACTGGCTCCAGGTCATGTGGCCAGATCTCGGTCCCATTAGGAACACTGAGGGGATGAAAAACAAGAAGAATTCATGTGCACAGTGTCCCCATGCTTCTTGAGTCAGCTGAAGTCATGACCTACAAATTCAAGCAAAGTGAAAATTTCCAGAGAGCCAGTCACAAGGTGCTGAATCATCTTTGAGTATGTGGGTTAAACTAGCTCATATTCACGAAGGTGGCTAAGAAATGCCTCCCCTGGGTCGACCAGCTGTCCCACTCTGCCTAAGACTGAGCAATTTCTCAGGATGGAGGACTTCAGTGTTAAAACTAGGACAGTCCCAGGCAAACTGGGACAAGTTGGTCACTGTAACCAAGACCAAGGCCAGATTATATTTCTCAAGCCACATAGTGAGGCTGGAGTGTTTACAAAGGCAGAAATAGGGAAGAAAGACTGCCAAACTGAAAATAGGTAATAAACCAGGAAGGGAAGGCAAAACACATGAGGAAACCTGTCTGCTCTGAGCCAAAGCCGGCGGTGCCTGCGTCGCCTTGTTTTACCAATTTCTCCATGGGATTTGGCTACCGCACGTGTGGGCCATGAACAGTGGCTACCTGGCTGAGTACCGCACTGATGCAGACACCAGCTAATAGTGTCCTAGTCATTACAGATGAAATAAAACATACACACAGACCACCAAGTCTGGTGGAGGAAAAAGGACGACATCGTGGCTTTTCTCTCAAGGGGAGCAAAAGCCCGCAGCCTCCGCCATGACAGGCCTTTATTCTATATCTCTCTCCTCACATTACAAGATGGTTCTCACTCACTATCCTGGTCGCAACAAAGGAGCCAATGCCCCTAATCACATCACAGAAAAAGGATATTAGCAAATGAGAAGGCAAAAGTGGTTGAGCCGTTAACACTGGTCCCTGCAAAGTTCAGCATGGATTTTAGGAAGTTATAGTAAGCATTTGCAGGGTGAGGGAGTTTTAGCAAAGAGCAAGCTTCAAAAGAGCCTAGTTATAATGCAAATCTGATTACCCATGAGAGAACCTATCTGTGGGTGTGGGTCCTGAGCATCTCCGAGTGGGAGCTGGGCCCACACCATGCAGAAGGGTCTGCCACACCGCATAACCATCTGAAGGCATGTGGATGGCTCGTCAGTGACTGTTTATATAACTGCACTTCTTGGTGTGTTTGCTGTCTGTATGAATAGTCCCTCCTTGATCGCAGGCTCAGCTCTTCAATGGGGTGGGTGCCACAACATGGGGGAGAGTGCCGAACTTAGCACTGGATGTCCCCTCTCTGCCTCTCCCGAGTAGGGTGCCCATGCCAAGTCACTGAATCTCTGTGAGTTCGAGTCCTCATTTGCCAAATGGAGATGAATGATCATCTTCTCCATAATGATAATGGATTCACATGAAAATCAAATTAAACAATGTGTATGCTTTGTGCAGATTTGAATTTAAGGTGCTCAGGTCTGCTGAACTCAGGCCACCTCACTTCACATCCAAACCAAACTTTGATCCTGGTTTTGTTTACCTAAGAGCTAAATTGCATGATTATTCCCTAGTCCATTTCATTCTCCTTCTTTTTCTAATCAAATGCAATGCAAAGCGTTATCCGGGTATGACCTGCATATCACCTGCCCTCTGCCTGCTGGTGCCTTTTTTTTATGTAACTTTAATTTCTGTTAAGGATATACCTACATGTGATGTGAGGAGTCAGCTCTATAAGACTTAGTATAACCAACAGCAGTCCCTGCCCTGCCCTAAGGCAATCACTTTCAACGCCTCTAAGTGTGTGTGTGGGGGCGGGGGGGGGGGGGGGGGGTTGGGATTAACCTTCACATCTCAAAATAATAGACCAATACTGCAAAATCTTAACCTCCCTGTTTTGGTCATCACATACTGGCTTCCAACTATGAGATGAAAATTTAACCCATGAACCAATTACCATGATCGAGCAACCACGTTCACAGCTGAGTGCTATATGACAACATCATTGCCTGTCTTCTTGCGTGCCTCCAGCCCCCCACCTTGAAGCTGACAATTGATTTTTCCTTCAGTTACATAATGTCCTATGTTTCTGTCACAAATCTCCAAACTCATGTCACAAGTGTAAATCTCCCTTCAAACACCTTGGGTTTTTATCATTTCCAGGAAATATGTCTCCAGGTAATATTACTTCTTGGAGATATATTTCCTGGAACTGCTGTTCTCTTGCTTCTGTCTCAGAGACCATCCCAGTCAGCTTCAGGATCTGTCTTCCTCTCTCCTGCACTGGTTCCTCTGTTTCTTAGTGCTCATACTTTCTGTCACATCCTTGTTTTGGTAGAGCCCTCCTCTAATAGCTTCTTGAGAAAAGGCACAAAGGAAGTAAACTTTAGAAGCTTGCATGTCTAATATTTATTATGTATTCATAATGAGTTCTTTTGTCCCAGTGCAGAACTGAGGGTTGTTAACATTGTTACAATCCCTTCAGGATTATTAAGGGATTCTTACTTTGCCTTTTATCATCTTTTGCTATTGTTGTGCAGTCTGATGCCATTCTGATACCATCTTTTGATTGTGACTTATTTTTAGAAACTTCAGGGATCTTCTTTTTGTCTCCAGAGTTCGGAAATTCCATAATGGTTTGCCTTTGTGTTCATCTATCTCATCCAATAGGCTGGGTATTCAGGGACCCTTTCGTCTTTGGTTACATTTGAACTAAATTTACAGGTTTGGATTTCAAGGGTAAGGCTCACCATCTTAGAGAAACTAGCTTTATATCTCTGAGTCTTAGTTTCCTCATCTTGAAAATGGGAATGAAAGACACAGATATGCACAGGTGTTACACTGGTTGAATGAGTTATGTTCTAACAATCTCAATGCGTGTGCGTTAAGTCTGATTCAAAAGTTAATTTTGATGATAGTCCCCTTCCCAGTCACTCCTATGATGATGCGGCCCCTCCAGGAGTGTGTCTCACCCCTCACACATTTCTCACTGTTGGGACCATACTTCATGTGTTAAAATGGTAAGGAAAGAAGTTAGATTAATTTTCAGTATAGCTGGGGTTAAGGTTTACTTTTTTAGTATAGCATTTTTCACAGAAATAATTGTTAAGGGGAGTGATACATATTCTCTTGCTTCCTTCAACAGAATGTTCGAATACAATTTCACTCTTCCCAGATGTACTGAGGTTCTTTGTCCAATTCCTATGTATTTTGTTTGATTTTTCAAATGATTTCTTTTGCAAAATGAAAAAAACATAAGGTTTTCCTTATTACAAATTCATTATAGTCTCACTGAATAGAATTAAAAATTGCCAGTTAGAAAAAAAGAAAAAAGAAACCCTCGCACCAACACACAGATGATCAGAGCCTTACATGTGTGCACGGACACATGCAAACATGAACACACCCCCCAAGAGGCTGAAAGAAATGATGGATAGATTTGACTACATACAAATTAAAAGTTCCTCCATGTCAAAATCTACATAAACAAAATTAAAAGCAAATATAGCAATCTGACAAAATATTTGCACTAACATGACAAATAAAAAAGTTAATCTCTCAAATATCCAATTACTCCACGCTTTTTTAATCTTGCCTCTCCAGCCAGACTTTCAGCTCCTTGAAGGCCAAGGGGATGGACATCTTTGGTTTCACAGTGGTCCACTTCAGGGCTCCCTCCTCCATCCTTCCAAAACTGAGTTGGGCTCAGTTGAAGAAGGCCAGATTTGGATTTTATTTCTAGCTCTCCCTCATAGTGTCTCATGCAAAATTGATGTTTAATAAATATTTGTTGAATGAATGTGTGTATAGAGAATAAAAAGCCATTTTTCCCTATGAAATTCTGTTGTTATATATTGGATTTCTATAATGAATAGAGCTATGCATCTCTCTTGACCTCCCTGCCAAGCCATCAGCTGTTGAATCTCCTGCCATCATCTAGGGTGTTGTTTCTAATCTCTTGGCCACAGGAAATTAGAACACTTAATATGTACCAGGCACTCTGCTCGGTGATAGGGCTACAAAACCAAACACCATCCGTGGGTTCTTAGATAACTCTCCATCTTGGGAGGGAAGTCTGGGTACAACCCACACAGACATCATTGACTTTGATGAGCACTGCACTGGAGCCAGAGGGATACCCAAAGGGAGGAGTGTGAGGCAGAGAGCTGGATGGACGCATTCGGCCTATGGGAGAGAGCAGAGCTTCATACCACCCACCAAACACCTAGATGGAAAAATACAAGGTTGAGGGGCTGGGTGTGGTAAAAGAATTGTATATTCAGAGGTGGTCCCTCTAGCCTCAGAGTGATGACCTGAATTGTAGACATAGGCAAAAGAATTATAACTTATTGATTGCCTACAGTCATCAGCATGTTACCAGGAACTTCACATGTTGTCTAATGATTCTTCTGATGGCTCCTTTGACAGAAGAGAGGAAACTAAGATGTTAAGCAATGTGATCAAGGTCCTGTGGCCAATAAAAAAGGGGCTCAGGATTCAGTGGAGTACTGTCTGTCCCCAAAGCCCTTATATGCCATTGTTTGTTTTGTGGGGGGTTGGGGGGTCCTTACAGGCCTCTTCTTACTCAGCTCAGATGTGCCTTTAAAGGATATGCATATAAGGACAATTAAAGTTCATTTTAATGCCTTCTGTTCCAATAGGAGGGCCCTAGTTGGGGTGGGTAGGAGGCTGGTTGAATGGTACACTTGTAACCATATTCACTTTGCAGCTTCACATTCAGACAAACTTCTTCCTGTAGAGAGAAGACCCAAGTTTCAGGTTACCTGCTGAGGGTGTGTTCAACTTGCTGTTGGATGCTCTTTGCTTGTAAGCACTCAGGGGAACCCCATTTTTTATGACTCCTCTGATCTGAAGGTGCTGCTAACCTATTATCACCCTCAACACGACACTGGGGCTGTTTGTTTGTTTTTCTGAAATTGGCCACATTGATTTCTGCCCATGTTAAATGCTGCCTGGCTGTCTGGGAGGCATTGAGGTGAGAACCAATCAAAGACAGGCTGGAGTTTTTCTATGCAGGCAGCAGCCTTTGAGGAGATGCAGAAAGTCTGCCCCACATATTCCTTCTCTGCTCTGGCCTAACGCAGTACCTGGGGGTCTGCCAGGAGTGTCAGAGTACTTTCAGAGCTGGAAGAGCCCGTAGAGACCATCTAAGCACCAGATGAGCCAATGAGCCCCACTGGGGGTGGGCAGGGGGAGTGGCTTCCTAAAGTCATCAGAGAGGTACTGGCATTTTTTTCAGCCCTTCAGCCCCAGTGCCAGGCACCTACAAGTCACTCAATAAATATTTCTGTACTTACTGATTGAATCTTAAACACAGCCCTTTCAAAGTGGGTGAGGGAAGTCTTCATAGAAAGAAGTTTATGAGAGGTCTTAGAGGCAAGAAAATTGAGAGTGTGACTTAGGAATAGCAAGTGCTAAGCAAAGTACAGGGTACTCATTAGAACTAATGAGAGAAAGAACCAAAAGGAGAGGTTAGGGCCACATGGTAGAGAATCTTGAAGGCCAGAGTGGGGCATCACACCTCTGCCTCTGCCCTTCGTCTGCTGGCCCCAGACCATTGGCTCAGGATGGCATGTGTGACTTGACTTGTCTTGATGCCTGTTGTCCTCCTGGAATGTGGCAGTGTTCACTCATCCATTCATTTAGCGACTGTTTACTGAGTAACTACAACATGTCAGGCACTGGGCCAGGCTCTGGGGGTCCAGTAGGGACTGACACAAACCAGGCTCCTGACCTCCTGAAGCTTACATTTTGCATATCCAAACACAAGTGAATGAACAACAGCATAATACAGATTGTGCTGCAAGCTCTGGAGAGAAGAAGCAGAATGATGTGATAGATGCCAAGTTGTGGCAGGCACTGTAAACATGATGGTCAAGGAAGGCCTCTCTAAGGAGGTGACATTGGAAATGAGACCTGAAAAAATGAGGTGGAGCTGGCCACGCACAGAGATGGGAAAAGCCTGGCTCAGCGGGACAAAACTACATGTATAAGACTCTAGAGATAAAAGAATAAGGTAAAAGACTCAAATGACTCAGGTAGTCTCAGTCATGAATAACAAGAAAAGAAGGGTCATAGGAAGGAGTCTTGGGTGGTAGATAACTGAAAAACAAGACTAATCTGGTCCAACTACAATAAAAGAGTAAAGCCCTTCAATGTCTACATCTAGCTCAATGGTTCTCAAACTTTGAATGAGCATAAGAATCATCCAGGAAGTCTATAAAAAAAAAAAAAAAAAAAAAGCAGCACCTTCTTGGACTATATTCAAAGAGATTTGGAGTATTTTTCAACAGACACTTCAGTTGGCTTTGATGCAGGTCAACACATTTGGAAAACCCCTGCATTAAAGAGACGAGGTGGGAGGGCCATGCCATTGGGTGCAGGAGGGGCAGGACAGGTGTGGGGTGTCAGGGGAGCAGAGAGTCAGAGGACAAGAAGTGTACCATCAGTGTTTGCCTCCATAACCGGCTAGTAGCTGGATTCTTTGTGCCCAGGTTGGCCACCTGAGTCATAATGACAGCAGAGAATGCTAAAGAACTGGATTCCGGGAATCCTAGAATCCCTGAGGACATCAGGTTGGAGAATTGTTTACAGGATGGAGGAAAATTATTGCTAATGGGACCCCAGGAATAGTTATCACACCCACATTTTTCTCCACCGCATCCTCTCAGATTCCGGTTAGAAGATAATTCAGATAATTCCTGGCTTTTTTGAGAAGATAGCTTAACATACAGCATTTTCAGTGGGCTTGAGGTCCCACTGGACCAGCTGGATGTCATTGTTAGTGTGGCGTGGGCTACGGAGGAACACTTTAAAATAGGGCAGAGGCAGTGGCAAAACAATTGGCTGTGTCATTCCAAACCTTTCCCAGCAAATTACGTGGAGAGCAAGCACAAGTCATTATGATTTATATAAATATAGGTTGCAGATTTCATTAAGATTAGGCCAGCTTTGCAGTTATCACTTGCTGGGTTGTTTGCCTGGTCCTTAATCTTCATTTGCAAATGCTGATTAGCTTCATAAAAGACTCCTGGTGTCCACAAGTAAACCCAACCCTCACCTGGCTTTCTTCTTTCCAGGATCTCAGTCAAGGGGCTGCCTACCTGGGCACACAGCCTGGAGAAGACCCTAAAACAGATTTTCTTAAGGCATCTGAAAACAAAAGGGGTACAGACACAGTAGCACAAAAGCTTTTTCAAATCAGAGTCCTTTCTAAGGTTCCAAGAAAGACAAAGGACCAGTGTCCCCTCCCTGATGCCCAGCTGCAGATGGGCACTCAGACAGGTGGACACTCAGAGGGGGTGAACAGAATGATGGTGGTCCCCCACATCAGTGTCACGGTAATTCAACAATTCATTGAATTCTGTCATTAAGCCAACAATGGCAGGCAGTGAAGGAGACATCAGGGATACAAAGACAAGAAATTAAAATGCTAAAATTCCTTGCCCTGTAGGAATTTGCTCTGACTTAGAGACTGGCACATAGGTGTGATCTCAGGTGGGCGGGAGCAGGGATGGAGACCTCATAATGACGCTGCACCTGGCACAGGGGGTGGAGGTTTTATCGAGCGAGCCTGAGGTTTCAAGTCCTGTAGAAACTCCATCTTCTATTTTTCCAAATGAGGTCTCAGGCAGAGCCTCACCCAATTGCTAGAGCAATCTTTCCAAAATGTCAATCTGACCATGTCACTCCTCGATTTAGGGCAAGGGACTGAAAATGCCTTCTATAAAGGGCTAGATAGCATATATTTTAGATTTTTCAAATTAGAAAGTCTCTGTTAAAACCATTCAACTCTACCCCTGCAGAGCTCAGGAAGCCAGACACAGCAAGTAAATGGATGGCTGTGCCGTGTTCAATACAACTGCATTTACAAAAACAGGCAGGTTGCCAGGTTTGGTTGGTGGGTCAGTTTGCTCACCCCTGCCTGAGAGTCACTCGGAGGTTCCCCTCCCCTTCGCATGAGACCCCAGGACTCCACAGTCTGAACCCCAACATCCAGGGGACCACTCTCCACCTACCCCACCACATCCTCTGCTCCAGTCACGTGGGACTTTTCTGTGTAACTGGTAAATACTGTGGCCTTTCGTGGCGCTGGGTTTCCAAGGCAGGTCACCTCATCTGAATTGTCTTTCCTTTAAAGCATCAATGAAATTACTGTTTGTTTTTTACGTCCTAGCACAAATGTCCCCTTGCTATGTCTGAATGTTTTTGTCCCTTCCAAATTCAAATGATGAGATTCTAATGCCCAATGTGATGGCATTAGGAGGTGGGGCCTTTGAGAGGGGTTTGGGTCATGAGGGCAGAACTCCAATGAGTGAGGTTAATGCCTTTATGAACAATGCCCAAGAGGGCTTCCTTGCCTCTTCCACTACGTGCAGATACAATGAGGAGTCTACAACCCAAAAGACAGCCCTCACCTGACCATGTGGGCACTCTGACCCCAGATCTCCAGCCTCCATAACTGTGAGAAATGACTTTCTATTGTTTATAAGCCACCTGGTCTATGGTACACCCCTGCTCTCTTTTTTTGCTAACACCTGATTATATTAAGAGTCTGGTTACTTCCGTGCTCCTCTGTTCCATCAGAGTCTCATTCCTCCAAAGTAGGGACCATGCCTTTATTCCTCTCTGGATCCCAGCTCCAAAACTAAGGAATGTTTGATGAATGAAACATACCCCAAGAAGCAGGAGGTGGCTGCCTAAAGGCAAACACAGCTCTATCCCTGTGTCTGCTGGACCGGAAGTGTTATGGTCCATTGGAAGGAGATGTTACCCTCGTAGTTAAAACCCACCCATCACTTTTAGCCCTAGTTTAGAGGCAACTCTACCAAATGCCTCATTTTTCCTGTAGCTCTAAGAGTCAGTCACCCTGATGTTCTGCCACTGTGCCTCCTGTCTCCCACTCTGTCTCTTATTTTAGGACTGTGACTCTGCCTCCAAATGGCCAAGCCTGCAAATCACCTCCAGGGAGCTACCCTCTTTCCAGATTCCTCTTCTTTCTTTCTCTTCTATCTCATATTTCTTATTTTTCTTTCTCTACCGTACCTCAGCCTCCCCACTGGGTTCAGAATTGTAGAGGGCCATTCAGTGCTTCTTATTTAGTAGCTAGAAGTTTTGAGAATCTTCCATGCATTTAGGATGCACTAGTAAACAAGATAGAAGTATTCCAACCTCTAAAGAATCTCAGAGTTTATTGGGAAATAAAAGCAAGATATGGGTTGGTAAGTGTTACAGTGGAAGTTAGGGGTCATGGAAGGAGGAGCTTCCAAACAACACATGGGGTGGTGGGAGGTAGAAAGTCAGGTCTGTCTTCCTTGATTTAGGGATATCTGAGACAAAGCCTGAAGTAGGCACACTAAGTAGGAGTTAGCCAGGCGAGCAGGGACACAGAAAGAACTAGGCAAGAGGACAGAAAAAGCAAGGACCTGAGAGTAAGAAAGAGCATGAATTTAGGAATCTAAGAGTGATTTCATCTCAGGGAAAGCTGTAGCATGTTCAGAGTTTATGGCATTTTGATCTGGGCCAGCATCCCTTTCCCAGGGGTCAAATCTGGTGAGTGGAGCCCCCAGCAGAAACCTCAGGAAGGCAGTACTTGGGGTGGTTTAGGTGGAAGCCATCTAATTCCAACCAGCCTGGACTAGAGCAGGTCCTAAGCAGAGGGCCAGCAGTTTGTGCAGTGAACATGTACGAATGAGCCACTGTCATGTGGAGACAGATACAATGGTGGGACAGACAGACATGGACAGGCAGCTGTTCAGAAGCCCACCAGGCAGGCTGCAAGGGGTTGGGGGAGCTCAGGATCAAGTTCTTAGAACAGCAGGGTCACTGAAGGGTTATTTGAAAAGCAAGACAGAATAAAGAAAATCGAGAAAAGGAAAGACCTCCGGTGGTGGGAATCAAGGTAGCAAACATCTAATTGCAGATGTCACTCACTAGTGCACTGGAATTCATCCCTATTCTATCCCACCCACCTTGGTTACTGCTGGTTCTTGTGGTCAGGGTTGCTCTGCGTCATCACTGATGTGATCTGGGTCCATAGTCAAATGACCTTGAAAACCACAACAGCTCAGTTGGCCCCATAACATTCTAGAGGCAAGGCTTCATTTGGGCTGATTTTGACAGTGATGTGCCTTTCCTTTCTTTCCACATGTGGCTACCATTTTATCCTTTGAATTGAAAAACAAAACAAAACAAAACAAAACAAAACAAAACAAAACAAAACAAAACATCTACCATAGTCGGGTTCTTTTCACAGAGATTCCTTTTAGCTTTCTTCTTTAACCTTCAATATTCTCCCCATGAATACTTCCCAGGGTCTCCTTCTGAGACTTTTGCGCTCTAGGGCGAGAGGTCAGCCCCTGACTGGGCCTTTCCACACCAAGAGCAGAGAACAAAGGCTGTCTGCTAGGGAGGGTTTACATATTCAGCAGCACAGCTTCTCTTCCCTCTTCTTCATTCAAGACAGAAGGGGCTGCAAACACCTCGATTTCCAGTGGTCTGTGGCCAGGAGGTGGAGAGATGAAACTGCTTTGTTGAGGACCCAAGGGAAGACCCAGCTGTGGCTGCCAGAGTCTTATCTTATGAAAAACAGTTACAGTACTTTTTATTTAAATAAGTATTTCAGAAAAAAAATGTGTAGTAAGAATATAAAATTAAATTTGCCAAATATGCTGAGAGTAGGTCCTTGGAGAAACTTTATCTCTACTGCATAGTCAAACACATCAACTTTGGGGCTGCCTGGCAATTACTGCATGGCACAGATTGAATTGGTTTTTGTGCAGACAGTGTTATCTGGCACCAGGAACAGGGACGTATTTTAGGAAACACAATTCCAGATTGTGAGGAAGGGTTCCTGGGGGCTCCTTATGGATGTCACCAACAAGACTAGTCCAGATCTCCCTGCTGATGAGACTTGTGGAGCCACATGGCAGAGAGAGCAGGTGTCTTCCAGTGCCTCCGATCAACCGGTGTTTCTCAAAGTTTGGGCTGGACAGCTTGTGGACAAAAAACTGGAACGTACTCCTATGGCACATCCATAAGACCATAAAGCCAGTTTTGTTTTCTCTAAAATGAATTTTAGTTATTTTAGGGAATAATTTTCATTCATTTGTGTGTATACACACATACATGCTCCCTTATCCCAAACTGTAATTCCACTTGGGAAGAACAACATGGTATAGTCATGCAGCCTCCACCAATTACAGGCAAATGTTAAATAATGTTAAAGGAAGAATAACATGGATGTGCAAAGAAGTCGCCCTGTAGAGAGAAGGTAAGACAGAGGCCAGGGACCTACTACTCCTGTCACTACCTTCGTTCACTATACCTTGGCCAGATGCTAGGTTCCTGGGCATTGGCAGAACAAAAACAGCCACCACTCCATTTGCCAAAGCTACACCTTTGATCGATGCTTTATTCCAGATGTCCACACATGATTAAGTATTTACCACTGGGTACCATAGGCTGCCTGTTTTCTGTTTTTTAATGGAAACCAGGGCTTCACTACCTTCAACCAAGCCAGGTCACACAACCTATCCCAGAATTCTATCTTTGGGAGTCTAGTGCCAATAAACTATTTTAAGTACCAAATATTGTGCTCACCAGGGTATAGTTACAGATGACAGGACTTCTTTAACAGTTTCTAAAAAATTTAATACAGGTATTATTGGAGGAGCTAGAAGAGCAGGCTGGGGAATTGGCTCTGAAGATTGATTTCTGGATAACACTGTAGAATTGGCTACCAGAGGAACTACCACCTCTATCACAGAGAAAGATGCTGGAGAGCAGGAAGGCACTGCAGGGACCTTTCTTCCACGGTCATATTGAGGCTTCAAGGTCAATATCAGCAATTCAATGCTTCCTACATGTTAACCTTCCCTGTCTAAGTTATGTCTGAATGCAAAACCAAGATTGTATCCAAAATCCTAGCTGCAAGGGAGTCTGGGAAATGTCATTTTTAGTTTTCTAGTGTCTGCAGCACTGAAGAAAGAATGCTTAAAAGAGGTGGCCAGAAAATGTGGAGGAGCAACCTACAATATTTACTTCCTCACCACTGTGAGTTTCATGCAGGTTCCCAAATTATGAATCAACATGCCAAGCATTTATTGAAGTCTTTTTGTGCACAAAGCACCTTGGAGGGTACAGAGGCATGTGAGGTGTGTCTAAAGTAATATTTTCACTGCTTTTACAATCTACCTGCATTAATGCACTGGAATGAAAGTGGCCCTTTAAAGGGGAATCCTTTGCAAATCTTATATGATACAGCCTTGCCTCAGAACTTTTCTGGGCCTCTTCTTAGAAATGGCCTTGTCCTCATGAACGTACATTCATATGTGGACCTTGAAATCAGTCTCAATATTCTAAATTCACACCTGTCAGAGCACTAGCTGATATTTATTATGTACCAAACACTGGGCTACATACTTCACATGCACTATCTTATTTCAATGACACAACAAATTGTACTGTGAAGTAGGTACTATTACCATTTTCATTTTACTACAAGAATTAGAAGCTCAGATAACTTAAGGGACTTCCTCAAAGTCACACGTTTTTTAAGTGTCAGGTAGGATATGGGAACAGAGGACTTTGTGGCTTCAAATACCACTCCCTGCCCATAACATTACATTTCTTAACCAAGAGAATGGAGTTGTTCTCTTTGCCTCATAGCTATCATGTCTCCCAGGCTTGGATCCCAGTGACTTTCAACTCTTCCATTTAGGGCATCCTCTCTTAGTGCACAAAGATGCCTTTGACATGATTACTCTTACGAAGAAATTCAGGTGAATGTGACTTTGGATCTGCAGCCAGTTTTGGGATCAGGAGGGAGCAAGAAAATTCCAAATCATGTTCTTATAACCTCCACATACCTAAAACTTCCCCAGGAGAAAGGGGTAATAATCAGCTATGTACAATAATCATAGAATGTATCAATAATTATTAAGATTTATAAGGTGAAGTGTGATTATTTAAAATTTAGACATGTGACTTCATTAGTACACCTTAGTAATATTTGGCCCCTGTTTTCATGCTAACAGAGAGTTCATTCCCTCCTCCACTTTCTTTCTGATATGATATAATATTGAGGTTGAAAACTTAAACTCAGGTCAGGTTTGATTCCTGGCTCAGTCACTTACTAGTGGGGATTTTAGCTAGTTTCTCATTCTTTCTTAAGCCTCGTCCTTCTCAAAAGTAAAATGGTGATGATCATAGAATTTGCCTATGTATCAGGTTACTTAAATAATTTTGAACAAATAAAATCTGATAATCCATTGAAAGCATTGGCATACTCTTTGGCAAATAGTAAGCACCAAATAAATGTGACATATTAATTATTAATCATATACAAAACTCCACACTGGGTACCCTGAAAGTTCTTACCTTTGCTCATTCAACAAACATTTATAAAGTTCAGGGAACTAAAAGGCAAAATGATAGGGTCTCAGCCCTCTAGTTGCTTACCATGTGGTGGGGAGACAGATCTATAAAAAAATCAGTGGAGGTGAAAGTCGATAGTGTTCACCCACAGTACCTATCTCCTGGCTACAGTGCAGGCAGTGGGGTGAGTAGATAGCTCTACTTGGCTGTACTATCTGGGGAGGCTTCAAAAAGATGATGCTTGAGATAGATCTAGAAAGATGGCTTCCAGAAGGCAGAAAGAAAGGGAACTCTAGGCAGAAAGAAAAGTAAGGACAAAAGCCAGCTGACATGAAGGGAACAGTAGGCAGTGGGGCACATCTCAAGCATGGAAAGCAGGATGTAGAGCCTGGCAGGCAACCACCATAAGCAGGCACATACAATGTCAGCTAACATTGCTGCAAACCATGTAAATCCAGTGTCACATGCGAAAGAAGAGTCTAATTGTCATGAGGTAATTAATGGCAATCAGATATTCCCCAGCTGTTTACTTCAAAATGGCAAACAGGAGGAAAAAGTCAACTCCAAGAATTCCTAATACTCTTTTTTAGATTTCTGCCCTGCTCCCAAAATCTCACACCCAGAACCTGCAACACATCTCTCTCCCCACTTTCTGTCCCCAAGTCCCTACCCACAATTCCTTCATTGCTATGCTCCTGCTGCTGCCCCAAGCACAGCCACCCCCTGGGCACCTGCTTTGCTCATACCTGCTGGCCAGTCCCCATGGAGCACCCATGGGGTTCTCCACCTGGTTGAGCTCCAAGACAGCACAGTCAAGGCACTGATATGCTGGTAGAGCTCACATGGTCTGAAGAACAAAAAGCTAGCTACCTCTAGCATAGTGGCTCATAGAAAGGACTCTTTGGCAGCAGGTGGCCCATGCTTCGGGATTGTGCTTGTTGAGAGGGTTTGAACAGATAGAAAAGGAGAAAGAGGGCCTTTAGGGAGGGGGGCAACAGAGGGTGGTAGACCCAACATTGATACATCATCCTCATGCATTGCTGCTGGTTGTGTTTCCTGCCTGAAGTATTCTGTTATCCTGCCCACTGGCTTTAGAGATGAAATTAAGGCCCCGAGGGGGAAAAAAAGGATAAACAGATTCTTGTTTAAAATTCAGATATTTACCTGAGTATCACTTCTTTGGCCAGACTTACAATATAGATTCATCATTCCCAGGAAACTGTGATGCTACTAGTCATGAGTGTGACCATATCATCATAAAGATGTATGCCAAAGGCAGGTGTATAGTTTTGTCTTCCTTTGAATGGGACCGACTCCCTGGGGTAGGTGTCTCGGGATACTCTTTGCCAAGGATGAAATTGGAGGGAAGACAGTGTGGAATGCAAGTTTTCAGGGTTGGAACTAAATCTAATTCTACCTGGGCTCTGCCACTTGCAAGTATTGTGGCATGGGTCAAGTGCAGCCTCTTGGAGCCTCAGTTCCCCAGGCTGTAAAATGGAATATGTAATTGCCTGTGTGGTTGTAAGGAGCCATTGGGATGATGCGTACAAAGCACTAGGAAGGGGGACTGGCACCGAGTCCCTGCTCAGTTGGTGGTAGCTAATATTATTAGTTCTGTTGAGCAAACAAATTTTGCAGGCGCCTTGCAGCAAAGACATTCTAATATGCTTAGTGTCCACTTCAATTTTATTTATTGTGCTTATCTTGTCTTCTGGGCCATGGTCAGTATTTACAGGCAAAGGGTTCTGTTGGCAATATCAGCAGTGATAGTGGGGCTGCCTGCAGCCATTCGGCCGTCCCTTCCCTAAGATGGCCATGCCACACAGCCCTCAGGGGACAGCAGGACCCTGCCAAGTATGCCTGGAGTGGGACATGTGGGCAGCGGGGCTGGCACAGCCTCCGTCCTGACTGGGCAAGGTAAGGTGGCAGATGTTGGCTCTGGCGCAAACATTGCCCAGGAGAGAAGTAGCCACTGGTGTCAGGATTTGTTAATTGCATTGGGTTTTGGCACAGCCTTCTCACACAGCCCTGGAATAGCTCTTGCTATTAGAAAAGGTCCCTTTCTGCCTCTCATTTTATGGCAATTTCTGTCCCAGGGACAAAGCCTGGCGAGGTTACAAGATTTGGTGTTCAGTAAAAGGCTCTTGTGCGGTGCCCAGTTCTCCAGCTGGGCTGCTCTCTAGACTAGAAAGAAAATTAACTTGGCCAAGTTCACCTGGTGAGCCCATAAGCTCAGTAGGGCTGTACCTTCCATTTGGACATCAGCTTCTTCCATGAAACCTTCTCTCTTAAAGGAACAACACCCCATTCATTCTGTTCATTACCTGTCAGAGAACTCACAAAAACACATGCGCATCCGTTCATCAAGTGAGTTTACTGCAATATTTCTTCCTCTGTGTTTCAGGCTTGTCTCGGTTTCACAATGGAAAGGGTTAGCCTTCGCTATCACAAACCTTGATTCTGAATCTGAATTTGTTATGACATAGTTTGTGGCCTTGAACAAGGGATTTGCCGTTTTGGGGCTCAGTTACCTTGTGTGTACAGTGTGGATAATACAGCCTACCCCTTCCTGTTGCAGAGATTAAAGGGGTTAAATTATGTAAATTACTGCACTTTTGCCTACATCATCATTGTAAGTTCTCATTAAATGTTTTTGCTGTTATTCCTTCTAACTAGTTGCAGAATAAATAGGCTCATATCTCTTTTAATACTACAGTTAATTTTTCAAGCTCCTTATACCCAGGTGAACAAGAGGACCAGAGTTTCCTAGGAGGCCCTCTCCATTGCCCCTGAATGGTCTGAGAATGTTTGATCAGCACCAAGGGGGTAGCTCTGCTAACCCATGCTTTCCTGATGGCTGGTGAATCTGGTCAGCAGGTGGGCCCCCGTTTCCTGTTGCTACTTCCTACTGGATTGACATTAAAACCTGGACCCACCTCATCTACAGAGCCTGTGTATTGCTGCAGGGACGCCAGTGCTAGCCCGGCAGGGGTTTCTTCATGATGCAGGGCTAGAGGGCAAGGCGGGCTCCATGCCAGTGAAGACAGATCTGAGATCCAGGAGGCCACCCTGGGCCTGTCCTTCAGGTGCAGCGACTCTTAAACTTCAAGTCCTGGTGCTGATCCTTGTGTGGGCTGTAGCTGGTTAGCTTGGACTTATTGGTGTCAGAGATAGGGTCAGGTGGAGAGACTCAGAACACTGCACTGGGGGAGGGTGCGAACTGAGAAGCCAGATGGTCTGCGTTCTAATGTGGTGCTTCCTGCACACCCTTCAGCAAGTTACTTGACTGCTCTGTGCCTCCTCCATCCCTACATCTGAAAAACCATGGTCCTATTAGTTAATTTCTAAGGAGGTAGGGCAGATTAAATGGTTTGACACATGCAAAACACTAAGAACAGTGCTTGGCACATACAAAGCATGCCATAAGCATGAGCTTTGTGAATATGAGTCCTAGTGAGCACAGGAAACTCATTCAGTCTCTCCGCCTCTGGCTTCATCCTGTGGAAAATGCAGCTGATAAAAGGATGACCATATTCTAGGTCGTAAGATCTGTTTCCCAGTGCCAGTGTGCCCCTAATGAGCTCTGGATATTGGCAAGGTCTCTGTCCCGTTGTGCCACAGTGTTCTCACCTACGAAGCAAGAGAGCAGGGTCAGCCCATCCCTGAAATCCTGTTAGTCTGAAGATAGATGTTTCTATTATCTTCATCTATTTTGCTGATTCCAGCTCAATATCAATGATCCTTTAAATCCATAATGTCATTTTTATTGTTTATAGGTAAATACAATTACTTCATGGGGTTGTATCAAATGGAAACATGCAGAAAGTTCCCTTTGCTGTTTTCAACAACCCCCTGAGAGAATGAATGATGTTGATGAGAACTACTGACATTGTTTCCATGCTTACCATGTGCCAAGTCTCCGTTACATGCTGTACACGTTCCGCTTCACTTAATCTCCACAATGACCCTTTGGGTTAGGTATTATCTTTGTTTCCCTTGTTCGGATGAGGAAACCGAGGCTCAGAGGTGTAAGGAACACGCTCAGTGCTACACAGCTGGCAAGTGGTGGAGCTGGGGTTCAGGAATGGGCCTCTCTGACCCTTAGAACATGGCTCAGCCTGCCTTACAAAGGGAGACACTGAGACTCAGCAAGCCACATGCTCATGTTCACGTATAAGTTAGCGACACAGCTAAGCCAAGAATCCAGGCTTTCTCTCCCCTGTCTGGATGTGCTGCTCCCTGCAGCCTCTCAGATCTGCTTGCTTGTGCAGGTGCTGAATACAAATGAGGGCTGATTTTCATTCATTTCCAGCTAACCTACAGATTTACTCGCTCTCTGCTGCACACCTTTAACAACCACAACCTGGTGCCTCTACCATCTGGGCTTCAGGGACCTGTCCTCTCTCTCTGACTCACTCCCTGGCCCTGGGAAACTAGGACAATATCCTGCCAGTGAGCATATCAGCACCAGACTCCAGTGAGAGACACTGGCAGGTGTTGCTGCTTTTCCTGGTCAGAAAACCGGAGACAGAGGTCCCTAAGTACAGATGACACAGCCACCCAAGACAAAACAAACCAGGATAAATCCCAGGGCCAGCATCAGCTACACAGGCTCTGGAGGGAATTCTCTAAGCTAATTAAATGTGGAATGATACATAAAGTGAGTGGAACCCCATGGGCGGAAGGGGGAGGTACCATATCCCCCTGTTTAATGGATCTGCATTCATAGGGCAGCTGTCATTTTGGTACCAAGTCTCAGGCAATATTCTTGAAGGAGAAATCCAGGTAGGAAGCTCAGCTCTGTTTGCAATAGAGGATTAAGATTTTATTGGAAAAAATAATGAATTCATTAATGAAAGATAAGTAATACAGCTGAAGGGCCAACTACAAGGCTTAGCACATGGTACGAGTTCAGTGGATGTTTGTTGAATTAATTCACCTGATCCTTGCATCGTGTAGGTCCCATGTAGCTGCAGCAATGCCAGGTTAAGTGATGGGATTTACAATTAGACAACTCTGAATCCCAGCCTTCCATCTGCTGCCCACTGGTTCTCTCAACCTGGAAGGATTGCTGTCTACCTGAATCCTCAGTTTCCTTATGTGTACATTTATCTAAGGCATTTCTTTGAAAAATTAAGTGAAGTCTACATAAAATTGTTTAGTAATTACCACATCCATTTTTTATAGAGTTAAGCATTTGGACCATCTGACTACAACCCAGAAGAGGTGCTTTAAATTGTACGTTAACCCTATTCATTCAACAAATCTGATTTTTGTTTTGTTTTGTTTTAAACTTTTTTTAAAATATTTTATTTATTTATTTTTAGGAAGAGGAGAAGGGAGGAAGAAAGAGAGGGAGAGAAACATCAATGTGTGGTTGACTCTCACGTAGCCCCAGTGAGGGACCTGGCCTGCAACTCAGGCATGTGCCCTGACTGGGAATCGAACCAGTGACCCTTTGGTTCACAGTCCATGCTCAATCCACTGAGCTACACCAGTCAGGGCGAAATCTGATTTTTGAAGGAACAGATCTGGTCTTCCCCAGAGACTGAAGGCACCATACCAACAAGCTTGGAAGGGCAGAGTTCAACCTGAATACAGAGAGTGTTATTTAAAACTGAAGACCTCCCCTCTGGGGAGCTGTACTAAGGTGGACATGTTACATGTTAATGTAGTTCTCTTGGAGTCGCCCCTCTCTGGATAGGTGGGGTTTCCCTGAAAGGAGGTGACAATCCAACTGCCAGCCTGAAAGAAGAGCAAGTCTAGGGTAGGAAGTGAGGCTGCCAAAAGTGGGCCTGGATCTGGGTGGGAACAGGACCTCTTCCTTCTGAACCACCGAGCACTGAGCGCCTCAGGGCTGGGGATGAAGACATACTCAAGGACATGCTCATGGTGGAACCTGTGTCAATGGTCCTTTGACCTGTGGAGAGGGCCAGGAAGGTAGTCTAGGAGACACCCAGTGAAGAGTTTCATAGGTGGGTCTGGGCTTGTAGAGCCACACACCACATAGGTATAAGGTCCAAAAATATGCTAACGTAATTAATGTAGATGTTTGCCAATATTAATGTAAATGTGATGATAATGTGTCCCAACAGCTAGGAAATTCAGAGCAGCTGCCATAGAGAGCTTACATTTATTTTTATTTCATGAGAACTAAGAACCATGAAACAGACACAATTTCTGTAATCACATTGGTTTCCTGAAAGCTCAGAGTAAAATTTTTGATCAACTCCAATACTCATTGAAAAATGTTTACTGAACGCCTACTTTCAATGTCTGTTTCCTAGCTGCACTGTTCTTTTCCTTTAAAAAAATTGTTTCTAATTTATGCTGTCTTGTCTTTTTTATGGTCTCTTGTAGAATGCCTGAAATTCTTTCTGAAACAAGACAGAGTATAATTAAACTGTGTGGTACAACTGTCGAAGGAAGCTGACACCATCTTGAGATGCATTCATCATCATTTCTTACATTCACATAGTCTTACAATTTACAAAGAACTTTTACATCCATTATTCCATCTGATCTGCATGGCAACACTTTCAAGTAAACAGGGAGTATTTTCCCCACTTTATCAGAAAGAAAGCTGAGGCTCAGTATGGTTAAGAGATTTACTTAGAGTGGGCAGATCCTAGACATCAATCCATTACAATCATACTCACTCATTTTCCTTTCATAGCATAAAGCTGAATCATACATCTGGAACCATAACATTTTTGTAGCACCTGAGGAAACCAGACAACAATTGCAATATTGTTTAATTCCTTAAGCCTTGTTGTAGTATCACCATGATGAAGGGTCTGGATGCCTTGCCATATGGAGAATTATCAAATGGCCTAGGAATAATAGCATGAAGGATACAATTTTAACATTGGCCCATTAGCTGACTTAAAGCATTGCAGCATGTTGGAAGGCACCCACTCTTCAATTCTTGAGTAGTACAAACTGATCCAGTGAACAGATGACAGATGAATCCCATGAGGTTGCACCTGCCTATCCATAGACAATGTCTCCAACATCCATACTACCTGGGTCAGTAAAGATAATTTCAGCTTTAATAAATAAGAATCCCAGCTTAAACTAGATTAAACAATGAGATAGTCTTATCTCATGTAGCTGGACATCAGGAAACATGGGTAGAAAGGGGTCCAGGCATGGAACTGTGTAGGAGCTCAACAATATTGTTAATGACTGGGTCCTTTCCATCCCATTCTGCTGCCAAGATTAGGTTTGTTTTTAGTCTGACTGGCATTATTGTCTCAAACAGCTACTTGTGGCAATCAGGACTATATACTTCACTATTTATCCCCACCAAGGAGGAAAGAAAATCTCTTTTCCACGCACAGAGCATTATCTTTCCTCTCTATCTAATTGGTTCTACTTAGATTATGGCCCAACCCTAGGCCACTAACAGTTACCAGGGGAGTTTTATGCACTGATGGTATTAGGCTAAGTAGGAGTTAAGCATGGAATCTACTCAGAGCTAGAGCAGCTTCCCTGAGTCAAATCAACTGCATGTTTGATGAGTAGACACATGAATACAATCTGATGTCTGTCAGAAGAGTGTAAGGATTGTAGGGCAGCTCACAGTGTTCATTACAGTCCCCTCTCCATGTCATAACAGCCTTGGAGCCCTTGACTTAGACTCAGTCAGTCACCATATTTCATCATCCTGGCCCCATGGATCATTGGGTTGTAAGGCTGTCCAGTCCGAGTAAGCCTCTTGTGTCTTTTGCTTGATTGGCTGGAAAAATACTTTCTTTCTTCCTCTGTGCAATGGTGGTGTGGGGCTAGAGAGCCCTAGAACTGCTCTTGTCATTTTTAGTTACTACAAAGGGAAAGCAGCCTAAGGAGGATGCTGACACCGAGAAGATGTCAGGTCCTAGAGAATTTCCAAGAAATGGGACAGAACCCTGAGAATGCTGTGGGTCTTTGACCAAACAGTACCTGGAACTCGCCCTAACACTCAACTCCTTGATGACTGAGTTGATCAATTCTCATTATTTTTAAATACAAGCTCAGCTGTGCTCTCTGTTTCTTGCAACAGAAAGAAGCTTCACAGACACAGCAGAATCCAATTCAATCAATTGAAAATGTTTCTAATCTTCAGAACCGCCTCCAAAATGAAACAGGCCAACTCCTGTTCTCTTCCATCTTCTGTTGCTGGAGGTGTTCATGCAGACATTGGCCAACACTCTGCCCAGGATGCTATAAAAAGGAATTTCTACGTGGGTGGGAGGATGAAAAACCACCTTCTAAGAATACTTTTAATTCTGACATGCAAACCTAGAGGAAAGTAGAAGGTGCACTAAAACATGTATAGGAGAAGCCCAATCAGTCACAGGTACTTGGCTGAAAGATGAGGGTTTTTCCCTCTGAAGCAGAACTAGAGTACAGGCAAGATTCTCTCATTTTTTTCTTTGATTCAATTCATTTGTTCTTTGAGTCACTTATTTATTCAGTGGGCTGCATTGATGTTCAAATATGTGCTCAGCACTAAAATACAGGTACAACCAAGAGCCTGTTTTCACGAAGCTTACCTTCCAGCAGTCATGCTGCGGTGGAAAGACACAGGCTTTGGATTCTGAGTGGTGGTCATGGCCTCTATTAGAATGTGATCTTGAGCTGCCTTCTCTGATTTTCCGGGTGTTTTTCTTGGTTAAATGGGAACTCTAGCACCTATCTCAACTGCAGCAGAAAGGTTAAATGACTGTGTGTGTGTGTGTGTGTGTGTGTGTGTGTGTGTGTGTGTGTGTGTGTGTGTGTGTACACACTGATAAAGACCAAGAACAAAGCAGTTAATCAAAAATGGTATTTTCCTTGCATACTTAGATCGCTAACAGCCATGGGCTAAAAGGAAAACAACATTTCACCTTCTACCTGACCTCCATGAAGCTCAGACATAGTAGAAAGTATTGTAGAACTTGAAGAAATTGATCTAAAATGGATCAGATCAACATGATTTGAATGAGAGAGGCATAGCCTATCTGAGCTCATTTGTTTATTCAGTCTTTCAACAAAAGTATATGGAGCATCTCTCCACTGAATGAGCAACTATTTTAGATGCTTGGGACCTGGCAGTGACCAAAACAGAAAAGTTCCTTCCCTCATTTGACTTACATTCTAATGGGGTTAGAAGTACAGAAAACAAAATACAGGGGGATTGTCATAATGCTGCATGGCACTAAATGCTGCATAAATGGTGCTACTAACTTGCACTAAGGAAATGGGGAAGAAGTACAGGGACCCAAGGGTGTGGGTAGCCCAAGAAGCCTTGGGGGGAATATGGGCAACCTGGAGCTAAAGAAGAACATGCTAAAGCCCTGGGGTGCTTTTTAGTAAGTGGGAGACTGTGATGATGACATGTGGAGTGTGGCATCTGTATTTGAAAACTCTGCGAAGTGATTGCATGTTCAGGGGGTGTTGATGAAACAGTGCATGAAAGTGTGGCAACTCCCCTAGGGTCATTTTATAATTGAATGGAAGGATTCAACTAAGTTCAAATGCTGGCTTTACTATTTAGTAGGTCACTTTGAGCAATCTGTAACCTAGGTCATAGAATTGAGGACAATTGAGAGAAATTATGCGAAGTACTCGGCACACAGTAAGCCTAAAATAAATTACTACTACTACTACTATTACTGCCACCATGATATTAAAGCACATTAACCAAGTGTATTAATTTTCTATGGCTTCTATAACAAATTACCAAAAATCTTAGCAATTTACAATACCCATTTATTTACTCAAAGTTCTTTGGTTCATAAATCCATGTGTGCTTAGCTAGGCTCTGCTCAGGATATTGCGAGGCTGAAATCTTGATGTCAACAAGGCTGAGCTCTTATGTAGAGGCTCTACCAAGCTCCTCTAGATTATTGGAAGAATTCAGTTCCTTGTGGTTGTAGGACTAAGCACCATTTCTTTGCTGCCAGCCCATTCTCTGCTCCTGAAGGTGCAGCATTCCTTCTCACACAGCCCCTCCATCTCCAAACTGGCTGGAGGGGCTGTGTGAGGGAACAAACCATTGCATCTAGTCCTTCTCGCACTTCAAATCTCTCTGGTCTCCACCTATGTCACCAGTCAGAGAAAACCTGCTGCTCTTAAAAGGCTCATGTGATTATGATAGCCCCACCTGAGCAATCTATCTCATCGTTAACTGATTAGTAACCTTAATTACACCTGGAAGTTTCTTTTTGTTTTGTAACATCACGTCATAGTGTGGTATCTCATCATATTCACAGGGGAGGGCATCATACATGGGGAAAATTACTAGGAATCATCTTAGAATTCTGCCTACCATACCGAGTAAAGACTTCTCAAAGTCCTAATTAGTGTGACTGTGGAACGTGTTGGGGGAAAAAATCAAGTTGGAAAACAGGAGAGCTAGGATTTGGGTGGCCATGTTGAACTTAGATTCAATTAGCACCTAGCCTTTCTCAAATATATCTCTGGACCACTGCCCTTATCCAGTACTTGAACAGCCTGTACTATTCCAAGGCAATGATATGGGTCCAAACACCAATTTGCTGAGACTGATTTGGGTCCCTAGTATATCGCCAATATACTTGTTATGCTTCCAGCATTAATTTTGGACATGATGAATGCACCTTCTTTGTCATCAACCAAGTTATTGAGGAAAAGATTGACAGGAACAGAGTTATAGAGGGACCTCGTCATCTAGCCTCTGGTGTCTTTCTTCAGGCATTACTCCTTGGATATCCTGAGGGGTGCAATCAATTTCTTGATGAAGTCTAGTTATCCTCTTTCCACTGCAGTTCCCTCATCTCTGCTCACCAGTCTTGGCTCCCTGTGCCTCAACATCAGGCACCAGCAGCCTTGGGCTGGGTATTGGCAAGTTTCAGTGGTATTGATGGTGATCGCGGATTGTTGGAACAGCGCAGGAGATAAACTGTAAGATGCTACCTGGTGATGAGAGGACTAATTAGAGGCCACATCGTATGAACTCTGGGTTCCATTTGTAAGGAATGTAAAAAGCACTGTGTTCTCCACGTTGCAATAGAGGATGAATCCAGAGAAATAATATTTTTCTGTCTTTGTTATCAAATCCTAGTTACATTACAGAGGCCCGAGATATTCTGTTGACATGACCAATAGGAATAACAATATGTATCCCATAAAACAATTACCTGAGGATAAAATAAGATCATGCGTTTAGAGGTCAGACACAATTCATCGACCATGACACCAGTAACTTACTTAGGCCAGGAGATGTATGCTCATTTTTTAAAAGGGTAAATGTAATTTTTATTCTTTTTAAATAACTCTTTATCCATTTTTAGCTTCTAATACCCTACTGACTAATATTTACCTTTTTAAAAAATGTATTTTCCTGAAAGAAAAGAGAAAAAAGATTAAAGAGTTTGGTTTTCTCATTGTTACATCAGTTTTTTTTGGGGGGTAGAATGAATTTTATAAAATTTACATTTCCAAAGAAGAAACACAGCAGCCACAATGTTATTTGAAATTTTAGTATAGGTACTTTGAGAACAAGATTATACTTTTTTAACATTTTTTTATTTTAATTGTTGTTCTTGTAGTTTTCTGTCTTTTATTCCCATCCCAGCCCAACACCCCAACCCTCCCCACCTCCCTCCCATTTCCATCCCCCCTAGTTTTGGTACGTGTGTCTTTAATACGTGTTGCTCTAAACCCTTCCCCTTTTCCCCTGAAATTCCCTCCCCTCTCCTCTCTGGTGACTGTCAGCCTGTTCTCAATTTCAGTGTCTTTGGTTATATTATACTTGTTTGTTTGTTTTGTTGGTTAGGTTCCTGTTAAAGGTGAGATCATATGATATTTGTCTTTCACTGTCTGGCTTATTTCACTTAGCATAATGCTCTCCAGTTCCATCCATGCTGTGGCAAAGGGTAGGCGCTCCCTCTTTCTTTCTGCTGCATAGAATTCCATTGTGTAAATGTACCATAGTTTCTTGATTCATTCATTTACTGGTGGGCACCTAGGTTGCTTCCAACACTTGGCTATTGTACATTGTGCTGCTATGAACATTGGGGTGCATAAGTTCTTTTGGATTGGTGTTTCAGGGACCTTAGGATATAATCCTAGCAGTGGGATTGCTGGGTCAAAAGGTAGATCCATTTTTAGTTTTCTTGGAAAATTCCATACTGCTTTCCATAGTGGTTGTACCAGTCTGCAATCCCACCAACAGTGCACTAGGGTCCCCTTTTCTCCACAACCTCTCCAACACTTGTTGTTTGTTGCTTTGTTTATGATGGCCATTCTGACTGGTTTTACATCAAAATTTTACAGTTGGCCTCTGCCAGTCAAGCTGCCTCTTCCTTGCATATCTTCTTATTCCAAAACTGTCTAAAGAAGTCCCTTTTGGCTAGTGTGATATTAGCATGGGAATAGACAGGTCAATGGAATAAAATAGCCCAGAAATGTATTTCAGTATGTATGAGAATTTAACATGGGATAAAGGATCACACATCAATGAGAAAA
Source organism: Anoura caudifer (assembly GCA_004027475.1). Classification (NCBI taxonomy): domain Eukaryota; kingdom Metazoa; phylum Chordata; class Mammalia; order Chiroptera; family Phyllostomidae; genus Anoura; species Anoura caudifer. Next base: position 369,848 of record PVKU01000781.1, on the reverse strand, counting down.
GGGATTATTTAACAAATTGTATGGGACCTCTGGGTAGCAATTTAGGAAGCCAAAAAAATCAATGTTAGGTCGTTACTTCACATCATATAGACAGATCAATTCCAGATGGGTTAAAGAATTAAATATAAAAAATATCAAATCTTAGAAAAACTAGAGAAAAAAGAAGTGAATAAGAATTCAGTCTCCAGAGGAGTACCCCAGCTTATAGCAGTAGGATAGGACACAAAGGAGATCAACCAATTAAATGGCTTATATTTTAATTTTTAAAATCCTGACACACAGACATACAAAAGCCACAATCATACTTGAAATCATAGTTGCAGCAAATAATTTAAAAAGTGTGAATTTTTTTATAAAGCGTTCTATCAATCAATGTAAAAGAACACTAAGACCTAGGTCAACAAATGGGCAAAGCCACTCCCAGAAAATTCATATATGAGGAAACTAGATCTGATAAAAAATGTGGGAAAAATATAAACTCACTACTAATTAAGAGAATGCTATATTTTAAAATAAATTATGAATTTAAAAACCATAAAATTGGCAAAATTTTTTAAAATAAGAATATTCAATCCCGGCAAAGGTGTTGAGAAATTATCACGCATCAAGTACAAATTTGTGTAGTACTTTTACAAAACATCTTCATAACCTGTACTAAGGCACTTGCAAAGATTTTAGGTAATTTTAAGCTGCATTTCCAATTTTTAGACTCTAAGCTAAACATAGTTTTTGCTGTTAGAGTGAAAAGTGAAACAGGAGAAGTAGCCATTAGCAAGAGGTTCTCTGCAACATAATTTAAAATAATAAATACTTGTAAGTAATATTAATAGCAAGAAGGAAATCAAGTTAATTATGATATATTCACCCCTGCTGTATATGATGTTAGCAGGTGTATCAGCAATGAGGTTCCCAAAGGAGACAGATGATGAATTCAAATTAAAATTGAGGCACGTTCAGGAAAGAGACTATTTACAAAGGCATGGACAGGGTATAGAAAAACTTGGGATGAAGAGCTAGTAAAAGAGTTGTGGCTAGCTCTAAGCCTAATGAGATGAGGGAAAGGCAGTTGCCAGAACTTTGAAAGGATAGTCACGTGAATAGTCCACCTTGCTAGGAGCCATGACTTCTTCAAGCCAAAGGACAGAGCCATCCTGAAGCCACCACACAGGGAGGAATCCAGGATAATAAATATTCTAATAACATTTCCCTTTATCTCTCCCATGACTCCCCAGGATCCTCCATTGGCTAATGTGAGCCAAAGCTGGAGGACAGATAAGCCTTTTGATGAACTCCACACAAACTAGCCTTTCAAGAGACAGAACAGGGAGCCGGGGGTGGAGGGGGCATGTAAACAGACCAGGAGAGATTGAGTGAAGGCATCCAATACAATGGAGAAAAGTGGTATATGAGTTTGTCCTTATGGTATGAGCTAAATATGAAAAAAAAATTAGGAAAAAAGAAGAACTACATTAAAATGCTAAATTTTGTTTTAGGGTCATGAGATTATTAGTACATTTTACCTTTCTTCATATTTTCCAAATTTGGAGGTTATTGAACTAGGTAATAAGTTATTTTCTTTAATTTTTGCATCTCCAGCACAGAAAGGTTGGTACATGATAGGAGTTTAGTAAAATTTAGGCTATTGCTCCCATTGTTGTCTTATTGTTAGAAAGTTTTTATCTGTAACCCCACCCACCTTAACTCGCTTTCACCTAGTATTTAAAATGTTAACCATAGCCAGCATCTTTCACGTTAAGGTATCTGGGATCAGGGAGGAATTAAAGAGCAAAACCACTCACTAACTTAAACATACCTCATTCCCTGCCTCGCTCTGGCCATAGGTCTAAGTCAGTAATCATAGCCACCTTCTTCTACCATTTTCCCCCTTTCCCTTACGTTCTGTCTGTACCTTGGGAAGATGGGTATCCTGACCAAACTTTCACTTCAGTGGGAAGTGAATCTTAAGAGGTCTCGCTTTATTAGGTTGCCACAGCTTTCCACTGACCAAGATTCTTGGGCAAGGATGTTCTCAGAGGGCACCTCAGCAAATACCTGCATTCTGAGCATGGCCGTGTTGTGTAGCAGCAACCCACCTTCCCATGGGAACTGGGTCAACCATGCTTGTAAGTATATGGATCCCTTCTCTTCTTGTTGGTTTGTTAACATAGAGAGTCCAAAAAACACCAGAGAACAAGCTCAGCTTATACATTGTTAGAACCATGACTATACTTGGTGGAAGCATTTCTCCTCTGGTAGTGTACCTACAAACCCACCAAGCCAACAGTTACTGGCACAGGAACAAAAGTTCTCCAAATGGGTTGTGTGAAGAGTCCGCCTTCACCTGGACTGATGCATTCTGGTTATGTGGTTTAGCTACTGGTTTATAGTATTTATCACATCCTGTAGGATAATACCCCAACCCCCCAGGCTGTAGCTCCCACATGGTGCCTAAATGAGGCTTTACAACCACCCATTCCATCATTCTACCAAGCCAGTTGCTTCCACCTGACAGAGAAACTGGTAAGAATAGTGAAGTTCGTGGATATGAGTCTATGAACAATAATACACTTCCTTTGCTACAAAATGAGTTTCTCAGTCAAAGGAGATGGTGTTTCAAATGTGTGGATAAGGCATAATGTAATTTTTAACTAAGATCACTGGTGCTAATAGAGGAGTTTGGGCAGGGAAGGCAATGTATACTGGAAATTTGTGCCAATCCCTCTTAGAAAAGTTACCCCATCAGTGAAGGGAGGGATGCAGTGACATCAGCATTTTAACAGGCAGCTGACTGGTTTCCCCTGGAATGGTGCCATATCCAGAGATTAGACTGATGGTGACAAGTTAGATGCCCAACATGGCACAGCCAGGCCAGCACGGATGAGGGGACATCCATGGTGCCAAGACCATACATAGCTTCCATCTCTGCAGCCATGCCCTCTCTGTACTAGGACCCACTGAGCAAGCCCCTGGATGTCTAGGGACTGGCATCCACAAAACATTCTTACTCATCCCACTGATTCATAAGAGCTTCCTTGGCAATGGATGCCCTCAGATAGACACTCACACAGGAAAGAAATACCTGCATTCTCTTTACCTACCCGAGAGGCCCAAGTCCACCTCTTCCCTGCAGATCTCTTTGTCCCAAACTTCCAGTCTAGTTTTTTTTTTTCTCAAGCAGCCACCCAACCATTTGCCACTGCTCATGTGTCCTTGTGGATCTGCTGCTCGGTCCATCTTTCCTTCCCCGTGAATTGGACAACACGATGGAGTGCCTGCGAGGTTCCCCCGTGGAACACTTGCCTTTGTTGCTCTCATTGAGAGACAGCCCAGAGTGAGGCTGAGAGGCAGCAGCCACCCACCTCCAGCATATGCTGTCATACTTTGCAGACCCATCATGAAACCAGGCCCACACATTCTCCTTGACCATTCACTGGCCATAGGGAACCCTTCATAAAGTCAGAGGTGCGAGTTGAGGGACAACTAGCAAAGCAGTTGACGAAGCTCTAGAGGAGTCTTAGCATCTGGAAGTGCTCCCACATATTCCATTTATACTTTATAATAAAATGTCAATTGTATGCTTTAGTGAGTCAAATAACATTCAAGGTCATGATGAGCAGCCCAGGTCTCATAGTTACTTGGTGTCTTGTGGCTACACATTAGGTGTCTACGGGGGTCCAGTGGCTGCTTTTCAAATAGAGAATAATTGTCACAGAAGAAGTCCGCATTATAAACCCTGGGAGGCAAGCACCCTTTGGGGCTTGCCAGAGGCTTCACAAAGTATCACTGTTTGCTGTGGATGCTTTCAATACCGCTGGGCCTGCAGCATCAAAAAGCTTCGTAATGCTTTGCACCACAGACTGGACTTGATACAGAGCCCTATTTGGCCCTAAGCACCCTTTAGAACTGTCGTTATTATGAGTTACTCAATAAATGGGTCAAAGGAGCATGACCATATATGATGTGTGTTGCCTGCAACCAACAAAAAGTCCCACCAGGTGCTGTAAGCTTGCTCGGTGGAAGCTGTGGAAAGGCACAGCAGCCCAGCTTGGGCTTCGGTGGCCTAATGCTGGTAAGCACAGGGCCGTTGGACCCTAGGAACTCCATCGGTGTGATCAGTGTTGGAAATGGAACAGGATTTACTTTCTACCTCTTGACATGGGCATGTCTTGTTAAGGTATGTGGGGTGTTGGATATTTCCTGCTAACCATAGCCAATCAGCATAGTGTCATCAATGTAACAGACCAGGGTAACATCTGGCAGGTTATGAGAATAACCGCAATCCCCTCTACACTACAGTGACAAAGACCAAGGAAGCCGACGTAGCCCTGGGTCAAGACAACAAAGTTATACTCACTCGCACGCAGCCCAGGATGGCTACAAATGCGGCCCAACGTAAAATTGTAAATTTCCTTAAAACCGTTTCTTTGCTCATCAGTTCTTGTTAGTGTTTGTGTATTTCATGTGTGGCCCAAGGCAGCTCTTCTTCTTCCAGTGTGGCCCAGAGACGCCAAAAGGTTGGATTCCCCTGGATACTGCCTCACCAGCTAAATAACACAGGCTGATTCCGATTTTGCCTAGTCACTGAGATGGGACAAAAATGCACTTGCTAGGTCACATCTATATGTGTCAGGAACAGTATTGGTTTGTTCTAGTAAAGAGGCAGCTTCCAGAGCCATAGCTGTGAGTAGTGGCCTCGCCTGATTAAGTTTGTGACAACCTACTGTCACCCTCTGTGATCTCAATGCCTTTGTGGCAGCTGAACAGATGAGTTAAATGGGACTCGAATAGGGATCATTGCTCCTGCAGTCTCTCAAATCTTTGCTGGAAGCCCTAATTTCTGCTTTATGTGATGTTGTGTTGGTCTACCATTTGGTTCTGGGGGAAGGTATCAGTTCATGTCAGTTGCAAGGTCTTTCACTTGGCCTTGACCCTTCCTCCTGCCATAACTGTTACTGCAGCAATTCTGCCAGGATGAATGTAGAGTATACATTTATATTATGTATATACTGACATATCTTTAAAATATTATATATATAATATCTTCATATTATATACATAATATGTTTATGTAAGTTTGCCTTCATTATATGATTAAAATTAGTCACAGATATTTATGGGGAAAAGTAATATAAATAAAATAAAACCTTTGTTTTTGTGAGATTATAGGTAGGTTTATTATATTCATAACCCTGTTTTTCAGAGTGGGGTGGGAGCTAGACTGTAAGCCCTTTAAGAACAGGAGCCACGGCTTTTACATAAAGCTCTTAACCTCCAGGACCCAGTGTGGTGACTTGGAAATAACAGTACTTATTTAATTTCAGAAATAATAAAAAAAATATGATTTAGAAAATGCAAAATGCATACTTTTTCAAGGATGTACAGGGAAAAATGTCCAAATTGATAATATACTGGGCCATAAAGAAAGTCTCAATAGATTGAATGGGCTGAACCCAGAGTCGGTTCTCTGGCCACAGAGGAAATGAGTTTGATGTTAGCAGTAATAAGATAACCGGAAAACCCCAACATGACTGGATATTAAGCAGCATGCTCCTACGTAACCCTGTGTCAGAGAAAAAGTCACAGTGGTAAAATTAACTGAATGATCATGAAAATAATTTCCATACTTAGAAATTCATAGCTTTGAAAAAACTTGAAAACCAGTGATCTATATACCCTTCTCAAGGGATTCACCAAAGAAGAGATTTAGCCTAAGAAAATATGAAGAAGGAAATAATAACATAAATTTATGAAATATATTTAATGTGTACATTATGGTGATTAGATATACTATTTATTCAGAAAGGATTCTCACCATGTAGTTAATTAATATGTTGATCACCTCACATATTTATCCCTCTTTTTTTTTTTCTTTTTGGTGAGAACATTTAGGTTTTACTCTCTTAGCAGATTTTAATTATATGATACAGTGCTATTATCTGTAGTTACCATGTTTCACATTAGAGCTTCTGACCTTATTCAGAAAGGGTCTGTACCCCTTTACAAACCTCCTCCTGTTCCCTCCACCCCCAGACCCTGGCAACCACTTTTCTACTCTCTGTTTCTATGAGTTTGACTTTTTTTTGTTGAGTCCACATATAAATGACTTCATGCAGTATTTGTCTTTTTCTGTCTGATCTATTTCACTTAGCATAATGCCCTCAAGATTCATCCATGTTGTCATAAGTGGCAGGATTTACTTCTTTCTCATGGCCAAATAATATTCGTGTGTGTGTGTGTGTGTGTGTGTGTGTGTGTGTGTGTGTGTGTGAGAGAGAGAGAGAGAGAGAGAGAGAGAGAGAGAGAGAGAGAGAAGGTGCATATATCAATCTTTCAATCCATTAACAGATGCTTAGGGTTTTTTTTATAGCCTAACATATATCCACCCTGGAGAATATTCCATGTGCACTTGAGAAGAATTTGTGCTCTGCTACTACAGAATTGAATATTCTGTGAATATCTGTTCAGTCCATATGACCTAATTATAGTTTAAATCCAGCGTGTCTTTACTGATTTTCTGTCTGGATGATCTACCCGTTGTTGAAAGTGGGGTATCAGAGTTCCCTACTATTATTGTATTGCTGTCTGTTTCTCCCTTCTGGTCTGTTAATATTTGCTTTATATTTTTAGGTGCTCTCGTATTGGGTGCATAAAACTTTATAAATGTCATATCCTCTTGCTGGATTGATCTCTTTATCATTATATAATGACCTTCTGTGTCTCTTACTATATTCTTGGCTTAAAGTCTATTTTGTCTGATGTAAGTATAGCTACCCAACTTTCTATTGGCTACCATTTGCATGGAATATCTTTTCCATCCCTTTGCTTTTAGTCCGTGTCCTTAAACCTGAAAAGAGTCTCTTGTAGGCAGGTATAGCTGGGTCTTGTTTTTTATCCATTCAGACACTCTGTGTCTTTTGATTGGAGAATTTAGTCCATTTACTTTGAAAATAAGTATTGATTAGTATAGATTTACAATTTTAATTTTGTTAATTATAATCTGGCTGTTTAGTAATCCCTTGGTCTTTTCTTTTTCTCTTGTTCTTTTTCCTTGGCGATTTTCTGATTTTCTATAGTAGAATGTTTAGCTTAGTTTCCTTTCTTTTTTATCTTTTGTTCAGTTACTACAGGTTTTTGCTTTGTGGCTACCACAAGGCTTTCATAAAACCTCTTAAAACAATCTATTTTAAGCTGTTAATAGCTGTACTTCAAATGCATATCAAAACTACATTTTTACTCTCCTCCCCGACATTTTGTTTTCAGTGTTACAGTTTATACCCTTTTACCTTGTGTGTCCATTAACAAATTATTAGAGGTGTATTTATTTGTAATACTTTGGTGTTTTAGCTTCACAGTATATTTATAAGTGATTTATCTACCATTCTTTAACATTCAAGTATTTTGAATTTAATTATATATTTACCTTACCAGTGAGATTTATACTTTTATGTTTTCCTGTGATTAATTAGTATTCTTTCAATTTCATCTTGAAGAAGTACCTTTAACATTTTTTATATGGCTGGTATAGTGGTGATGAATTTCTTTAGCTTTTGCTTGTCTGGAAAACTCTTTTTCTCTCCAATTCTAAAGGACAACTTTGACGTGTAGAGTATTCTTGGTTGGCAGGGTTTCTTTTTTCTTTAAACACTTTTAATAATATATCATGCCACTCCCTCTGGCCTGCAAAGTTTGTGTGAAAAATCTGCTAATAGACACATGGGAATTCCATTCTACATAAAAAGTTGTTTTTCTTTTGCCACTTTTAATATTCCTTGTTTTTAAGTTTTGACAATTTAATTATATTATGTTTTTGTATGGGCCTCTTAGGATTCATAATATTTGGAATCTCAGGATGTTTTTGAGAGGGCAAGACAATGCTAATATGTATGCCAAGATAAGAAGCAATAATAGATACTGTGGCAAACCAATAATTGATGACTTTTGTACTCTGAAAAATATACTGTCTTTATTTTTTTATTCACCAGGTAGTAACTATCCTTCTTTAATCATTCATTATTCTTCTCCTATTATCTGCCAACATTTTAAACTTTTCTACTCTTGTATTGTCTAAATTAATAATACCAAAAAATTTAAATTATATTTGTTTCTTCAATGCTTTGCCAATAGGTTGAGCATTAGAAATTAATAAAAATTGTTAATATTTCTAGGACTTTGCAAGTATCATTCACTACAGAAATAGAAATTATTGTGACTACATTTCTTTTGCATTGTGCTTTTACTTTTTAATTCTGGGGAGTTTGATTTGCTTGTGCTATTTATTCTTCCATGTTTGGAAGTTCTCAGTTCTCAGTTTTGTTTAACATCTCCCAGTTAAGTGTTCTCTCAAGTCCTTTATCCTGTTTTATTTGCTGCCTCTTCTTCCTTCCAAGTTTCTTCAGTCTTTTCATGAGCTAATGTGCCTTTTCCCATTCTGTTCGTAGTTGTGAGACACTTTCCCATTAGTGGGACATTGAAAAGAGGAGATAAATATATTTTTAATTTCAAAGTCCTTGTGCATTAAAAATATTTAGAATTGTATTTTTCATACCATCATTCTTAAAGATGAAACCAGGGCTGCTCCCTCACGTGACAAACACATAAGCACACTCCCCTCCGTCAAGTGTCTCTCCCCCAACACCCTTATTTTACTTACAGGATTTGGAATGGAGTCCTGGATTATTATCATTAACTGCTTCACTTACTTTAAACTCCGCTTCAACTTACTCTTTCATAAATATATTGACATCTAAATTCTCTTTTGCAATTATATTAACAAAAATCACCAAAAGTCATTGTGCTGTTTAGCCAGTTTTAATCTCTCAAGACATTCTCAGGAGAGGGTCTGTTCCCCGTTGCTGCCGAAACTTCTTCGGAACCACAATCCTGTTCTTTAGGAGGAGGAGAAAGAAAAGTGCAGCTCCCACCAGAGTCCCACATGCCTTGAACATGTCCCCTGTCATTTCTGTTGTTGTCTGCATCAGGCGGTACAATTTCTAGCAACAGTAAGGCCAAATGAAGTGCATGAGCTTTGGAGTCAGAAACTCCTAGACCTGAATTTGCCTCTAATATAATCATCTGTGTGAACCAGTTAAAATTTTCCTCCAGCTGCAATTTCTTCATCTGTAAAATGGTTGCAGTAGTGCCTGCCTCAGAGGGTTATTGTGAAGAAAAATTATGTAATGCCTAGAAAGCATGTCTTGCCACAGTTGGCACATAATAAATCTTTAATGAGTGCTGGCTCTTACTAATATTAATTGTGGTTAGAAAGTGTCTCCTCACTGAACAGATATGTACATCATTGCATAGGGGACAATGATTCTACTCCTTGGATCAAGTTCCTACCAACAGGGTCCACATAATATAGTTATAATGGAGAGAATAGAAGATACAGAATGGTGGGTGCCTTGTCTTTCTGATTCACTGATGTTTCCTGAGCATTTAGAACAGTGTCTGACATACGGTAAGTACTACGTAAATATTATGGAGTAAAGAAAAAGAACTTCTAAATAGATATAACTCTGCTTGAATCCTGGCTCAACCATTTCCTAGCTGCATCACTTTGGGCAAGTCACCTAACTTCTCTGAGTCTTAATTTTCTCAGCTATAAAATGAGAAAATAAAATCTTTCTAACTCACAGAATTAGTCTCATGTAATAGCTCATGCTAAAATTCCCCATAGCTTTGCATCAAGGTTCAAATGTCAGTGTGACTATTGTGGTTACAAAGAAATATGAAAAGTCCTTCCAAAAAAGTAGTCATTATCCCTACTTTTTGGCCCACATTTTTCTAACGAGTCTTCTGGCCCAGAAATACCAAGAACACTAGGAACCCCATCCTGACCTCCTTTCTTCCCTTCCATCCAAGCCAAGATGTCAGTTCTCAGCTTTGAGACCCTTTCTTTGTCTTGGCGTCTGTAACCCTGGGCTCAGGGGGTTGACTTGGTGTGCCTGGTGTTTGAGTTTATGATGTCCCAGAAAGACTCTGATTATATACGCCTCTCTTGTCCCCAGTACCCTTGGGCAAGTCAGTGAGGAATTCCTCACTCTGGTTCCTGCCCTGTGGTACCAGCACCCATTTCTAACCCCCTGTCCTCTCTTCACCCATCCCTCTCTCACACATACACAACCACAGTAAATGAAAAATAAAAAAGATTATGTTTCCAACATCCAGACTTAGGGTCAAAACAACTTGGGATAAAAGAAGACAGTGAGGACCACTAGGATTTGTTTTTTCCTTGGTAATTACCCAGTTCAGCAGACAACCAAATAGGATGTAGACAAGTGCATGGTAGAGTGTGCTGGGAGGAAATCCGCAACTCTTTGTACATGTCGTGATGGGCTGAGTCAGTGACAGTCTCCTGAGGGAGAGTTCAGAGCCATCCTAGAAAGATCAGCAGAGACATCTGTTCTGATGAAGACATCTGCTCCGTGAAGGCACCACAGTAGAGCAAAAGAAAAGGGAGTGTTGGAATGAATTAAAGTAAAAAGCAGTGGAGTATCGAATAATTTATTAAGTGCTGCTGGCACCCTGCATTCTACAGGCTCTTTGTAGGTGTAGATGCTGCATAGACTATACCCAGCTCAAAGGTACAAAACAAAAATAAAGGTCCTGTGGGCATTAGTCTCTCCACAAACATCACCACATCCTCAGTGCATGCCCAGCTCAGTGCTAGGTCCTCGGACCATCTCCTGATGATAACTTCTGTCAAGGAGTCAAAAGGACTCAGGAAGTTCTAGAAATAAAATATAGAAATGATACCAATGAATATGATACATAACAAGCATTTGATCAACATTGCCTGGGAAATTAGTGGATTGAACCTTTTTCAAACATTTCCTGAGCACCTATGGCTTGCCAGGCACTGTTACGGGCACTGGAGACACAGAGGTGACCAGGACATTTATGCTCCCCTATGGGGGGAAGAGCGTTAGTTCCTGTTTGGGTCTGTTGAGGTCAATGTGCCTCTAAGACTTTCTGGAAGAGACACTGAAGGGATAGATATGTGGGTCAGAAGCTCAGCTGAGGAGCCTGAACACAGAAGAAGAGGAGAGGTTCTGGGGACTTGAACACACGTGGACCGTAGGCCCTAAACTAATATTCATGTCAGCTAAGCTTTCTAAGCTCTTGCTGTGCACCAAACATAATGAAGGGTACTTTATATTCGTTGCCCTATTCAATCTTCAATCCAGCCCAATGATGTAGATGCCATTAGCATTAGCATCATCACTTTAAAGGTAATAGAGCCGAAGCTCAGAAAATTCAAATAACCTCATACACCTGGTGAGTGACAAAGACACAACTCAAAACCTAGTCCATGTGATCCAGTCTTCATACTTTTAAACCCTATGTTCTCAAGCATCAACATTTCAAAAATTCAAGTACGTTTTCAGATGTAACTTAACCAGCTGAGATGGGTATGCATACTTATCCCACCTTCCCACCCACCGGGGGTCTCAACCTTTATCAAGATTTTCTTCAGGAAGAAGCATCTAATACTGCTTTATTATTCCAGGCTTTGCATATTTCTTTAATTTCTGTATTGCGGTAAAACTGGAAGATGTGATCGGATAGTTTTCAAGTCTCATTAGTCAAATTAATACTGCAAGCAACCTGAAATTTTGGCAACTGCAATGAAAAAGGTTTAGAGGAATTAGGTACAAAGATTGCTGTTGGAAGAGAAATTAAATAGGTTGTTTCATTTGGAAAAAGAAAAACAACTTTCAATTTGCAAAATAATGTGGTTTTTTAAAAGAATCTTTTGGGTGAAATCAGCCCAAGGATAGGAAACCCAAATGCAGCTCCTCAGTGGCTCTGGGTCCATTAGCAAGTCGCTTCTCCTCTCTAGACCTCAGTTTCCCCATCTGTCAAAGAGTAAGAACTGGTGCCCTGGTTGTCTCACAGGGCTGTGATGGACACAGGTGAGGTAAGAGATGGGGAAGTTTTATGAAGTGCAGAAAGTGCTAGACAAATACAAAACCATGTGAATAGTGATTATATGGGTATTGAAACCCACAGGGGTACAGGAGAAGATGGACCTCAGTGGTTATCAGGATGAAGACCCTCACTTGACCCATGTGGACAGTGGGGCAAGATAGGGTAGTTGGCTCATGCAAGGTCAATGATAGAGCTGAGATTAATGCCTCTATTTCTTTCTCTGGTCTGTTTGTTTCTTTTTCCTTTAGCTAAGATGCCTCTTGGCCATTTTAGGGGGTCATTACTATCTCCTGCCAGAAAAGGATCTGGAACAATGAAAAGAGAATAGTCCGACTGCCAGTTTGGGTCTTAATAAGATAAATGACTTAGCCCAGGAAGAAAACTATGCCAACCAGAAGCATACAGAGGCTTAGTGGTTCCACATTTCTGAGAGTATAGGTGATACAACAAATGTATCAGGAACAACAATGCCTGCTCACATTTACTAACTGCTCAATATGTGCCTGGACCCAGCTAAGTGTTTTACCTGCATTTTGTCTTATTTTATCCTCCAAACAATTACGTCAGCTGGGTGCCATTACCAACTCTGTTTTATAGGTGGAAAAACAGCCTTAGAGGTGTTCAAGAAGTTGCATCTGGCTGTAAGCTCTAAGAGGTAAAAACAGAGATTCACCCCAGCCAGTGTGACTCTTACTAGTTTCCAGATTTTAGGCACCAGGCATATTATATTCCACTAAATCCTAAAGTCCTTGAAGCAGCAATTCTAGGCTCCTCACAGTCTGGTCTGTCCAGTTTTCTCTTTCATTTTAAATCTGAAGAAAATTGGTGCTCTTTCACCTTCTCACACAGAAGGGATCATTTGGAAGAGCAAAATGCAAAGGCTGTCTGAGTTCTTGTCCCTGTATTTTGCTCCCACCATCCCTGCTCAGGATGCTCTCTCCTCTGCCTGTTTACATCTTACTCTTCCATTCATGCTCCCCTGAAATTTCACCACCAGAAGGTCTTCCCAGCCCTTCAGTCTGCAGTGGATTCTTTCTCCTCTGAGTCCCTCTGGCACTTACATTCTGTACCTTCCACGTGGATCCTGCAGGGCTCAGCCTTCTGATAACTTTTTTTTTTCATTTGCTTTGTAGAGCTATGTATCAATCCATCCATCCATGTCTTTAATCTTATATCCTCAAACACGTTAGAATCTCCTCAAGAGCAATGTCAAGACTGTTCCTCTTGGGTCCTCCGCAGTGTCTAGTACATGGCCAGTGGGTCATCAATAGTCAAATTTTTAAATGAATAAAATATGAACAGTAGGGGGAAGCTACTGAGAAGCAACTTTCAGCTAAATGGAAGGATAACTTTCTCCACTGATAGCATGTCTTTTTTTTTTTTTTTTTTTTTTTTTATAATAGGGACAACATCCTTGAGATGTTGGTAGTTAGCTATCATTGGAGGTGTTTGTACAAAGGATTACTCATTGATGTTTTGGATGGGATTCCTGCTTTGGGAGAGTTAGTGCAATAAGCCTTCCAGAGCCATTCTAATTGGTGCTCCCCTCTAGATAACTATCTGCTTTTTTCTTGCAGCTTTTAGGATTCTCTCCTTGTCTTTAAGCCTTGTCATTTTAATTATGATGTGTCTTGGTGTAGACCTCTTTGGGTCCAACTTGTTTGGGACTCACTGAGTTTTCTGGACTTGTGTGTCTCTTTCCTTCACCAGATTAGGGAAGTATTCAGTCATTATTTCTTCAGATAGGTTCTTGATCCCTTGCTCATACTCTTCTCCTTCTGATATTCCCATGATGTGGATATTGTTACTCGTCATTTTGTCCAAAATGTTTCTTAAGCTCTCCTCATTTTTTAAAATTCTTTTTTCTTTTTGCTGCTCTGCCTGGGTGTTTTTTTCTACCTTGTCTTCCAAATCACTGATCCAGTCCTCCGCTTCATCTAACCTATGGTTTATTCCTTCTAGAGTACTGTTTATTTTAGACATTACATTTTTTATTTCTGACTGGTACTTTTTTATGATTTCTGTGTCTTTTCTCATGCTTTTGAGTATTCTTATAATCATTACTGTAAACTCTCTATCTGATAAATTGCTTGCCTCCATTTCATCTAGTGCTTCTTCTGGAGAATTCTCTTGTTCTTTCATTTGGGTCTGTTTCTATGTCTTCCCATTTTGGCTGCTTCTTTGTATTTTCTGCCTTAGTTATTAAACTAATAAGTGATTAAATTGATCAGCTGTTAAACTAATCGGACTGTAATCAGCAGCTGGGCTTAAGCACCACAGGGTGGGGCGGAGTAATTCCTGTGGGCAGGGCTCTTGCTTCCCCTCAGACTGATGCCATTTCAGAAGGGACTGCTCTGCCTGAGAAGGATGGCTTCTGCAGTGTGGGGGGTGACTCAGCACAGGGATCCTGGTGGTTGTTCCTCCAGTTCTCTCCCGAGAGCCACCAACCCCAGACTCTCCTCAAGCATCTCTAATCCATGCTGCCCTCCCTCTGCTGAAGCCCAGGGTAAGTGGCTACAAATGACATTTTGTGCATTGGCCCTTTAGGAGGCTCTTTACGTCTTCAGCAGTCATTCCCTGGCATACAGAAACTCTGCTGCTTTTCACAGCTGGATGTTATCTGGGTTTCTTTCCTGGCTCTGGTGCTATAGGCTGGGAAGCCCAGCTTGGGGTTTAGATGCCACACTTCTCAGGGGAACCCCCTCCAGAACTTTAGCTGCCACTGGTGGGAGCCCAGCCAGTTCTCCCTCCTTTTCCCCACTCTCTACTAGTCTCATTGTGGTGAAGTGGTGTCTTCTATCTGTCCATGGTTATAAGGCTTCTCTCCAGCTAGTGTTCAGTGGTTATTCAGGTTGCTCTCTCTACAATTTAGTTGTAATTCCAGATTGGTCCTGGGTGGAGGTTAGTGTAACTTCCACTTGCTCCTCTACTGTCTTGGATCTTGCTTAGTTCTATGATCCCACAGCTAAATGAGTGAGTGAGTGAGTGAGTGAGTGAGCAAGTGAATTTGCAGATGTCAATCACTCACACTTGGGTTCTCACCTGTAGCAGGCGAGTCACGGCATTCCACATAACTCAGCCTTTTATCTAAAAAACACTGATGTGAAGTAAGCAGAGAGCAGATCTTATTCCCTTTATTTTCCAGATGAGGAAACAGACTAATCAAAGTAAAAATAATTTGCCTGAAGTCAGCAGTTGGTTGCACACGACAGCCTTCACAATCCTGGGCTAGTTCAGTCTGTGCTTCCAGAGCCCCAGACCGCTCCCTGCGACTCTTCCTCTACTCTCTTTGTTGAAGCAAAAAGGGGGAGCTGGAAGAAATCCTAGACAAACCTCTGCTTCTCCCTGATCTGAGCCCTCAGCCACAAAACCATTTGGATTTTACTTCTTCAATATTTCTATTTGATCCTCTTCTCTACATAAACTTTGCACTTGGTGTTCTACTATGCAAAGGCAGGCTCTGGAGTTAGGTGGGCTGGATTCAATTCTGACTCTGGCTCCTTGGCCATGTGACCAAACCTCTCTCAATCTCAGGATGACAGCCAAAATTACAGCCCACCCTGATCAGCCTATGGTGAGGGTAAAATGAAGTTATATGGAAATAGGTAAATAGGTGGAGCTTAGAACAGTGCCTGTCATGTAGTACAGACTCAATATATGTTAAATTGTGTCTTCTTGTTAGTGGAGGAGGGGGATAGAGTACCTTTTGCCTAACTATATGACCTTGGCTAAGTTGCTTAAACACTCTGTGACTCAGTTTTCACACCTGTAAAATGGAGATAATGGTAACAGTGAGCTTCCCAGGGATTTTTGCAAAAAATAAACATGTTACTATAGATAGAGAGCACTTAGAAATTGCCAGGAAAATTGCAGGCCTTGTGATAGGGTCACTATTATTGCTTCTCCTGATGAGTGACTATTGCACACACAGCCTTGTGCATTTGTTCATGGTGTGCATCCTGCCTTTCAATCAGAAGACACCAGATAGACCACAGCACCTATCATTTACATTTATCACTACATTTTTCAATGGTTTCTACTTTTTATCCTTCCTTAATCATGCTCTTTTTTTTGCTAGAAACTTCCACACTCTGCTTTTTTCCCTAACCAGATATGATGTTAATCATGTCTGTAAAAGACCTCAAGACTAGGCACCAACACTGAAAATACTCATATGCTCATACAGGAGTCGGGACAGGCTGGGTGGAGGGGCCAAATGGGGAAAATTGGGATAACTGTAATAGCATAAACAGTAAAGTATTTTTTTTTTTAAAGAACCATTCAAAGGTAGAGAATCTTGTCAGCAATGATTCCCCAGAGGAGGCAGAGGGGTGCTGGCCTTGGTCCTGAAACAGAGATTTGGGCATGTCCAGGAAAGCCGGAACTTGGTAAGCAGACAGCTTCCAGATTAGCTCTCACCCTTTACATGGTGATGTCTTTGGGGGTTGTGGACTAAGAGATCCCATTCATTCCATTTTTATCCCCAATGTCTGTCTCAGTCCCTGCCTCACAGATAGTGCTTACTAAGAGTTCATCAATGCACACACCTAGATGCAAGCTTCTCCATTTTACAGATGCAGTCAGAAACTATGACAGAAAGGAGAAGTAACATGTTCTGGGTGGTACATTAAGACTTGCTCAGGCCCTTTCCATTCTTCAAAGCCTAGTTCAAATCCTAACTCTTCCAAGAGGACATGCTTGAGGTCCCTCAAACTGAAGTAAAATTGGTTTCCTCTGAACTCTTTTAACTCCTTTAATTGAATGAATGAAGGTACTAAAATAATCCCATATGACTTTTATGTTATTATTACAGGACTTTAAGAATTCTTGAGGATAGAGTTCATGTCTGGCACTTAGAAAATACTAGAGCAAACCTTTTTGCATGAATAAACAGAAGTGGCGTAATGAGAACCAGAATCTAGAGTTCTGTCTCTTCATTGGAGACCACACTGCCTCCCACTAAAATAAACTCTTCTGATCTCCTGCCCCTTTAGGGCCCTGAGCTGGATAGAACTCCCTCCTAAAGACAGGCATCTGAGAAAGCCATCTATGTTAATGTGCTCTTTAGTTAATGGGGCTTACTCCAGACAGGTGATAATGGTTCTATGACAACTGAAGGTGGAGGAAATTTGGGGAACAGAATGGAAAGAAAGGTCCTGACCCAATAATTTGCTGGGCTTTTTTCATGGTTCAGATTTAAAGGAGGAGGGAGAATTGAGATGTCTATAAGTACCTTTGCAGAATGGAGAGGCATAGCTATAATAGGATAAATTAACAGGTCCCTACAAGAGAAAATACCCATCATAATGACCTTGACAAGCTCTCAGCTAGGGAAATTCTAAATGCAAATGCATGAAAAATAAGGAAGTGGGCCTTCTTTTCCGTGCTTTTTACATGATCTTAGAACAGCCACTTTACCAATGCAATAGCCCTGCTTCAACATTTCTCCCTTCCACTTATCCCCCTTCTCCTCCACAGCCTACCAAAGACAGGATAAAGCCCAGGTCCTCAGGACACCCCCTGATTTTAAGCCCTAAACTCTGCATGACCCATCCTGCAGCCCTCTGGTCCCAAGTTGGTGTCACTTGCCCCTCACCTGCAGGCTCAGTTGTCCTTGTCCAGGTGAAGGCCATAGTTAATCTACTCCCTAGGAAGTAGGAGGGTATGGTTTCAAGACTCTCTGGTTCATCACAATTTGAAGGTGGATTCCCTTTTTGCTTTTCTTGCTAACCTGTGTCCCGTTTTCAAAACCAGGCTCCTGTCTGCTTCTTTTGTCTTTGGTACCACCTTGTGCCTGTTACCTGGTGCCCACGCTTTATCTGGGTGACCTGCCATGTCCAAGCTCCTCTGAGACATCCTATTTGTATCCTTCCATTAAACTTAAGCATCTATCCCTATCCCTACCCCTTGCTTGTAACCTGCCAGTACACTTCCTAATTCTCTCAGGCACTAAAATACTACACAGGAAGTTCAAGGTCCTGCAAGAACTGGCCTCTGCTCACCACCACACCTCACACCACATTCTTCAGGATCCAGCTGCTCTGACCTTCTCCCCATTTCTGGAGAACACCTCCACCACAGGACCTTTGCATGTCGTGGTTCCTCTGGTAGAGCCAGACCTTAGAAATGCCAAGCCAGGGGCTAGGGATGGGGTGAGATGTTTTAAAGTCTTAAGAAAGTAAGACCAAGTGCCTGTAGAAGGGCACGTATTTTATTCCCATTTACTTTCTTCCCATTGCCAACATACATCTTGGAAGTGGAGGGGGTAGAATGACAAAATGAATGACAAAATGGAGGCAGAGGACTGAATCTACTAGCTGACTCCTGAGAAGATGCAGCAGCCAGGAGGTGGGGAGAACAGATCCCTGAGGTCTCATTGTCCTGCAAAGCAGCTGTGAGCCCCCACCTCTGTTCTCAGGTGAGGTGATACAGGATGCAGTCCTTTTGGCTTTTGGTATACAGGGGCTGAAGGAGGCTGATTCCAACCGTAACACATGGGAGGACAAGCTCACTTGCTGCCCCATCTTGCAAATTATTTTAGTCAGGCTCGTGGCTTAGTGGAGACATGTGAATCTTTTTCTCTGTCTCTCACATTTAAAAGGCACTATAAAAAGAAGAGAAAACTTTTAGCTTCAATAAGATCAGATTGTGTTTTGTGTTTGTTTGGTTGGTTTTTGGGTTTGTTTGTTTTTTACCTATTCTATCTGATCTAATGGAATTTAGAAGGAAGTTGTTTCTTGGCAAAGCAGAGGATGGCAAATGGGGAATGTCCCAGCCAGAAGGATCCATCAAGCCCCTAATTTCCTGTATTGTGCAGAAGCCCAGACAGGGCAGTTGCTTCCCTGGTAATACACAGCATGCTGGAGACAGAGCCGGATCTAGAGTCAGGCCAGAGACTGTTGACTAGAGAGCCCTTGCTGGCAGTGGGTTAAAATCCTGAATTGGTAGGTGATACTAAGAGTAATAATGACTAACATTGCTACAGAGCTTCTCTGTGCCAGGTGCCACTTTATGTCTTTATATTTATTGACTATATTAATCCTCACAGTAACCCTAATAGGTAGATTCTATTATCTCCCAATTCTATAGATGAAGAAACCAAGAGATCAGAAGCTAAGTCATTTGCCTAAGATCAAAGGCCAGTAAGGGGCAGAACTGCAGTTGGAATCAAACTGTAAAACTGCCACTATCTGAGCATACAGGGCACAGCGCATAGAGATCAACATCTTACACACAGCCCCTGCCTCTGGGAGTTCAGGGTCTACTGGAGGAGGCACATGCAAAAACACTGATTATGTGTATGAGGCTCTAAGCCATAAGCAACTTCTGAAGTTGCAGTGGATGATCGGTATGGAGGAGAAAGCTGGACTGGACCAGAAACCCACCTGGCAGGTGGCAGAGAGGCGTGAGTTTAAAGTCATCGGACAGGACAGCCTGGACATGCTATGAGAGTTCAGTCTGGGAAGCCAGATGAGCCCTAATTTCAGAAGCAGACCAGATCCCATCCGCCAGTGAGTCAGGCCAGCCAGCAAGCCCAGCCAATGGCCAAACACCTGGGGACTGGCAGTTCTGTTCTCATTCCAGAACACCTGCCTCTGCAGGCAGCAAGACTCAGGGATTAGCCTAAAGACTGGCAGTTAGGGTCCTGGGTGCCAACCAAATGGTCTGGAATTTGGCTAGAGATGGGGAGTGGGTAGGGAAAATCAACTTGCCTGGGGTGAGTGGCTGGGGAAGGGGCTGCTGCCTTCCACATCTTAGGGTTCACCTCTGCATGGCTAGATCCAGACCTGGGTGGGGGCTCCAGGGGCAGCAGAAGACCCTGGCAGTCATGCTGGGCCCCAGCCCAGAGCTAAGAGCAGGACTGCACCCCAACTTCTGCAGACAAGAGGCAGGGGAGTGGGCACTGTGCCCTGCTGAGATTTGCTCAGGAGCAGGACTGGGCTGCAGGCCACTGTCGAAGGCGTCGGGGGCCACAGCTGAGCTATGGGGTGGAGCCATGCTTTATAGGGCCTGAGGCTGGTGCCATATGGACCCTCATTAAGAAAAACAATGCAATATTAGTTTTAAAATGAAATGTAAAATGTAACAAAAAATGATACATGCAAAAAATGACAACTTCAGAGAAATAACACAGTATTTTGTTCAGTGGCCACTTCTACAGCATTCCTTTTGTCCTGAGCTTTTGGTGGCATACTCTTTGATAGGTTCTCTGTGTGATAGCAGTTTTGTAGTATTCTATAGAAAGAATAGGGAGATGATCTGGCTTCTATCTAATTAATTTTATTAATGTTTTTATTAATAGTTTACCAAAAGGTTCTTTTAGCTTCACAATTCAATATTGGTAAAGTCATGTAAATGTTTACATGGATAGAATATGTTATTATTTGGTTTTTATGCTGTCATTTGTCTCTTTCCACTGTCATGTGATTTCCATGAAGGCAGGATACCCTGCCTGCCTGTGCACCTGTCTCCAGTGTCCACAAAAACATCAAGTTTGTCATTGGTGCTCTATGGATGTTTGTCAAATAAATGAATGGCCATCCTTCCTAGGTGTCCCTCTACCTCCATCACCCTCTTCCTGCATTCTGTCCTTGACGGACCCCTACAACCTTCTCAAATGTAACTCGCTGTCCCTCCCTTTGATCCCTTTGGCTCCCTGTCCTCTCTTTAACCATAGAGGCTGGGATTTTTTATTCTACTCTACTCCATAGTTCACATACACAGTATGGGCTTCCTAAGGGCAGGGGTCATGTTACTCACCTCCGTATTTCCCAGGCTTAGCATGCTGCTGGGCACATGGAAGGTTCTAGGTACAGAGAGGAAGGTAAGGAGAAATAGGCCATATGCAAGTCTGATCACACGACAGTCCTCCTCCTCAGCCACAAGTGACTCCCCATCACATGCACAGCGAGGGCCCAGATGCCTAAGAGAGCATTCCTGTCCATTCATGCCTTGGTCTCAATTGTTTTTACTCGTTCCACCCTCCGGGCCCCTCTTCCTTTGTGGACACAAAATCTCAGGCATGCTGTGTCTCCCTGCTCTCCTTCAGCATTCTCAGTAACTCCCATCTGTGAGGCTTTGTCATACCCCTGCCTAGAATACCCTCTCCTTAACTCCTTCCTCAGAGCCCGTAATTTCACTGAGGATGCCAGACACACATGAGGAATGTCTGCAACACAAAAGAAGTCACCGTATGAGGAACACAAATGCATTAAGCACCTGCTGTGTGCCAAACTCTCAGATACAAAAGCATTACTCCTGCACCTTCACCTAACCTATCTCATAAGTACATCTGAGAAACCAGTCAAAAGCAGCCTTAGAGATTATCTTATGCAGCCCTGCCCCCCATCCCATTTTACAGATGAAAAAACTGGAATCTAAGAAGAAGACATGACTTGCCCACACTAAAAAACTGAGTGACAGCAAAGGCAGAAAGACAGCTCAGATCCAATGCTCTTTCTACTGCTCCTGCTCTCTTCGGGGGCAATCAGGAAAGTTAGAGAACAGCATCCCAAATCTTCTTTGCAATAGGGTGGGATGTTAGTCAATAGATCAGATACCACATGCTGGTCCGAGATACGAAACTGAATGAGAGGGTGCTACTACAGCCTGTGGTCATAGGGGAAGTGGTGCTTAACCTGGGGCACTTTATTTATGGAAGTAAACACCTATAATGCTCATTCATACACAGGGCTGGGAAGGCTTCCAATGCAACCTCAGTACAAGCAAAATCAGTCATAACTATGACTATTCCCAGGGCACCAAGAAAGTGTAGTACCTTACAGTTTGAAGGGACCTCCTCAAAGCCACCATTTTCACATGTGATTAGGGGAGAAAATAATACTCTCTTAGATGTTACAGAAATAGTCAGTTTGTGATCTAGACCTAAAACTCCAGTAGTCTTAGTCAAAGACAGCACAAAGAAGTAGAGAAAGCATAAACATTGAAATTAGATCGGCATGTGAAAACTCGCTCTACCAGTTACGATCTGTGGCAGCTATAAAATGTGGCCACAAAAGCTGTCAATGGTGTTCTCTGTAAGAGGTTCTCTGCAACTGCTTTGACCAATGGGATGGGGCAGAAGTGATGCTGGGAATTTTCTATCTCCACATTTTAAAACTGGCAGTTTCCATTTCCTGTGTATCACATTCCTGGGGCACTTACTCTTGGACCCAGCCACCATGCTATGAGGAAGCTCAGGCCACCTGGATAGTCAAGTACTTGTTCTCACCGACAGTCCCAGCCGAGGATCCAGTCAACAGCCAGAAACAATACCAGACATGTGAGGGAGAGGTCCTTTTGGGTGACTCTGTTCCCAGTGCCAACTTCCATCACATGAAAAATCCTAAGCTAGAACCACTGAGCTGAGCCAAGTCACCTCCAGAACTGGGAGAGAGGAGAACAAAATAATTGTGAATGCTGTAAATCACCATGTCTTGGAGTGATTCCTTACCCAAAGATAGACAACTGGAACAGATTTTTCGTGAAGTTTCAGCTGTGGCACTAGCCAAGTCACATCTTGCAGGGCTGGAGTGATGTCCTCAGGATGCTGCAGGGCATATGCTCATTCAGCATCCAGTACATGGTGCATTTCCCCATACCTGGCTCTCACAAATCTGAGAATCAAGCAATAGAAACGGGAGTGGCTGCTCCCATCATCATCCCTAATGACCCACAAGTGAAATGATTGCTTTTCATCCTTGTGACCTTGGACTCTGCTGGTCTAAAGGTCTAAGATGCTCAATGGTGTAATGCTGCCCCTAGGGACACAGTATGATTCGGTTAACCTGAAGTTGAGACTTGCATTTAGCCACTTTCAGTTCCTCGTGACAGTGATCAGCAGGCAAAGAAGGGGGTTCCTAGCTAGGATGATTGATCTTGACTCTCAAGCAGGAATTGGGTCATTACTACACAGTCAGGATAAAAGGAGTATATCTGGAAGAAGAGATGCCCAGAGGTGCCTCCCATGTCCTGTGATTCAAGTCACATGGAAAATTACAGCCCAATCCAGGTAGGCCTGCCAGTGACCCATACCATTCAGGAATAAACTTTTGAGTCAACCACCAGCCACGGAACCATAAGGAGCCAACCTGCTTCCAGAGGGCAAAGGGGAATATGGAATGTAACAGGGGAAAGGAAGTTGTAAATCTCAGCTACCGCTAGCTACATGACCAGTTGCAGAAATGAGAACTATAATAGTTATGTTTCTTGCTTTGAAGTGAATACATTTGCATATATATTAACTATTTTTCTTTCTTTCTCTCATTTCCCTACCATCTAACATAAAATGTACTTAATAGCATTTAATCTTACATTTCAATATTTGAGTTACAAGATATCAAAGGAGGAATGTGGGCTTAGCTGGGAAAAGAATGGACCTCACCCAGAGATGGATAAAGGACTTTGCATCCTTTTTTGGGGGGACAGTGTTAGTGTGTTTTTGGTGATATATAAAACCATGTTAGATGGAAATCACACTCTGCTATTGTCTTTATCAAGAAATGAAACATAGCTAGAAGCAACAGAAATATATGCCAAGTTGACAAGGAATGAAGTATGTGCTGATCTAATAGGCTGAGACGAGGTCTCCCAGCATTCCTTGTGTAGCTCCAGGATACATTGGCCTCAAGAGTCAATTCCATGGGATTTGGAAGTAGAAGAAAAGAAACAGAAGCACTTTAAAAAGCAAAAACCACCATGAAGGTCAGTACGGAGGCCAGGTGTTGTTACCTGTCACACGCCTCGCTGACCTGCTGCCTCACCTTAAGGAAGGCTGCAGTGACTGTAGTTCCTGTTGCATCTCACCCTGTAACCACTTCACATCACGGGCCAGTGAGTACAGGGGGTGCCAGCTTTGGCCAGTCGCATACGGCGCTGCGCTCTCCACGTCATGTGCGCCTTTCCTTCCCAGCAGCCTGTCCTGCTACCTTCAGGCCCACCAGATGTGGAAGCAGCAGCCTTACTGAAACCCTTTAACTGGTTCCCACAATTGCACATCTAGTCCCATCATAAATGCCTTCTCCATGCAATTGATGGCATTCCTGCTGATCTGAGCAAACCCTAATGGGGATGTGGTCATGATGACCCTTTCCTTCATCATGAGGCCCCAGTCACCCTGGTCCCCTTCATGCCATGTGAACATGACAAGCATGTGCCCACCAAGGACATTTTCCACATGCAGTCCTTCAGCCTGAAGACTCCTCCCCAGACATCCTCATGCCTGGCTCCTCCTCATCAAGCATCCTCAGCTCCAATGTCACCTCTACCATGGGACATTCCCTGACCACAGCAGCAAAAACAAACCCGCCATTCCTAATCACCTGACACCATTATTGTCTCCATGGCCCTGACCACTCTCTAAAATGCTATAATTTTTATTTCGATGCCAGTTGTCTATCTTTTGAAGGTTTTTGAGGGTAAGGACCCCCCTGCCCAGGGCAGAGCCAAACACAGAGAAGAAAATTGGTGGAATGAATGAATGGCCTTGTTCAAACTGCTCTCCACTGGGACCCTCAGTGGCACAGCCAGGCCTTTCTCATGGCACTGCCACGAGGACTGGCCAGCCTGAGGGTGAGGGTGTCCTGCACATGCCTGGATGGGATTGGCTCTGAGACCCCTGGTGCCCTTCCCTGCATCATGTCCTGCTCAGAGCCTCTGGGGGATCTGGGAGCTGAGCTGCAATTATTAGCATAGAGTCAGATCTCTGAGGTTCCTGGATGCCAGAAGAATGCTTTTACTTTATTATTGTTTTTCTGTCTTCCCAAGGTGCCAGAGTCCCCTTTTGCTGGCAGCTCCAGTGGACTCTGTGCCTTCATCTTAGAAAATACTTTCACAGCTTCCATGCCTGGTAATTCTGATTTCTTGGCCTTTGCTCCCAATCTGCCCATGGAGCCAGTGATGGCCCCCGGTGTCTGCCTAGTCAGTGCCCTCCGAGTCACAGTGACATCAGCCTCCAGTTGATTTCCTTGCCACCACACACAGATGAAAATAAACACCATTTTCATCTTACCTAGGAGGAAGTGGGGACTGAGGGATGTGCAGAGGAATTTTCTGGAAGAGGATACAGTGGTTCTGCCTATCCATGAAGTCTAAATAGCAGACTGAGTACAGCCCCTGTGTCCTAAGTATGAATCAAAAAACTAAAGAACTCCTAAGCAGACCTCTGGCTAAAATCAGAAACCAGTCAATGATAATGTAATTCACTTTCCATTCCTAATTTGTGAAGTGATCTTGACTGTCTTGTCAATCACTGGGCTCCCCTGCCCAGCGCAGAGATGAACACAGAGAATGATACTGGTAAAGTGAATGACCACATTCAAGCTGCTTTCCTCCAGGAGCCCCAGTACCGTGAGCTCACCTCTGCCTCCCTGCTGCATCAGGCATCCATTAGACTCCCAAATGGAATAAGTAGACCCCTCAGAAATTGCCTTATGCCACACACATGGAGCACATTTAATGGAGCCTGAGAGGCTGTCCTGATGGAGACAAGCGGCTGTTTTGGCTGCAGATTTTCTAGAAGATGGGAGGAAATGACCTACAGAGACATACACTGAAACAAGTACGAGATTTCTTTGGCCATTTTCTGCTTTGAGGAGTAAGGTCCTTTTCTCTCCATCAGATTATCTTGTCCTATTCAATTTCATTCTTCATTCATTCACTGGCTAAATATGTACTGCTAAGTGATGTGCTAAGCATCAGGGCTTTAGCAAGCCCCTGTCCTTGGGACAGCCACACTTTCACACAGAGGAAGACAAGTCAACAGTGCAATAGGTACTGGGATGGAGGAAACGTGGAATTTGATGGGAGTCCTACGATGACACATGCAAGCCTATGTCGAGTGGAGACAGAGGAGTGTCCCAGAGGGTTTTGCTCAGGAGGTCTATTCAGCCAAGACTTAAAAGAAGAGATTTTGGAAGAGGCAGCAATGATCTTCAGCACCCTTGAGACAAAGCAGTCTCGTGGACAAGGCCAGGAGACAGATAAGATGCAGATCTGGCCCAGCTGAGAGCTGCCAGTGGCTTCCCATTGCTCAACCTGACGAGACCCAGCTCCTTAACAGGACAGGTCAAGCCCTGCATGACCTGATCCCTGTAAGGGGGACCACCATT
This sequence comes from Anoura caudifer, assembly GCA_004027475.1. Classification (NCBI taxonomy): domain Eukaryota; kingdom Metazoa; phylum Chordata; class Mammalia; order Chiroptera; family Phyllostomidae; genus Anoura; species Anoura caudifer. Next base: position 343,809 of record PVKU01000781.1, on the reverse strand, counting down.
CATGCCACACTCTGCCTGTTCCTGCCCCGCCCCCAGGCTCTGACCACATCTGCTGTCCTCTCCCCGACTCCTTCCAACTCACATCTCCCCTCTCTCTAGATCACTCCCCCTAACCCCTCTTTGCTGAATGCACCCTTTTTGTTTTCCAGCTCTTGGCTCAGGAACAATCTCTGCAGTGGGCTGAATAGTATATATCCCAAAATTCATGCCCATCCAGAACCTCAAAAGATGAAAATATGTAGTCCTTGCAGACATAATTAAGTTAAGATGAGGTCATACTGAAATAGGATGGCCCTAAAGCCAATGACTGGTGTCCTTTTAAAAACAGGAGAGATGCACAGAAATACACACAGGGACAAAGGCCATATGACAACAGAAGCAGAGACTGGAGCAACGCAGCCACAAAGCAAGGAAGCAAAGATTGCTGGCAACCGCAAGAAGCCAGGAAGAAGCACTTCCCCAGAGCCTTCCAAGGAAGCAGGCCCTGCCACATCCTGAACTTGGACTTCTAGGCTCCAGAACTTGAAAGGGAATAAATTTATGTTGTTTTAGGCACCTAGTTTGGGGCCATTTGTTACAGCAGCTCTAGTAAACTGACACACCTTCCCTAACCCACACCCTCCCACCCCAACTTGTTGAGGAACCCACCCTCTCCCACCTGCACACCCCATTTACACCACAGACCTGACAACCTAGCTCCCCTTTGGTATCAGTCATCACAGTTTGTAATTGTGTACCTATTGATGTGATAGTTTTATTGATGGTCTCCCCCATCAGATTATAAATCCTATATGTTAGGGAGGGAGTCTTGTTTATGGTAAGTCACCTTTAAGTCATCAGTGCTTAGTATGCTGTGGGATCTCCATAAAGGATATTCTATCAATGAAATAATTACCAACTAACCCACACAAAAGGTGAACAACTATAAGAAATCCATTAAATAAGTGTCAAAAGAATGAAAGAGAAAAGAGGTAGCAGGAGCAGAAGAGAGAACCTGGGTGTGGAGCCCGCAGAGAAGGCGCGGGGATGGTGGGACTTGAGTCGTATCTGGGATGGACTTCAGCAGAGGCAGCCCTCAAAGTGATGTGCTTGAAGCCAGTGGCTTTTCACACTCTCGATGGAGACCCTCCGTGAGACATGCATCTTACATGACAACACAGTGCCTGTGGGAGCCGTCGGTGCCGTCGGTGCCTGGGTGCCCCAGGAGGGGCAGCTTAATGGAGCAGTTCCTACTCCTACCATGGGGGATGCACCCCAGTTGTTTCTATTCTGCTCTGATCTGTGCCGTGCTGTTTGTTCCCTTTTCTCCCCCCTCCTCCTCCTTCTTTTTCCTCTTCTAGACAGAATCCATTAAATTTCACAGCCAGTTAATGGGCTGTGACCGTATGTTCTAGACCATAAGCTCCACAAGGGCAGGGATCAGAGCTGAGTTGCTCACAGCTCTATCCCCAGACCTAGTATAATCCCTGGCATACATTTGCTACTTTGAAAAAGTTTGTTGTATAAATGAATAAATACATCAAGAGTTTCATATGGGAGCATCTCCCGACAAGTTCTTTCTTTTCTCATTCAAAGCTCTAAGACCACCCCTATCTTTTGTCAGACCCTCTCCAAGCCTACTGTCCTCAAAGCTAAATAAGGCAGATTGTATTTTATTCTTTATGTTCAATGTTCCTTTCCATGCCATTAAACACTCAGTCAGTTCTGAGCTAAAACATAAATGTAATCACTTAACTCCTCCATTTAAAACCTCCAGTCTATTTATTTGCCTTTATAAGTCCCATTTCTTTAACACATACAACGTGTGTGAAGGCAGACACTGTTTCCAGGTTCACATTTCCAGCCTTACCTTAGAGTTCTTCCTTTATTTCTCCTAATTCAGCTATGCCTTAAGTTCATCATTCCCCAAAGTTCACAACACCCTTCTGCGCCCATGCTGCCAACTGCACTTAGAATTCTTGAAAAGCCCTTTGCATAGCTCACTACATTGCAGTAGGAGCCTCGACACATCCTAACAGGGCACTTCACAGCAGAACCATGCCCCCTAGCCAGTGCTACCATGTGCACAGAACTCTTCATATATTTTCACAATATCAACCTGGGGCAATATCACTCCTTACATTACTTTTTTTTTTAAATCTTCACCTGAGGATATGTTTATTGATTTTAAAGAAAGAGGAAGGGAGTGGGGAGAGAGACATCAATGTGAGAAACATCAATCAGTTGCCTCGCATATGTGCCCTGACCGAGGATCAAACCCACAGGCTAGGTATATGCTTTGACTGAAGATCAATTCTGCAACCTTTTGGTGTGATGCTCCAACCAACTGAGCCATCTGGCTAGTCCTTAAAATACTTTTGAGTTGAGTTTTGCTAGCTATTTTCTCCCTAGGCTATGAGCTCCTTGAGGACAGAAATGAATGGAATGTTATTAATCTTCATCTTGTATCTCTGACACCAAGCACACAGTGAACATTGAAGGAAAATAAGAGAACGGGAGGGAGGAAGAGAGAGGAGCATTCAAATCAGGGCCCTCCAAAATCCGCTTCCTTATCACTGCCCTGCCTCGTGTCTGTCACTGTTCAGTTCACAGCGTCTGTCCCCTTTACTGCTTGTACCAGTTCCTGAGAAATGAAATGATTATTAGGCCTTTCCAACACTTTATCAGCTGATGTGTTTTCACAGAGTTAGACTTCCAGCAGATGTCTGCCTCGCTGGAAGTCCCGCTGGTACAAGATCCTAATTCTTTGCAGATCTTGAAATCTGTGTTTAAAAAGCATCATCTGTTACTTTGAGCCGAAAATCTCTAACCCCCTCACCTTCTTCTCCCATGGAAATGGTACTTTAATAACTTGAATTTTTATCATCTCAAGTTTTTCAAGAATATCACACTCCTGTTCTAACAGAACAGAGTGCATTGTGTCATCACTTTCCCTGGGCTCTAAACACCGCTCCCTCCGTACAGCACTCGTCTTGCTGTCCCCTCTGCCTCGTCCCCACCCTGCACCTCTTCGACTCACTTGTTCCTCTTTGAGGCATTGGTGATTTCAGTGATAGAGTTCTCACTCATTCCTCTTCGTTCCTTGTGTCTTGATTTGGCCAAATGAGCTCTTCTAGACTCCTGCAAGACCTCATCTGTTCCTTCTCCCTAGAATCTCATGAAAAATTTATCTTTTGCCAATTCGTGTCCTCAATTGATAGTCATGGCAGGTCAGTATTTTGCTTGGTGTAACATAAACAGCAAACAAGACACACCCCCTGCCCTTCAGGAAGGTGAAGGCTAGTCCAGAGGGGCTGGTCACTGTGAATACCAACAACCACCCCCTGTGATCAACAGGTGCAACCCTGGAATGGAGATGGGGAGGACGGCCAGGAAAGTGATAGCCGAGGTAAGAAGTTGAATAGAAAAAAGGAGCATGTCACATCACAGGTCCTGTATGCATTCGTTAGTCTCCCACAAAACAAAAGTGGTGTTCCTGAGAAAACAAAGCCTTTGTCAGAAAATTGTGTTATATTAGCAATTGTTTCTTTAGGAAAGAAAGAACTTGGGGTAGAGAATTTTTAGGCTCAAAATAGTAAACCTGTTTTTCTTCCCAAAATTTCAAAACTAAAGGTGTTTTTAATAGCTCAAAGTTGCTCTTGTTATTGCAAGCTAAAAATAATAAATTAGTTTAAAATGTTTCAAAATCATACTTCAGTGCAGTTTTGTTTGTCCTTCAACTGATAGGTCATCTCTCTTACCAACCTTGACCATGATCTTGCAGTTTTGCATGTAGCATAAACCTGAGTAAACTAAAAGACCAAAGATCACAAGATTTTAAAAATAAGAACCCAACAACTACAAGGGGACCCCAGCAATTATTACTTTTCACTCTGCATTCCTAATTCTCAACTATGATTACACACGTAGGTCTATGTAATACAAAGTGTATCTAATTAATTAGTGTATGATTTTATGGCCAATGTGCACCTTGAAGATGCCTATTGCATGAGAAGACCTGGTGTTCAGGATGACAAGCCTTTGTCTCGCCTTTCAGGTTTGAACTGCTTCGCCTTACAGTCATTATCTGGAGGCAACTGCTATTCCACAAGCCTACCTTTTTAGACCTGTTTTATTTAAACTTGCATCCTTGTATTTCATACTTAGGCATAAGTCCCACCCTCATAAATTCCCAAAGTCCTATGACTGCTGAAGATCCAGGGCCCCTTCTCTGCCCCACACTAGCTCAGGTGCTCCACTCTTCCTGTCACTAGTCCCATAGCTCACTCTGTCCCTGGGCATCCCTCCCCCAAAGCCTGGCTAAACCTCTCCCATGGCTCTCCTCCTAGATGTTTTCAGAGACAAACTCAAAGGACTTTGCCTTTTATGAATTTTACTAGTGACCATGATGAAAATAGATGGAAATGGAGGGAGAAGATCGGGAAGAATACATTATGGAAAGAATATTACAAAGGTCCCAGATTTTCCCAGGTCTCAGAGCCATGGCCCCCAGTTCCCAGCCTCTTTGCTAGGAGTCCCTAGAATCCACACTGAACCTCTGGTCTCCTTTTTAGCCCCAAAGGACATATATAGTTCACTGAGTCTTTGCTCTTCTCTGCATGTAGACCTGGATATGCAGTCGAGGTGGGTCCATGGGTATGAACTAGAATGTGTTGAAGGGTTTATTCATGTCACTGAGCTTGTTGGAATTTCTGTGAGCAGACAAGGAGAACAGGTGCACCTTACAGATTCACCCCTTTGGCAAATACTCACAGAGCACACACAGTGCACCAGGTGCCTGTTTTATACACCCATGAGATCACTCTTGCTTCCCTCCATTTGATTTTACTCCGCAGCCACACAGTACATAAACAGCATTCCAAATTCTTCTTCACTAGTTTAACTTCTCCTTTGGTAAATAGGAAATTTTCACATATTGCTAATTCGTCCTTCCACCCCTTTGTCCTCCCCTCCCTAAAGTAGAAGGCATGACACAGTCAGCAGTGAGTTTGGGAGAATACACTTGGCCTGCACGACAAATCTGCTCACCAGCATTGATTCTGGCCCATCATCGGCCCAGCAGTAACCTTTCCCATGGCAGAGGGCTGCCTGTTTCCAGAGTCCCTGATCACTGAGTGAGTTGAGTTTGCTTTAGGAGGCCCACACATCTTGGCTCAGATTGTCATAACAAGATCCCAGAGACTGGATGGCTTAAACAACGTCACAGTTGTTGGAAGCTAGAAGTCCGAGTTGGGGTACCCACATGGTGGGGTGTGCTGAGAACTGTCTCCCTCACTTGCAGATGGCTGCCTTCTCCCTGTGTCTTCACGTGGCAGAGAAAGAAGGGAAAGAGAGCTCTCTGGTGTCTTTTCTTATAAGGGCACTAATCCCATTGTGAGGACCCCACCCTAATGATCTTACCGGAACCTAATTACCTCCAAAGATCCCATCTCCAAATACCATCCCACTGGGGGTTAGGGCTTCCACGTGCAAACTTTGGAGGGACACAATTCAGTTCATACCACCACATGACTAAAAGACTTCAAGCCACATTCTCTGCCCAGCTTCAATTAGAAATAAAGGCATTCCTAGATGTCCTTCTTTCTGACTTAGCTGTTCACTTCTAAATCCGTTCCCAACTCTGGCAGAGAATAGAACTTTATTGAGCTTTCTCAAATGCTAATTGTTTGCTTGGAGATTTGCAGAAGTGTGGAAGGGATTCTACAGGACTGTTTCATTCCCCTAGATCACTGTTTTCCAAACAGTGATGGGATGCTATGGATCACTAACTTTTTAATGAGACATTAAGAGGTGTCTGCCCTGCCCAGTGCCACTCAGTGGATTGGGCATTGCCCCACAAAGCAAAGGTCACTGGTTAGATTCCTGGTTAGGGCTCATGCCAATGTTGTGTGTTTGGTCCCTGGTCAGAACACGTGTGAGCCAACTGATTGATGTTTCCCTCTCACATCAATGTCTCTCTTCCTTTCTTTCTCTCTTCCCCTCTCTCTAAAAGGAAAAGAAAAAAAAAAAACAGGTATCAGTGGGGAAAAAAGATTTCTGTGGTCAAAGAAGTTATGGAACACTTTGTTCTCTGTCCCCTCCAAAAGTCTCCATGCGCATGGGTGTGAGAGGTCCTTTCCTAAAGAAACCCGATTAGGTTGGTGGAAGCTTGGGGTCCCCATTCTTCCTTTACCAAAACAACCCTTCCTAGCTGAACAGCAATCAACCGCATGCTCCTGCACTTGGGAATACCTGTTCCAGAAAGTGCCTTTCATCCTCCAAAGTCGCCCGGCTACTCTGTTATCTAAGTCCTTCTTACGTTCATCTTGAATTTCAGTTTCAAACCCTCTTGATCAAGGGAGCAAGTTTGCTTTTTAACAGAGCCCTTTAGTGCTTGTAGCCTCTAGCAGAAGCAAACTCATTATTCCAGTATCTCAGAACACAGTCCAGAGCCTTTTCTACAAGGATCACTCCACGCACCTTCCTTTCTCCTCTAAATTATCATCCTTTAAAGGAGGAACAAAGAAATGTCAATTATCTTGTCTCTTGAAGGTCTTCAGTCTTCTTCTTCTAGTATCAAACTATTGATACTAGAGAAGTTTTAAGCTGTTATGGTTGGATCAGTTTTGCCCACACATCCTAGAAAAGTGGGCAGTGATTGCCAGGTCTGATACTTCTTGGCAGGTACTCAGTCATGGCAGGAAGTCTGCTCCCTGCCAGGTCAGGCATACCCAGTGTGCATGCAGACACCCAACAAAGCTCAGTGAAGTTCAGGCCACTCCGGAGTCTTTTCTCTTGGACCAGTAGTCACGAGACTCCGTGAACCTTTTCCTTCACTGCTGTCCAAGCGTGAGCTGCAGCAAGTCTTTCAGAGGGACAGACAGCTTCTCCCTCTGCGGGCAGAGCCCAGGCCTGCCCCGCTCCAGCTTCAGAGCCTTTCCCTTCCTTTGCTCTTCTGCGCTGCATTCGTCTCCCGGCCAGCCTCCTGTCTTTGCTCTTAATTCCTTCTCTGCCTCCCCTGGATCTGTTTTTTTTTAACTGCCATATTCTATTGTGATTCCTTCCCAGACAGGGCCAGTTGCATCCTCACTACTAAGAAGCAGAGAGAGAAATCCGTAAAGCCCTTCCCCCTTCCCCCAAGCAGGGCGCCCAGTTTACATTTACAGAGCCCATAATTGACAAGAGCCTTCAGGCAGAAAGACAAATGTAACTCCTTCCCCACAGGTCACTGGAACTCTGTCCGCACCTCCTGGGCAGCAAGATAAATGGCTGTCTTCTGTGGCACCTCCTGAAACTCCCATACTCTTAACTGCTAAGCAAACTCTCATGGCTTCTCCTCTCTGCCCCTGGGATCCTTGCAGATCTCATGGGTACATGATTTGGAGACAACCTGACCAGCCTCCATCTGCTGCCTACTTATCTCCCCCCACTGATCTGATAAGGCCACATTCCCAAACTTGTTCAACCATCTGACACTTTGAACACTGTCACAACTTTTATGCATTGGTGGAATGCCAGCAGGGCTCGTGACTTTCGAAGTGCAATTGTTTGTCTCCACTAGGAATGGCGCTCTGAGGTTTTGTTTATATCATTCAGACACAGTGTGAGGAACACTGGCACCAGACATGGTTCAAAGCTTCCTCCTTTCTGACATAGATCCACAGGGAATAAATTGGAGTCATATAAATATTTATCATGTAACACAATTTGAATACTACCACAAATGTATCAAAATTATAAGACAGTATGCATAACTAAGATGACATTAATGTGGCAGTCAGTTGGTATGGCTGGATTCATTTTGTAGATAGTTTATCACATCATTATTAAAACAATTATTGGGTCAGCCAAAAAGTCCATATGGTTTTCTCCATAAAATAAAAGATGCATTTCTCATTTTCACCAATGACTTTATTGGTTTGTATATTTTGGGTATATCACTTACCTCCTGTGTGGTAGAATGTTGGTTGTTCTCAATTAATGTCTCAATTTGACTGCTATCAACTTCAACTGGTCTACCTGACTGTGGAGCATCGTCCAGTGAGAAATCTCCAGCACAAAACTTCTCAAACCACTTTTGACATGTTCAATGAATCACAGCACCTTTCCCATACACTACACAAATTGTTTTTTGTGTGTGTTTCCATTGTGTTTTTACTTTTCTTGAAATAGTAAAGCATGATACACCAAAAACATTGTGTATCTTCTTCCACCTTCAATATTAAAATGGCTGCAAAAAATTCACCAATTTTGATGTTTTTTCTAAATGCATGCTGATATGACAGCTGTCACAATACAATCTAACAAACTTATTTCTAATAAAAACCAATCCATCTTATGGAAAAACCAAACAAACTTTTTGACAAACCCAATACATAAATATACAGGGTCCAGCATGAATAATGCCCCTTTTTTATTACAAACTTTTCTATTACAAAATCATAAGCATGTAATTCTGTAACATAACAATATCACACTTACACATACCATATGACACTTTAGGTGAAATGTTCAAATTTAAGCTATAAATTATTACACCCATATTATTAACCTACCAACCATACTCAAGCAGGAGTTACTTCTGTTGGACCCTGTATTTAGTTTCTTATGTGGAAAAGTGATCATAGATCATCTTAACCCTGGAAAAAGTGAATTTTGTTTTTATCTTGCTAGATTGGTAAGGCCAAAGTGACACCCTTGTAGTTGCTGGAGTGAGGGGCACTCTCCTAAAGGAAACCAGCAATTGTCTTGCCATCATCCTGGAGAAGCAGTGAATTTGGGGTCAGGACCTAGGGTGGCCTTTGGAATAGAGGAGAGAGGAGCTTCGTCCTCTCTGGGGCCGAGAGCAGTGGTGATATGGGGGGAAGGCTGGCGTGGCCAGGAAGGCAAAGCCCACTGGTCCCTGGATCTGTGGAGATAGCCAGTATGAGTGGCGCCACTGACCGGCCTGTGTCTGCAAGAACTCACCGCTGTTCACAGCGCCAGCCCCAGGAGCGCAGAGGCATCCCTAGTTTCTGAAACTGGCAGCAGGCAAACCCAGTTTCACGGATCCAATCGTATTTCTTGCTCCAGAAGAGTCACAGGAGCAACTAAAATTGGGCACTGTGGGCACATGGGGAGCCACGTCTTTTCACAGGGGCCAAGGAGGAGTCATCAGCCTCACTGCAGGGAAGCCAGTGGAGAGTCAATACCACAGGAGACAGCAAACTGCAGCCAGAAAACTGGACAGAAGCACCAGAGACACTTGCCCTTCCATGTGAGGGTTGCATCACCAAGAGAAAAACTCAGAAATGGCTGGAGGGAGACCTCTGGATGTGAAATAATCTCCAGCCAGTAACACGGTGGGTGCTCAGTCCATAATAATGCAGAAAAGGAAACATAAGCCCGGGCTGCTGTGACTAGCAGGTGAGGCCCATAAACAAGGTGTGACACAGAGATTCATAACCAGCCAAGGGAATGGCTGGGGAGACGTGAGCAGGAACTGCACTCTTTGGCACGGCTTCTCTTTGGGTCTCCCCTTGTCTGTGATGAAATCTCAGGTAGATCTCATTGTTCATAACTCTCTTACTACACGCACGTAGCTTTTGTCCTGGTATTAACGTATATGTATATAGTCCAGTGAAATAGAAAAACTCCAAATGTCAGATCATGGAAAACCTGTCCTAGCCCCCAGTTCAAGTCAACCTTGGACTGAGAAGCCGGTGGGGAAGGAGAGTGAGGGTCCCTATTTCTCTGCTGCCTCACCCCTTGTACTGCTTTCTCCCCCACTCGCCACTGCTCCTTTGGACCCCTGCAGCTTTGAGAGGGTAAGGAGTGCCCCTCAGACAAGCACTGTCTTGGCTTCATGTTGGAACCTGGAAGAGAAGATGGATGGCCAAAAGCAGTGCTTTCTAAGGGCACCATTGTAGGTTCCTTATGAACACCCCAGGCCACGGGTCTCAGCCTCTGTCCCCTGGATGGCTGTTCTTTCAGCGTGCTAGTTTGTAATGGCCCACTCCTCCGCTCCAGTTAGGTACCTCATCACCCTCCACCAGGCCGTCTTTGGGGTTAGAGTTCTTCTCATGACCGCCATGCCTCATGCCCTTTCTATGGGTCTCCCCAGAAATACGCATGCATTCTGTGTCCCCAAACTCTAGAAGTTGGGACCAGGGACCCTTCCCAGAGCAGCTAGCTCTCTTTTCCCCTGCCAGCAAGGGAAGCATCAGCCTCAGCTCTCACTTTCAGATGTTTTTCAAATGTGAGTCAGATATCAAGTCCCGCTCTCCGCTCTCCTCGACTCCAGGGAGCGTGTCAAGCTGTTGCAATGTTTTCTTGATGTTTTTCTTTTTCAGCTGGAGAAAGAAAAACCCCACCCCCTGCTCTGTAGTGGAGAGGGGGCTCCCAGCGCCCTAACAGCTATGTCCTCTCAAAAGTCTTCACTTTTTAACCTCTCCAAAGTGTTTCATTCCACCAGCCTCCCCTAATACCGAGGTTGGAAGGGGTGCTGGGCTGGCGCAAGCAGAGATGGTTCACACCCTCAAAAACACATCTCTTCAGCACGTGGGAGTGAACTAGAGACTCTGTTGTTCGTGACCTTTGAGGCCTCTGAGAAAATAGGAAGCATCTCATCTAATGTTCTTTTATATAAACTTTAGAATGAATTAGTCTTCCATCACTTGTGTGCGCATATGTGGATGTGTGGATATAAACCACTTTAGCATCTTGCAGAACTCAATTTGCGAAACCCGGGGTAAGAAATTTCTCATTAACTTGCACCAGAGAGAGACAGCCCCACTTCCTTCTGAGAACAACACTTACTCAGAGCATCTCAGGCTGAATGATCCAAAACACCTACAATGTTTTGCTGAAATCGAACTTCAGGCTGCAAAGTTGCTGCTGAGTTTGGCATGCGTTCCTAGCAGAGGGGATTGGAATTGAATCATTCGGCTCTATTTGGAACCAACAAAGCACAATTATACAACAGTTGATCTGGGATTCTCAGCGGTGGCAGAGGATGTGGAACATGCAAAACACAATTGTCCCACTTAGAGAAATTACCTAGGACCCCAACCTCACCATTATGAGGCTGAGCAACTTACTCACCAGCTCCATATTCTGAGATTCCATGGGCATTAGAAAAGACACCCCTCTCTGGGCAGATAAATTAGAAAGAGGAAGATACAGGTGCTCCTCCGTGCCACAGCAGGGCTTATGTTTATGAAGCTCAGCCCCAGCTCTGACCTTTCAGCCAAGTGCCCCAACAGTATATCAGCTCTGCAGTTGCAAAGGATGGCCCTCAACCTATTTTAAATAAAGTTAATATTTCTACTATATGTGCAATACATACTCTTTCTAAAAATTATTTCTAAAATATACAAAGTTAACTCCTTTTCTCACATTGCAAAGGAATGTATGCTATTTCCTGAGTATATTTTAAACATTTGTGATCACACTGTGTAAATGGCTTTCTTGCTTAATATAACATTATAATATAAGCTCTTTTCATGTTCTATAAATTCTTTATCGATGTCACTTAAACTGGCTCATCCACAGATGTCAATCTAAAGACCTCCCTAAATCTTAGGGAACTCAGAGAAAGGCCAAAGGTAACTCAAAATGAATGGAGAACTTCAGGGACTATCTTTCTGGAAAAGACTAAAAGAATGAAAAATATATGCAGATGGAAACTTAGAAACCCAGATTCTGGCAGGTACTTTCCCAGAGCCAGTGCAAGTGTTGAAGGGACCGAGGAATGAAGCTCAAAAAATCTGGTACCCACTGTGGTCCAGAGCTCTCTCTCCATTTAAGGAAGGCTGACCAATGACAGCCTTTACGAGTGGTTACTTGCAGAAGGTCGTGTTTCTCATTCTAGGTGTTTTTGCATCCGCTTTCTGAAAGCACCTCACCAGAAGAGGTCCTCACCCCCCCACACACCCACCCGGCCCTGCTCTCTCTTCCCCTTTCTCCTCTACCCAAATCCGTCTGTACAGGGCCAAATTTCCTCAGTTCCCACTTTGAGGAAAATTCAGACCTGTGTGTCCCATGACTTGAGTTCTCTAAGTCATTGAATGAACTCTGGTCACCCCTTCTGGAGCATGCCTTGTGCTTCTCTGTCTGATGAACAGGACTGTCCTTCTGGAGGCGATGAGGCAGTGCAGGCAGGTCTAAGAACTCAGCAGTCACGGGGTGAAGTTAACATTTATGCACAGGAGGCCCTCCCCTCAGTTGGGGACATCAAGGATTATTCAGAGGGAGTTCTCAGTTGCAGCCACGTCCATCTGAAATCCCCTTCCTCGGGCCTCGATCTGTCTTCCAGGCCCTGCTTTAGCATGACAGACGCAGCAGCTTTTGGCTCTACACCTCCACAGCCCTTACAGTCGGGTTTGGAGCCTGACCCTGAGATGCTATTATGGACATAAGGGACTCATTCAGAATGACCATGGGGGGGCTTTCTAGTTTTACACCTCTCAAGGGCATTCACGCCTTGCAATTTGTCCTTTTCTCTGTGAATACTCTCCAGCGCTTGCAGATGCAATCTCCCCACATGACATCTCTGAAATCCCAATTGTTGCCATAGTGACTAAGTATCTATGTCCTTTGATCTCCCCAAATCCTGGCCTCCACCCGCATGCTCTCCCATGCCGCCACCAGCAATAATATAAGTAACTGACACCAACACATGCCACAGATTACCAGTGTCTCCTATTCCCCAGCAGGGAGGTTATCAGAGCATTCATTAGATATGTGAGCAAACCAATCCCTTAATCCTATTTGACTACTTCTGGTGCAATCACTGTAGCAACTGGGGTCCTGGCTAAGGAGTTTAAAGAAGGAGCTATTTATAAATGCATGAGCAGAGGTAAGGAGCCACAAGAAGGGACCATCGAGCACTGGGGGCTATCCACAGCAGGAAGCTGTACCTTGCTCTGGGTCTAGAAGGGGCAAGGGCTGGGAGTAGGTAACAGCTGGCAACACCATCAGGGAGCCAGGGGGCAAGGGCACCAACCAGGTGCTGTCTGCAGCTGTCGGACTCACGGAAGGTGGAGAGGGGCTGGGAGCAGATCTGAAGAGGCATGCAGACAATTCCCACGATTCAGATCTGAATCTTTTTTTTTCTCCATGGATGTTCTCCACATGAAACCTACACTGACCATCACGTCATTCTGACTGAGGTCCTTGTTAGAATCTTTTCCTCTTCTCTCCATAGATTCTGAATTTCACCAAAATGCAGCTAGAGCATCTTCAAGTGAGAGTCACTGAATGTTTGGGCAAGACTCTCAGCTTTGCTTTTGTGGTTCTTACTGTATTTTTTTTCCTTTTTTTTAAGTCATTTATACTTTTTGAAAAAATTTCCCTACCCACCTCACTTTGCCCGCCCTCCTGGACAGCCACCCCGGTGTGTCTGGTAGCTGTTCTTGATTATGTCCATGTCCCCGGAATGTGTAATTTTGTGTTATGAGCACCAGCGTCTAACTTACAGGGATGGTTTTACGTTCTACAGTTCATCCTGTTTCTTACCCAACTCAGCACTGTATTTATAAGGTCCATCCAGGCTGCTCTGCATATAACTAGTTGGCTGTTTCTAACTAGCATTCTATAGTTGGTGTCCAATCACTTCACCTAGCTGTTCACTGCAGTGACGAATGTCCAGGTGGCTCTGTCTCCCAGATACCACAAGCAGCATGCTGACAAACACCTTTTACTTACATCCTCTTGGACCGGGGTGAGAATTAATCAGAGCGGTATATTCGAGATTGGCTTTCTGGGTCAGAAGGACTCTTACTTTTGGGTCTTCTGCATGTGAGTTCTAGATCTCTTTTTAAGTCTCGCTTAATTGTTCATGAAACTTTCAAATGATTGAGTTTTTTAAATTATGAACTGTATGTTAGCATTGGCTTTATCAATCCTTTCACCTGGACTTCTTCATTGCAATCATAACATAGAAATACAGAATGACAGGAATGAAGGGGACCAAAGTTGGCCAGCCTCCTCGAAAGTGGAGACTTCTAATTCAGTTGAAACTTCTTTTCAGTTTAGCTGCAAGTAACATGAGGAAACATCCTATTTCTGTTGTGCCAAGCATCAGGGGGAGGGTCTTCTTCTATGACCTTAGCTGTCATCCGGTCGAGGCTTCTATGACTTACCCATTTCACAGGTGGGATAGCTGAGGCTCAACATGCCTAAGATGTCACAGTGAGCGTACCCAAAAGCTGCACCTCCTGACACCAAGTTTTGCGTGTTTGCCTACAGCACAGCACTCAGGAAGTTGGCTGGGTGGTTTGAGACACATCTGCTGAAATTAAACCTAGAACAATGAAGACTGGCTGCATTAGAGATGCAGACATGTCTTCCTGTGCTCCCATACGTATCCCAGAAGAAGTGCGGTCTCCCAGCCCTCCTGCCTGCGTCACATGGCTTCACATTGCTGGCCGCTGGCTGCACTGAGGAGGCATTTCTAAAGCACATTTGTTAAAATTAAATTTACTTGGTAATAGGGAAGAGGTTCTCAATATAAAAGTAGATTTCAGAAAGCATTCACCTTCTCTATGAGAGCATGATCTAAATCAAATTATCAATCATAATAGTTAATAGCTACTATCCGTGGAGCTTTTACCCTCTCCTGGGTGCTGCAAGATGAAGTATTCACAAATACACTATCCTTCACCGTATGACTCACTAGAGGAGTGGACTCAGATGCCCTCTGCCCCTCTGGCCCCCAGAACTCAGATTATGGACGTAAACTAGGATGTCCACTTGGCCCTGGGGCTAATGTCTCTTCATTCTCCAATACCGCCCTCCCCTGGGTGTGCGAGCTCTCGATAAAATGGTTCCCTGGTTCTCATTTAGTTCTTTCTCCCAGGGCGCACATTTCTTCCCAGAAGAGAGGCAAGATCATTGTGGAATAGTCGCAGTCCCACCCCGAACCCTGATAGTTGTAACCACAGAAAGTCTTTGGTGTATCAGAGACAGGGCAGCACACTGGGAGATTTCAGGTGACTCTCCCGAGTCCCCTGAGTGGTGGAGAGAAGTGTGGGCTGTTCTGTGCCCCATGAAGACCTGCATTAGCATCAGTTTTTAGGGAAATGCAATCGACTGGTTTTTATCTGAAAGTCAAACTCACGATACCTGGTATCACTGTTGGGAACCGTTGGTGGGAGTTTGGACTGCAGGATTACAGGTGTGCTAACACTGCACTTGCTTGTAAATAGAACTCACCCATGCTGCAGTTCCTGGGAATCCTCTCCTTGCTCTCCTGATTAACCCAGCATCGCATCCCTACTCCTTGAAGTCTCCGCTGCATCAGCAGCGGGACCTGACATCTAATTCCAAGTGTGCAGAGGGGATGCTCCCGCCCCCCACGGGCAAAGTGAGCCACAGGGCCCAGCACCCTCACCTGTACTCTTGCCCCTGGAACACCCAGTTTCTTTTCAGCACCTCAGGGCTCCCCAGTTCTCTGTCACCCTTCATGAGTCAACAGACTCTCGGGTCGGCATCAGTGACTCTTGTCAAATTGTACATGAGATGGGATTTTAGAGAGTAGCTGTTCAAAACGCCCACCCAAAGTGGGGATGCTGTATCCAGCACGCAGCCGCTGGTCCCCTGCTTCACCTGGAGAAGGGCTGACTCCTCCATTGTCCCTTGTGTGACTCCCAGCTTGGAGAAGCGCAGCCTGGC
The DNA here is from genome assembly GCA_004027475.1 of Anoura caudifer. Taxonomy (NCBI): domain Eukaryota; kingdom Metazoa; phylum Chordata; class Mammalia; order Chiroptera; family Phyllostomidae; genus Anoura; species Anoura caudifer. The sequence continues at coordinate 328,176 of PVKU01000781.1, read as the reverse complement.
TCTGGCCTGACATCACCTGTCTGCTTATCCACCACTTTGTGCAACCCCACTCCCGCTCCTGGGGCTGCCCAGTCCCAACTGGGCACTCCTTCTATCCAGACAGCTCTCTGGGCATCTCTGGACAGTCTCTGGGGCTCGTCTTCTCCAGGCGAACAGCCCACCGTCTACCTTCTGTATTCTTTCACAAATAAACTCAGGCCAAAAAGTTTTCTGTCTGGAAACCATTGCCCTCTTTACCCTTAGACCTCCTGTGGAACGAAGGATTCAGACTCCTACAAGGCACCCCAAGAATTTATACCAGTAATTAGGGTAAGGTAGGGGCTGGGGCCACCCTTTATTGTCCCCCAAAGGAGACCAGATAAGCAGTCTCACGTACCCCTTGCCCTTTGTATGGTGCAGGGTCCAGAGTGACAGTCACAGAATGAGGATGAGGTAGGAGGAGCCCCATGTCTCCCTCCAACACACACAACAAGCCCACGCAGTAGGACCTTAGGGGTTTGCCCTGGGCAGAGGGCTGAAGTCCCTGCCAAGACAGCATTAAGGAAATACAAACTGTGTAATGCCAAGGAAGCCAGTCTAGGCCAAACTGCCCAGCAAAGGGCAGAGAGAGCAGGAATGAAAGGGGTGAGACTGAGGGGTGGAGAATTGAGCACTGTGGGATGCCAATCGCCTGACCGCACAGAGAGGAGCTGCTCTAGCCAGAGACTCGGTGGCTTCATTAGCCTTGACTGGGCTCAGTCAAGGAAGTTAATTAAAGTCTGCAGCCCTCTGCTCTCAAGGAGGAACTTGGGCAGCCGCAGGTTGCAGTCACAGACAAGACACATTCCGGTAGCCAAACCCACACCCTCTTCTCTCTCCAACTAGAGGGAGGGGCCTCTTGTCATTTCTTAAGGGAGCAGAGCTTGATTTGCTTGGAAACTTCCATCTTGGGTCCTTACAAAGCAGAGGATTATTGTACCAAAGCAAAATGTATAGCAAATGTACCAAAGCAAAATGACTTCATGTGTGTGTTAACATGTGTATTTATTGACTTGAAAGAGAGAGAGATAGAAATGTTGCTTTGTCATTCTACTTTATTTATTTATGCATTCATTGGTTGTTTCTTATATGTGCCCTGGCTGGGGATTGAACCTGCAACCTTGGTGTATTGGGACAGTGCTTTAACCAACTGAGCTACCTGGCCAGGGCTAACATGTGTATAGATCATTGTGTTAACTCAAGGAAGCACATGAATGGCATGGAACCAAGGCTGGAGAAGGTCAAGCATTTGTCTTGGCATCAAAGAGGCTGTACCTTATATTGCTTAGGGCTTAGGACCTGACCTTTCCAAATTGGATATTCCAAAGCCCTCTGAAGCCATGGTTGAACTGTGCAGGTCTGATTTCATTTAAAATTATATTAAATGAGTATATTTATAAAACAATCATGAGTTATATAATTCCTTGGAATAAGAAATGCATTATGAATACATAGTATCAGACCCTTCTGGAAGAAGGCTGAGGATAAATACTATGGCAGAGCTTTCAATCCACATTTCAGTAGCCGAAATGGCGCCTCCCCTCCCCAAACCTCCAGCTCACCTCTAACAAGTCCATCGCACCACCATCACTGTGCTGTGACGGCCCTTGTCAGCTGGCTTGCTGTAAGCCGGTTTTCAGTCTGGCACCCTTTCATGCTGGCTCTAGACAGGAGCTGGGCCCCCTGGATGATCTTTTCCCAAGGGTCTGTAGAATCTCCAAATGGATTTACACTTTAATTGAACCGATCTCCCAGCTGGATGTGACTGTCACATGCCTTCTCCCTCTCCGGACGTCAGTGGAATCTCCATAGGGAGTGGACAGGGCCTACAGTGTCACTGCACCTGCCCACACCATCCCTCACCAACCTGCACTCTTAGAACCAGCTCCCACCTCCCCTACACCTGCTAGGCCCATTCTCAGGAGGCTTCAGAGAAGTAAAAAATAGCTCCTCATCAGAAAAGGCCCAGGCCCTACTTTGACATGAAAACCTTTGAGAATGGCCTTTTTTTTTTTTTTTTTTAGTTTCAAAGCCCACATGGTGGGCAAAACTTCGAAGACAGGGCAGTGTTTGCCTTGATGGTCTGGTGTCTTTAAAGCAGTGGTCTTAACCTTTTTCTAGGTCATAGACCCTCAGGAAACCTCATGAAAGCTAGAGAGCCACATGTCATAAAAATACACGAGCTAAATGTTTTTTTAAATGGTGCCTGCCATTGCAGTGAGCTGTGGACACCCTGAACACAATCCACACACCCCAGAGGAAGAATTCCTGCCCTAATATCATAGCCAAGATGTCTTTTCCAAGTCTTGTCTGAAGAACCTGAATGAGCATTGACTGCTCTGACTGCAGTTCTCAATATTTTTACTTTTCCTTCTTTCTCAGGGCTATCCATTCACCCATCCACCCATCCATTCATCCATCCACTCATCCACTCATCTATTCACCCATCTATTCACCCATCCACCCACCCATTCATCCATCCACTCATCCACCCATCCATTCATCCATCCACCCATCTATTCACCCATCTATTCACCCATCCACCCATCCATTCATCCATCCATCCATCCATCCACCCATTCACCCATCCACCCACCTATTTACCCATCCACCCATCCACCCATCCACCCACCCATTCATCCATCCACTCATCCACCCATCCATTCATCCATCCACCCATCTATTCACCCATTCATCCATCCATTCATCCATCCATCCATCCATCCATCCAAGGCTGATGTTAAGTAAATACATATATTTTGGTTGTATTTTTTTATATTCAGCATCCATTCTGATAGGTAGGTGCCCACATCTCATAGGTTTATTTTGAAAATTGCGCCTGCATTTATCATTCATCCATCTGTCTATATAGAGCTTTTCATCTAACCATTCATTCAGTCCCAGCATGCCATTTTTTTTCAGAACCTTCTATGTTCCAGGAGCTGTTTCAGGCACTGGGAAGACAGCAGAAAACAAGGCACAGATCTCTGCCTGCACGGCATTTACGTAGTTGGGTAAAGTGATGGACAAATAAAACAGCAATTACAACATAGTGAGATAAGTTGCTGGGGGAAAGAAAGGACACTTTGAGGGCATATAGAGGGGGAATTTAGCCCAGGTTTGGGAGCAGAGGATAAAGAATGCTTCCTGGAAAAAAAGTATATGAAGTTGAAAATTAAGGATAAGTAAGAGTTACCCAAATATGGTGCCCAAAAGAACACATGAAAGAACACGCAACCATCTGGAATCTGGAAGTTAGGTTTTATCCTGAAGGCAACGGAGAGTAACTGCAGAATTTTAGGCACGATAACAATCATCAGATTTGTGTTTCCCGAAGATGACTCCAGCTCTTCAGAGGAGAGAATGGGTTGGAGGAATCAAGACTGAAGGCAGGAAGCCAGTGAGACAGCTATTACATCATTCCAGATGGTGGCCTAGACTTGATAATGGCAGCAGGCTTGGAGGAAAGTGGGTGCTTTGGTGACATACCAAGGGCAGCAATGGTAACATTTGGTGACTGACTAACTTCGAGGGTGGGGCTGAGGGAAAAGGAGTAGCCAAGGATAATGTCATGGTTTCTGGTTTGGGCAACCAGGTGGCTGGGTGCACTGCTACAGGAAGAGTAGAAGAGAACCCAGTTCCCAGGGAGGCAGGATGGTAAGATAAACGCAGCTTTACATATTTTGAGCTTGAGCTTCACTTGTCTGCAAGGTATTCAAGCAGAGGAGTAGTAGCCAACTGGATCTGAAACGCAAGAGAGGGGTCACTAGTGCACATATGGTCCATAACGTCTGGAGTAGAGTGTGCAGAGCAGAGATTCTCAACAGGGGAAGTTTGCCACCCACTTCGGGGGACATCCTGGACATGTGTGCAGGTAGTTCTTACCTGTCACTATGATTGAGGACACTAGTTGGCTTTTACTGCATGGGGACCAGGCATCCTAGATGCCCTGCATGTTGGAGACGTTCCCACACAGAGACTCCTTCATCTTTCATGCCTTTCTCTCTGTTTATAGTGATCTGAGCTTAGATTCTAGTTCCAAACACAAAACATTTCTTGACATTGCTTTAATGCACATTGAATTTTCTAAAACTGTAACTGCAGGGTAACATGAGGGAAGATTTTTCCTCTAACAGTGACTCCCATATTTTTTATTTCCAGCCCAGATTTCTCTCCTGAAACCCTGCCTGCCTATCCATGGGTATGTTCAACATTTCCACTTGGATGTGTACCAAGCAGATCAAACCTAAATTGTCCAACATTGGACAGCAAACCTCTCCCCTCCCACAACAGCTGCCACCCTCTCTTGCACACCTCCCTGGATAGGGACTTCGAGTTGCTTAAGCCAATACCTCAAGTCAACCTGACTCCTCCTTTTTGCATGAGTGCAACTCATCAGGAAATCCTGGTGGCTCTACCATTGAAATAGCTCCAGAATCTCACCACCTGTCCCCATCTTCATACAGTCATCTCTCTCCTGCCTGGCTTGTTGCATGTGTGCCTAACCAATGTCACTCCGGTCGTTCTTGCTCTTCTACGGTTTGTTCTCAACAGCAGGGAGCTATTAAAACCTGACCACGCCACTCCTAGCTCTAAACCCTCCAACAGCTCCCGTTTGTTTCACTTGGAGAAAAAAACGAGATTCTGACACCCACGAGGGTCTCCAAAATTCCTTCTCTGGGGCCCACTTCCCTACTCATCTCATCTCCTTTACTCTCCTTCCAGTCTCAGGGGCCTCCTACTCTTCCTTAACAGAGACATGACAAGACCAACCTCGAATTTCAGCCTTGGCTGTTCCTTCCACCCAAAATAGTACTCCCTCCATTACCCAAATGGCTGACTGCCACATTTTCAAAGTGTTAGCTCAGATCTCAATTTCTCAATAAGGCCTACCCTGCCCGCCATTTTTTTAAATGGCAATTCTCTTCCAGCCAGCATCCCTGACCTCCCTTATCTTGTTTCCATAGTTCTTCTCACCTTTTAACACAGTGCATCACATACGTGTTATTCAAGGCTGTAGGGGCTGCTTGCTGTCTTTCCACCCCACTAGATGCAAGTTCCACAAGGGCGGGACCTTGTGCTTGCTTCTACCTCCCAAGTGTCTAGAATAAAACCTGGCAAATAAGTGCTCAATAAGTAGTTATTGAATAAGTGAACAAATGAATGGTGGTAAAATCAGCTCCTATATTATGCCTTCCTCCTAAAGCATTGATTCTGGTTTAAATTCCATAAGAGGTTTTCTTCTTCATAGTAAGGGGTTAGCATTCAGAATCAAAACACAAAAACTTAAGTCACTTCCTCTGTCAGAATAACCACAGAGAAGCAGCAGTAATGAGAACAAAAGTTTTGCTTTTCAAGAGTGCTGTCTCTTCTAGGGGGTCAGATCCATCTAGAACCTCAGCTATGTCCTTGGTTTAGACTATGACTGTGGAGAGGTTGGGAAATGAATTTAAGGTATTTCAACATGAGCAGAGGATATCAGAGTAAATAACCCTCAGCTGATATCTCAGAACATGACCTTCTGTACATCTCTGAGCAGCTCTGATCTTTGGGACATCCTTTGGTTATGCCATGGTCTTTGGGAGACAAGGGCCCTCATTTGTTTTGTTTTTAATCTTTTAGTCATTCACTTATGTTAAGTCAAAATGCTTCCTCTTTGTGCTCCGATAACGTGCTTTAAAAATATTCCTTGGCATTATTTTTCTGTGTATTCAAGTTAGTTGTTTACATTCCCCCTGCCCCCACCCAAGAGCCTGAGACTCCTTTGAAGAGAGACTCTGGGCCTTTTTTACTCTCTATCCCCCACAGCCAAGCGCCTTGTATGTAGCTAACTTCGTTGTGTTTGTTGAATTAAACTGCAGTGAATGGGGCTGAATTAAAAGCTACTTTTAAAATGCAAATATGCTATCTCGGCTCCACAAGAGATTAAGGTGCCCATTAAAACCTTGGCGCAGAGTAAATTATTGGATCAACTAATAACCACCCAGTAGGCAGAGAAAGGCTGTAATGCGGGAGAGAATAGCTTGGACTTGAAAGAGCTTCTCCAGAGGGGGTTGTGGCCCAGCAATGAGGCACAAGCCACACCTTGGCTGAAGAGCAAACAGGTTGGGATATATACATAGAATAACAGTAAAGGGAGCGTGTACTTTGAAGCCAGAAGAAGCTGAGTCCTAGTTCCAGTGCTGCTGCTTACTTGCTCTGTGACCTTAGGAAAGTTCATTAACACCTCTGGACCTCAGTCATGCAGTCAGATGGCAAAGGTTTGTCCAACTCGTCTTTCTTCCCCAAGGCTATCTTCTTTGCACTCACTCAGTAGTAGGTGTCTCCTGGCTGTGTTATAGATGGCGACCTGGCACATAGTAGGCTCTTGCAGAATATTGGCTGAATAGGACCTCAGCCTGACATGGATGGGGAAGCAGTGCCACCTTTTTCCCCCACCTTGCTCTGGGTAAGTACTTCAGCTCACAGTGCTTTGCTTTTAAAATCTATGAAATGAGAAGTTCATGCCTTCCTCTCGGTTTATCGCAAAGATTAAATGAGAAGGTGTGCAGAGCACTTTGCACATACAGTTGACTGAGTATCAGTTCTCTTCGTTCCCCATCACTAACACACCTAATGCCATTTCCACACATCTCTGGCCAGAAAAGGAATTGCTTGGCATGTGGCTTTACCTGAAATTTTCCTTTCCAGATGAATTGCTTCTGGTAGACTCTCCTGACTTCTCCATATGTGAGCTTGAACTGAGGCATCGTGCACTTGGGTGCCTTCACTTCCTTCCCCCCAAAGAAAGAGCCAAAAATACGGCATGCTCACTCCTCCTCCGCTGAGCAACAGCAGTAAACAACCAACAGGCACAGGAGCCAAGCGTTGGCCCCTGTGTCGCTTTGAATTGCTAGCAGCCCTCAAATAAATGGGCATGAGCCCCCCACCCCATGAAAGTGGAGAGTTTACAACTCACAGGTGCAAGAACAATTATTCAATTAGCCGTAGTGCTGCTCTTCACCATGGTTTTCTGGGAGGTTTGTGAGCAGAGGGACTCCAGCCAGGGGGGAACTCGGCAGAGCAGCCACAGTTGAGCAGTCTGAGATGTGTATTCCCAAAAAAGCTTCTGCCCTCTCAGCTTTGCCATCCAGAAGACCATGGTGGTGATATGCTCCACTTAAATGAATGGGCAGCCTCGGAGGTAATCTTTTTAAATTCTTTTTTAATTGAGTTTATTATGGTAACATTAGTTAATAAAATTATATAGGTTTCAGGTGTGCAATTCTACAACACATCATCTGTATATTGTATCGGGTGTTCACCACCCCAGGTCAAGTCTCAGTCCATCACCCTTTGTGCCCCGTTACCCTCTGCCCCCTCCCCCCCCCCGCTTCCCTTTCCCTCTTGTAATCACTACATCATTGCATGTCTGTGAGGTTTTTTCCTTCTTAATCCTTTCACCTTTTTCAAATGTGTGGACTTATTCAAAGGCCCCTTTCTATCTGATCAAGCCAAATTGTCCTTTTGGCTCAATTGTGTCTCCAAATCTCATCCATTTTCTCTTTTCATGTCTCTTCTGTCCATCTGATCCTTAAGCCTTTGCTCCTCTTGGTTAGGAAGAACAGACATGGCAGGTGATCTTGCGTTCTCCCTTACAGAAAGGAGGGGTTCAGACAAGTAGAGGGAGGCAGACAGGTGGTCCAGGTTGGGAGAGCCATGGGGCATGTGCCTGGCTTGGAGAGAGCACAGTGGAGAAACCAGGGCACGCGGCATGGAGAGCCAGTTAGGAGTCAGGGGAGACGAAGTTGGAAACAGGTGGGAGTCAAGTTGTTGAGAAACTTGATGGCCTCGTAAATGCATTTTTGACTTCATTGTGGAACCCGAGGGGAGCCATGGGGAGCCATGGGAGGTTTTGGGAAGAGGAATTCTGTCACCGGTCCTGTGTCTGTGCCAAGGACAGATTGGAGCAGAGCCTAGAAGCAGTGAGGTTACTAAGGTTTGTTCAAATTTCTTCTTCAGGTAAGGTAACTCAGCTCAGTGCATTTGGAGCCCCTCAGTGTGACCGGCGCTATGCAAATGCTGTAGAGAGCCAAGGTGTGGGTCACCTTGACGTTCACCCTCAAGGTGCACAATGCAATACAAGTTCACATTCAGCCAACATTGCTGGGTATCTACACTGTTAGGGAGGAATGTTTTTGATCACAGTAACAGAATATCCAAATAAGAGTGGCTTATGCAATAAAGACATGAGTTAGCTCACATGACAGAAAGTGTGGAGATTGTTATTAGAGTGTTAGCCAGTGAGTGGCCAGAATGTCCCTCGTCCCGGTTCTCTCTCTAGATGTGGACGGGCAGTCACTGCGTGCTGTGCGGTTACCACGTAGTTGGAGGCCCTGGCTCTGGGCCCACCGGGAACCTGACGTTGACTGTGTTGTTGCTGCTTCCCCAGACTTGCAGCCTGTGCAGCTGCCTTACCCAACTCCTGTCCATAAGTCCGGCCAGCCTCCCTGGAGGGCAAATACTTCATCCTGCCAGCCTCCCCAGACCAAGTACTCAGGCGCCACACTCCTTTCATACCTGAGACTGCTTCCTATAGGTTTCAAGTGCAAAGACTCTTCTGTGATCAAAAGAAACAAAGGTAGCCAGCCTCTTCCCCATTAACACTCGCAAATCCAGAAGGTGCATAATGGCTAAAATCTATGATGAATTTAGAGATGCTTTTAAAGAAATCTCAGCTTTATTAATGAAAACAGAAGTGTACCCCCACAGTGGTGACTCTTTACACATTTAATAAAAAGATGGGCATGTGAATTTATGAGACGCCTTATCTACCTACTTTACAGATGATCTGAAAATACTCACGGATGTAAGAACCCTAAACAATGATCCTGTAGCTTCAGGGGATGTCTGACCTCTGGTTTAAAATATGTGGTGTTCACAATAACTCTATGGATATTTTTTTAAGTGAGGAAACCAGGACCAGGCATTTAAAAAAAAAACCACAAAAGCAGATCTGCCAGAGCAGGGACTTCAGTGTCAAGCAAATATGTATTCAAACCTGTGCCCACACCAACATGGCTTGGGAATTCTTCCTTTTTGTCTTCCACCTCCGGGTCCCTTCACCCCACCGCTGAAGTGAAGCTAACCTCTGCTTTTGCACTTCCGACCCCGTCCACGGCTACACGCTCCACTCGGCACAAGGTTCTGGCCTGGACCGTACAGGGTGATTTGTCATTTTACAAAACAAATACAGTTTGGGTGAGAAGAGAGCCAAGTGATAAATAATCTCAAACCAGAAAGCTACTGTAGAAGTTTTAGTGCAAAAGAGAAAAACAAAAACAAACCCCAAGAAAACATAAAGGCTCAGGATGATTTATTTCATAATTTAAAAATCAAAATTGCCTTCAGGCGGTGGACTGGTTTGCCCAGTTTTACCCTAGAGTGAGTCATAATAGCTAAGTCATGTACCCTTGGAAAACCAGGCCCTCTCTGGGGAGAGTGCCGAGATGTCATTAAGCTCAGAACTGTGTGCGGCTGTGCCAGATTCAAATGTCCTTTGAAATTGAGACCAACAGAAGAAAAGCCTCAGGGCCAGTGCAGTGTTCCTCCAGACCACATCCGGTCCCTGCAGCGCCATCCAGGAGGTGGCAGGGAGGGAACTGTGAGGAGCAGAAAATCACTTTGGCCTTTGGGGCAGGGGCCAAGAATGATGTGGGGGAGGCTTATCAGTTCAGAGGGCAGCAGGACAAGGGGGAAGGAGACTGTCGATGACATGGGGCAAATGGAATGCTGTCTGCCATAGGGGCACAGTCTGCAGACAGCCACCAACAGTCCAGACTTGTATCAGTTATCTAGGGCCATGATGATGCAGTGTAACAAACAGTCCCCAAACCTCAGAAGCATACAGCAGTAGCATTGATTTTCCTTTTCTAACAAGTCTCAGCTGCCTTTGCCGTTGTGTCTGTGGTCTGCTGGGAGACAGATGATTGATCTAGAACAGTTTCCCTCACGTGTCTGGCAGTGGCTGGCTATCTGCTGAAACAATGGAGGTTCAGGGGAGGAAAAACTGTACCTTGATGGACACAGGTGTCTAAAACTGAGAAAGAGATGGCAGTCTGGTCAGCACATCTGTTTTACCATTATTATTGGCTCCCTCTAGGTTATGGGGCCCTGGGACTCCCAGGGTCAAGGTCTCACAGGGTCAAAGGGCCCTAGCAGATACTCTGCCTTCTGGGGAGTCATCCCCTAACCTGCCAAACTGTTCCAGTGCCACAGTTATGTCATATAGAAAATCATTTACAGTAAAATGTCTAGCTCTATGTGTCAGACTCACCAGTGTGGCCATGGAAGGCTCACGAGACACAGAGGAAGGCTGAGGCCAGAGCTCTGGAGGCATCCTACAATTTCTCTTCCCCTCTCCTCCCTCTGTCATTCTCCAGCTCCAATTCCAGCCCTCCTTAGCACTGGTTTAGCAGGCTGGGGTATTTTGGAATTACCTAACCCACCTCACCCACACTAACTTGGTGTGCTTCTTTAATCCAGCAGAGTTTCACTGGATTTGCACTATTGCCACTAAGATAAGCCTTGGCCCCCAGTTCTGTCCCAATGCTGCTTGGCAGTCGAGATGGCTTAGCCAGGGCTGGTGGACCAACTGCACTGATGCCCTCTGTTCAGTCCCAGGTGGCTGAGTTTGAGAACTGGCTCTGCATAGATTCCTTGCATAACCCTGGGCTCATCACCTAGAACCATATGCACCTCAGTTTCCTTGTCAGTGACATGAGGAAATATTATTTCCCAGGGTCGTCTTAAGAACTCTGTGAGATGAAGTATATAAGATGCTTAATACAATTCCTTACTTTCGGCCAAGATGGAAGCGTAGCTGGACACGTTGTGCCTCCTCTCACAGCCAGGATTGGGGACTACAAAAATATAGAACCAAAGAAAAGAAAACCCAACCAGGACAGAGGGAGGATTGAATCGTGCGGGAGTCCGAAGGTGATTCACCCAGACCAGCGACCAAGGGTGACTGAGGGTGGCCGTGAGACTGGAGGAGACCCCACGACCAGGGAGCAGCTCTGCGAATGGAGGAAGCCCTGCGACCGGAGGAGGTCCTGCATCCGGAGGAGTTCCTGTGTCCAGAGGAGGCCCTGAGACCCAAGGTGGCCCTGCGTCCGGAGGAGGCCCTGCGACCAGGGGCAGCTCAGTGACCGGAAGCAGCCCCGGGACCAGGACTGGAGGCAGCTCTGCAACTGGTGGCCCTGTGACAGGAGGAGGGAGCTTTGTGGAAGATCCAGAGCACACACCCGTGATCCTAGGTGAAACAGTGGAAGCTGTGAACACCAGGACACCCGAAGGAGACTGCACCACTGAATCTCACAGGTATTCTACCGCAGAAGTTCACACCATAAACCCAGGGAGCCAGAACAAATCAATTTAAGAAGCTGAGGCTGACAAGAAGAGTCTCACAAACAATGGGAAGACAAAGAAACAATCCCCAAATGAAAGAAAAGGAGGAAGCCCCAGAAAGAATGCTAAATGAAGTGGAGGCAACTCAACTATCAGATTTTGAGTTCAAAGCAATGGTTGTCAGGAAGCTCCAAGAGCTCTCAAAGAGCTACCAGAAACTACAGGGAAGCTACAATGAACTCACTGCAAACTATATCAACATGAAAAAGGAAATAGAAACTATCAACAAGGGCCAAGAGGAAATGAAGAACACAATTTCTGAACTGAAGAACACAGTAGAAGGAATGAAAAGCAGAATTGATGAAGCAGAAGATTGGATCATCGAGTTGGAGGACCAGGTAGAAAAAAACATCCAGAAAGACCAAGAAAATGAAAAGAGGCTCAGAAAGAATGAAGAGGAATTAAGAGAAATGCAAGACAATATGAAACATAGTAATATCCATATAATAGGGATTCCAGAAGGAAAAGAAGAAGAGCAAGGTATAGAAAACCTATTTGAAAAGTAATGATGGAAAAATTTCCTAATTTGATGAGAGGAAAAAGTCACACAAATCCAGGAAACACAGAGAGTCCCAATCAAGAGGAACCCAAAGAGACCCACTTCAAGACATGTCATAATTAAAATGGCAAAATTCCAAGACAAAGAGAGAATCTTAAAGGCAGCAAGGGAGAAAAAGGAAGTAACATACAAGGGAGCCCCAATTAGGTTAGCAGCTGACTTCTCAATGGAAATGCTCCAAGCCAGAAGAGAATGGCAAGAAATATTCCAAGTAGTGAGAACCAAAGGCCTGCAACCAAGACTACTTTACCCAGCAAGGTTTTCAATCAAGATAGAAGGCCAAATAAGGAGCTTCCCAGACAAAAGAAGTCTAAAAGAATACACCTCTACCAAACCAGTTCTGCAAGAGTTCCTAAAGGGACTGCTTTTAGGAAAGGAAGGAAAAGAGAGAGAGAGAGAGAGAGAGAGAGAGAGAGAGAGAGAGAGAGAGAGGAACATAGGTACGAAAATGGCAATGAATTGGTACCTATTAATAATGACCTTAAATGTAAATGGATTAAATGCTCCAATCAAAAGACATAGAGTATCCATTCAGCTGAATGGATAACAAAGCATGACCCACACATATGCTGCCTACAAGAGACCCACCTCAGGACAAAAGACCTACACAGACTCAAAGTGAAGGGCTAGAAACAAATTTTCCAAGGAAATGGACAGGGAAAAAAAGCCAGGGTAGCAATACCTATATCAGACAAAATAGACTTCAAAATAAGGGCCATAAAGAGAGACCCAGAAGGTCACTTCATAATACTCAAGGGAAGAATCCACCAGGAAGACATAAACATTGTAAATATATATGCACCCAACATAGGAGCACCCAAATACATAAAGAAAATCTTAGAGGACTTCTAGAAAGATATTGACAGCAACACAATTATAGTAGGGGATTTTAACACCTCATTGTCAAAATGGACAGATCCTCTAAACAAAATATCAACAAAGATATTGTGTCATTGAACAACACTCTAGATGAAATAGACTTAACTGATATATAGAGAGCCCTTCATCCCAAAGAAACTAAATACACATTCTTTTCAAATGCACATGGAACATTTTCAAATATAGACCACATGATAGGACACAAAACAAGCCTCAACAAATTGAAGAAAATTGAAATCATACCAAGCATTTTCTCTGACCACAAGAGACTGAAACTAGAAACCAACCCCAAGGGGAAAAACCCAAAGCCCTCAAAATCATGGAGATTGAATAGCATGCTATTAAATAATGAATGGGTCAAGAATGAAATTAGGGAAGAAATCAAAAAGTTTCCGGAAACAAACAAAAATGAATTCACAACAACCCAAAACTTATGGGACACAGCGAAGGCAGTCCTCAAAGAGAAGTTCATAGCGATACAGGCCTACCTAAAAAAGATAGAAACATTTCAAACAAACAACCTAACCCTACGCCTACAAGAACTTGAGGAACAGCAACAAAGACAGACCAGAGCAAGTAGAAGGAAGGAAATAACCAAGATCAGAGCAAAATTAAATAACATAGAGACTAAAAGCACAATTCTAAGGATCAATGAATCCAGGAACTGGTTCTTTGAAAAGATAAACAAAATTGACAAGCCTTTAAGCAGGCTCATCAAGAAAAAAAGAGATAGGACCCAAATAAACACAATCAGAAATGAAAGAGGACAGATTACAACTGACACCACAGAAATGCAAAGGATTGTAAGAAATTACTATGAAGAACTGTATGCTAAGAAATTTGAAAACCTAGGTGAAATGGACAAGTTTCTAGAAAAATATAATCTTCCAAAACTCAATGAAGAAGAAGCAGAAAGCCTGAACAGACCAATAACAGCAGATGAAATTGAAGCAGTAATCAAAAAACTCCTGACACACAAAAGCCCTGGACCAGATGGTTTCACAGGAGAATTCTACAAAGCTTTTAAGGAAGAGCTAACCCCTATCCTTCACAGACTATTCCAAAAAATCCAAAATGATGGAAGACTCCCATACTCTTTTTATGAAGCCAGCATCATCCTAATACCAAAACCAGATAAAGACACAACAAAGAAAGAAAACTTCAGGCCAATATCGCTGATGAACATAGACGCTAAAATCCTCAACAAAATATTGGCAAACCACATCCAACAATACATTAAAAAGATCATACACCATGACCAAGTGGGATTCATCCATGGAATGCAAGGATGGTTCAATATCTGCAAATCAGTAAATGTAATACATCACATAAACAAAAGCAAAGACAAAAATCACATGATCATATCAATAGATGTGGAAAAAGCATTTGATAAGGTACCACACCCATTTATGATAAAAACACTCAGCAAAGTGGGAATAGAGGGACCATTCCTGAACATAATAAAGGCAATATATGAGAGGTCTACAGCCAACATCATACTCAATGGGCAAAAACTAAAATCTTTTCCACTAAGATCAGGAACAAGACAAGGTTGTCCACTTTCACCACTTCTATTCAATATAGTATTAGAAGTCTTAGCCACAGCAATTAGACAAGAAAAGGAAATAAAAGGCATCCAAATTGGAAAGGAGGAAACAAAACTATCATTGTTTGCAGATGACATGATAGTGTACATAGAAAATCCTATAGACTCAGCCAAAAAGCTGCTCAACCTAATAAATGAATTTGGCCAAACAGCCGGATACAAAATCAATATCCAGAAATCAAAGGTATTTTTGTATACTAACAATGAAACAGCAGAAGCAGAAATCAAGAAAAAAATCCCATTCGTTATAGCAAAAAGAAAAATAAAATACCTAGGAATAAACCTAACCAAGGAGGTAAAAGACCTGTATGCAGAAAACTACACAACACTGAAGAAAGAAATCAAGGAAGACACAAACAAATGGAAATATATACCATGTTTGTGGATGGGAAGAATCAACATTATCAAAATATCCATACTACCCAAAGCAATTTACATATTCAATGCAATACCTATTAAAGTACCAATGGCATATTTCACAGACATAGAACAAACACTTCAAAAATTTATATGGAACCATAAATGACCCCAAATAGCTGCAGCAATTTTGAGAAAGAAGAGCAAAGTAGGCTGTTACTGGTACTGGTACTGGGTGTTTTGATTACAGGCACATGGACCAGTGGAACAGAACAGAGAGCCGGGAAATAAACCCAAGTCTGTACGGTCAATTAATATTTGACAAAGGGTGCAGCAACATAAAATGGAGTAAAAATAGCCTCTTCAACAAGTGATGTTGGGAGAACTGGACAGCTACATGCAAAAAAAGGAACTTGAGCACAACTTACACCATACACAAAAATAAATTCAAGGTGGATAAAAGATTTAAATATAAGCCGTGACACCATCAAAGTCCTAGAAGAGAACATAGGCAGGAAAATCTCAGATATTTCACGCAGCAACATTTTTACTGATATGTCCCCTAAAGCAATGGACATAAAGGAAAGAATAAACAAATGGGACCTCATCAAAATAAAAAGCTTCTGCACAGCTAAAGAAAACAGTATTAAAATAAAAAGAGAACCGACTGTATGGGAAAACATATTTTCCAATGATACCTCAGACAAGGGTTTAATCTCCAAAATATATAAAGAACTTACACAACTCCACTCTAAGAAGACAATCAACCCAATTAAAAATGGGCAAAAGACTTGAACAGACACTTCTCCAAAGAGGACATACAGAGGATCCAGAGACACATGAAAATATGCTCAATATTACTAGCTATCAGAGAGATGCAAATTAAAACCACAATGAGATACCACTTCACACCAGTCAGAATGGCCATCATAAACAAAGCAACAAACAACAAGTGATGGAGAGGTTGTGGAGAAAAGGGGACCCTGGTGCACTGTTGGTGGGATTGCAGACTGGTACAACCACCATGGAAAGCAGTATGGAATTTTCTAAGAAAACTAAAAATGGATCTACCTTTTGACCCAGCAATTCCACTGCTAGGATTATATTCTTAGAACCCTGAAACACCAGTCTAAAAGAACCTATGCACCCCAATGTTCATAGCAGCACAATGTACAATAGCCAACTGTTAGAAGCAACCCAGATGCCCATCAGTAAATGAATGGATCAAAAAACTATGGTACATTTACACAATGGAATTCTATGCGGCAGAAAGAAAGAAGGAGCTCCTACCCTTCGCCACAGCATGGATGGAACTGGAGAGCATCATGCTAAGTGAAATAAGCCAGGAAGTGAAAGACAAATACCATATGATCTCACCTTTAACAGGAACCTAACCAACAAAACAAACAAACAAGCAAAACAATAACCAAAGACACTGAAATTGAGAACAGGCTGACAGTCACCAGAGGGGAGAGGGGAGGGAAGATCAGGGGAAAGGGGAAGGGTTTACAGGAACAAGTATAAAGGACACATGGATAAAAACTAGGGGGGTGGAAATGGGACAGATGTGGGGAGGGCTGGGGCAGTGGGCTGGGATGGGAGTAAAAGACAAAAAACTGTACAAGAACAATTGAAATAAATTTTTTAAAAATGCTTAATACAGTGCTGCTAATTAGCAAGTGCTTCATTAATTTATATCTCCAATCAGAGCCTCCCCTACCTCTGTCTGCCCACATACACTTTGAATTCTAGGCCTGCATAAATAACTGTCCACTCAGCCTCTCCACTTTGATGCCTAATGGGCATTTCCATGGCAATGTGTCCAAAATGAAACTAGGGATTTCCCACTGTAACCTGTTCCCCATACAGCTTTCCCATCTTGGTGGATGGGAGCACCACCTTCCAGGGTCTTCGGCTGAAATCCTGGCTCTGCTCTGCAACCACATTCCACATCCGGCCCATCAGCACATCTCCCTGGTTCTACACTCAGACCATATCCAGAGTCTGACCATTTCCCACCATCTCCATGGCCCCAAACAGACCCATCATCATCATCTCTCACCTGTCCCCCTTCCTCCACCTTGAGTGGAGTTGGAGAATAATCCTCTCTAGTTGTGAGATCACATCCCTCCTCAGCTCAGAACTCTCCCGCAGACTCCCACTTCACTCAGAATCAAAGCCAACGTCCTGGTGGTGACCTGCAAGGCCCTATGTGCTGTGCCCGCCCCCCTTTGCTCTTCCATCTCATCTCCTACTCCCCTGGCCCCGCTCTCTCCTCTCCAGCCACAGGGCCCTCCTCACTGTGTCCCCAAACACCTCAGGCACTCTCCACCTGAGGGCCTTCACACAGGCTGCCCCTTGCTTCCCACATGTTCCCCCGGACAGCTGCATGCCGTTCTCCCCTTCAGGTTCTCCAGCACAGGGTGTTCCTGAAAGACATCCACCCTCTCTCCCTGTTCTCAACCCTCCCTCTCACCCTCAGCTCTCTTAGTCTCTTTGATCCTGTTCTTTTTCCCCTCATTTTCTTTAGCATTTATCAGATTCTAATACATTATATAATTTATTAATTTATTGCCTTTATTATTTACTCTCTCTCTTCCCCTGCTTTAACATAAACTCCAACATAGCAGAGCTTTTTGTCTGTCCTGTTCGCAGATGGATTCCAAGCATGGAGCACGGTGCCTTGAACAGAGTGGGTGCTCCATGAATATTCGTTTAAGGAATGAATACACTCATAGCTATAAGCATCATCATGCTCTGAGCCCCTTATAAAAAGGAGCTATGTCTTAGTCCTGTCTGTATCCCCAACCCTCACCGTGGGGCCCAGCACTGCTGAGATGCTCAGCATAGCTTTACGGAAAGGATGAAACCCAGAAGCTTCCCCTTTCTGGAGGCAAGGGATGCCCATCACTGAGCCCATACGGGCTTCCCTGAAAGGACCAGCCCACACGTCCTGCCCAGGGAGAGGAAAATTGCCTCTGACATGTAATTTAGAACCTGAAATGCCTGGATATAAAGTCTTACTTGAGGAAATGGGATCAAACCTAAGGGCATCTCCCCTCCACCAAATGGATGTTCTGGATTTACTGCAGTCTCCCGTCCCCCCACCCCCACCCCCAGCCTCTCAGGCTGCTCCCCTTGGGGGAGGGGCAGAATTGCCATTCAGAGGCTTATGATCTTACTTTAGCCAAGTAACCCCAAATCCCCTCAGAGTCTCACTTTAATATCTGATCAGGGATAGGCTACCACCTTTCTGATTTCCAAGAAGATGGCTATTTGCAAGCCAGTAAGAGGGCTCTCGTCAGGAACCATGTTGGTCAGCACCTTGACCTTGGACTTCCCAGCCTCTAGAACTGTGGCAAATAAAGACCAACTCCACCCAGTCTAGGGCATTTTGCTACGGCAGCCTGAGCTGACTAAGACACTTGTCCTCACAGCATATACATGCCTGGCAGCTTCCGACCAAAAGTACCTGTCTCACCTTGTTCCACCACTGAGTCCTCAGAGCTTCTTGGGTTCTCCGGAAATGATAGAATTACTGGGACTTCTCTATCCCTTCTGCCTTCTTTAAACTTTCTCAGTCTTGGTCACTGGGCCACTGAATCTTCTGAAGTCCCAAGTAGTCCTAGGGAAAGCAACCAGTCTGTAAAATAATCTGAGCACGTTAGAAATCGCCCCCTACTGGGAAGTCAGGGAATGGCCCAGACAGGGATCTGGTTCCCCAGGGCCAGGTCTCAATGAGCATCTCTCACAGGAACCACCAGGGGGTGCCTAACCAGAGAGGCCAAAAGTCAAGGTGCCTACTTGTGGACCAGTTAGCCACGGAAAATGGAATTTCATGGGTGTGTGTGTGTGTGTGTGTGTGAAATGGAGACAGAGAGAGGGATAGGAGGGCGAGGATAGTGAATGTACATGGTCACATGCAGAAGCAAGAAATAGATCATTGCAGGGAACTGGAAAAGGTATGAGTGAGGTGTTTCCAAGGAAAACCTCAAAGAACTCTTTCTTCTGCAGACATTTTGAATACCCTCATATGCCATATCCTTTTATTCCATTAAGACCCTCTAACATGCTTTTAATTTTAATCAACTGAACTGTTTGCTTCACCAAATACCAGAAAATTATTCACACCTGTGTTAGAGAATTAACAGCTTTATACTGAATATGACATTGGCTTAAAAAAAAAAACAATTACTGCCTATAATAATCATCTTAGTAACCTCATTCTCAAGGTCAAGCAAGTCGTCTTCTCTGGTATAAGGAAATCTTAACTTTTGCTTCAATATGGATGGACCTGGAGGGTATTATGCTAAGTGAAATAAGCCAGTCAGAGAAAGACAAATACCATATGACTTCACTTATATGTGATATCTAATGAATGGAATAAACTAACAAACAAAATAAAAACAGACTCATAGACACAGAGAACAGACTGACAGCTGTCAGAGAGGAGGGGATTGGGGGGCTGGATGAAAAAGGTAAAAGGATTAAGCAAAAAAAAAAACAAAACCTCATAAACACAGACAACACCAGTATGGTGATTACCATGGGGAGGAAGGGTAGGGGTGGAGGGGGATAGATGGTGATGGAAGGAGACTTGGCTTTAGGTGGTGAACACACAATACAGTATACAGATGATGTATTATAGAACTGTACACCTTAAGCCTATATAATCTTATTAACCAATGTCACCCCAATAAATTCAATTAAAACTGGCATTTTTCATGTACATTAACCGAATACTAGATTGAGGATAAATGATGTGGTTTGTGGGTCGCAAACTAAAGCTATTATTCTTTAGAGGCTCTCCGTCAAAATGACTTCCATCTTTCCCTCATTTTCCTGGGAGGAAATATTGGATGACAGAATTAGGAGGGCACAATCTTGATCGGAACATGTGGGAAACTCAACATCATTGCATGACATTGTACAGGGATATTTGCTAGCTTCTGCACTCATGTCCAAAACACCCAGTTGCCCTTTGTCTTCACAGGACAGGGAGGACAATATGTCAGAGACAGCCACATAAGGCTTAGAGTATGTCAGCATTCCCAAGCATATACTGAAGTCACGCCTACAAGCACTGAACATCCTGAAACACACGGAAAGCTGGATAAATGTTTGTTGAATTTAATATCAAGATGAATGAATACAAGCATAGAAATGAGAATGAGAATATGAATAGCTATCCTGTTGTTCTCCAAGTGGGCAAAACACAGGTGAGGATGGGATTTGTCCTGAGTCACTCACTGTACTTTGAAATCTATAAGGCACCCTGGACTATGGTAGGGGAGAGGGTACCTGGATCTCAAAACAATGTTCTATGAGGAGAGTGGAAGGAACGGAGAACATTTAGCCCAGGAAAGCATTCATAGGATGTGATCCTTGTCTTCAGATGGTGGAAGGCTCTGGGTGCAGGAAGGTTGCTTTATATGGCCTTAAGGAGAAGGGGACCATTCATGTGAATTTCTGAGATACATTTTGCCTTAGGATCTAAACTTTAACAACTCTCTAATGGTAGAGCTGTTAAAGATACAATGGGCTGATTCAATAGGAAGGAAGGCATTTACAACTAAAGGTCTTCAAGAGATGTTCTGTCAGGTGATAGATTCAAAAGTTAGTCTGGATTATCTTTAAAGAAAAAGTTTCTTTGACTCTATGAAAGAGGAAAAAATTACTCTATTAATTGGAGTAAAGGCTAGGCTGCCATAACAAAGAGGCTGAAAAATTTCATCACTTACAGAGCAAAGAAATGTTTGACTCTCTCACCTAACCGTGTAGGGCAGGTCAGCAGTCCCTGCTCCCCAACACTATCATGGAAACCAGACTGTTGTGGGTGTGGGGTGAGGCTCCCAAACTGATCCCAGCCATCACTGCGTCTAATAAGTGAGGAGGAAAGAGGCAAGCCCAGGACTGATGCTTCCAACTAACCAGGAGACACAGAAACCAGACACATTATATTCATTCCTGTTCCACTGCTGTGTCTGGTCACATGACTAGATGTCACTGCAAGGGGTGCTGGGAAATGTAGTTTCAGCTGAGCAGCCAGGAAGGAGGAAAAATGGACTGTGCTGCAATCATCTATCAATTTAATTATCTGTCAACTTAGATGCTTATTAGTCTATTAATACTAATAAGAAATATTATGTTAATATTAATATCAATAGGGTTAAAAACAGCTTCAGAGGCAATCTGCCTGGTTTCAACACCTAGCTCCACCATTTAATAACTGAGAGTGGGCAAGTTAAACTTTGTATCCTTTAATTTATCTGTTATTCTTTATCTGTTACACGGGGATAATAAAACTACCTACCTAATAAGGTTTCTGTGAGGATTAAATGAAATAATGAAACAAAAGTGCTTAGAACAGTGCCTGGCACCTAGAAAGAGCTCATTAAGTATTATGGCTTAAAACATTGTAAATGTGGGAATGAAGAAGCACATTTTTCAGGGTATCCTCCCATTGACCCATTTGAGCAGAATGTGAAGGATTTTTGGGGTATGTAACCAAAAAGCGTGATTTGGCCTTTTTCGCTTCCAGAAATGACCCGCTCCCATCCTCCGGTTCCCACTTATTTACCAACTCAGATGGAAATAGTTGCTTTGTTGCGTTCCTTTTCGGCCCACCCTCCCGCCTGCTTTGGGAAAGGAGAGCAGACTAGGAAAACTGCAAAGCGCTCTCCCTGAGTGTTCCATAATGTGATTAGATTCTAAGCAAATAAACATGTCCACCTGCTGAATGAACTCCAATCAGCCTTTGGAAGAAGGATAAAAACCTCATTGCAAGAACAAATGCCAACCCACAAATAAATAAATAAAAACGTCACCCCATCTCCGAGCTGGCTTGCATTAGCAAGCAAGTAATCAGGGCTTTTACATGGAAACATAATTCCACCATCTCATTTGGGTTTTTATGATGAATTTTGCACGATGCCCAAGGCTGCCTTACAGGGACGTGGGAGGGCCTTCTCTGATTAATGGAGCTGATGATTCCCTCTGAGAGGTTAAGTCTGCTTGAAGATCCAACCCATTAATTAGCAAGAGCCCTGGCTGCCGGGGGTGGTCTAGGCCCTACCGGGAGTTGTGGAGTTGGCCACGTGGGAAGATTCCTGCTGGAAGCTGTGGTGCAATTGGAAGGGGAGATGGGTGGGAGTGAAAGTGGGTGAGGGAGGTGAGATGTAATTGTTCTGAGCACCTCCCCACGCTAAACACTGTAAGTTGTATTGCATCTAATCCCCACAACAAACCCACGAGGGAAGTGTTTTAACTCCTACTTTCATGGATAATGACACTGAGGTCCAGACAGGTTAAGTGACTTGCCCAAGTTACACAACTCTGCTTTGTTCCTCCTCCTCCAGAAAGCCACTTTTTCCTAACACTGATGGAAAATCAGGGCCATGTCCCGTAGAAACTCACAACCCGATGGATGACGTCTATCACTTGCATGCTGAAAGACGACCCTGAGTAGCGCATTTACAATGTGCAATGCAGGTTATAAGACACAGGGGCTCTGAGAAGGGACTTACATAGCTAGTAAGTGGAAAAGTCAGGGCCATAATGAAAATGTATGAGATTCCAGTGCAAGCAGTTGACAGTTTATTAGAAGGGTGGGGCTTTGGCTTAGCTTCAAGGAATAAGTAGTGTTGGCAATGGAAGAGGAAGCATGAGAGGTGGATGGATGAGGACCCAACACAATCTCGGCTGAAGTGAGTGTCCTTACACATACTGACATGCACCTGTCCCCATTCTGGCTCCCAACTTGCATCCCTTCCTCTTTCCTTCACCCTCACCCCCCACCTGCTGTATTGCTCCCACACATCTCTGCCCCTTGCTGCTGCCTATGCTCCTGTTCCCTCCTGGAACGCCTGCCCAGTGCAATCTCACCCACCCTTCACACTCAGCCCAGTGTGCTGTGTGCTGGAACTCTCTGTATCATTCACCCACTCATTGAACAAGCATCAATTTAGCATGTACGATGTGCCCAGTGACCTCAGGGTGCTGGGGATTCGGTAGTGGACAATATGAAATCCGTGCCCTGATGGAGCTTTCCTTCTAATTTAGGAAGCAGAAAATAAGCAAATACAGCTGACCCTTGAACAACATGCATGTTAGGGGCACCAAACCCCCATGCAGCAGAAAATTGGTGTGCAACTTTTGACCCCCCCAAACTTAACTACTAATAAGCTACTATTGACTGGAAGCCTTACCAATAACATAAACAGCCAATTAATGCATATTCTATATGTTATATGTATTATATACTATATTCTTACAATAGAGTAAGCTAGAGAAAAAACATGCTAAGGAAATCATAAGGAAGAGAAAGTGCATTTACTGTACTGTGTTTATTGAAAAAATCCCCATATAAGTGGACCCCCACAGTTCAAACTCATGTTGTTCAAGGGTCAACTGCATGCAACTAAACACCCAAATTTTGTGAAGTGGTGTTAAGGGCCATAAAAAAGAAGAAGCAGTGTGTGGTGATGGGGTGAGGGGGTCGAGGGGACGACTGAACTATAGGCAGCAGGGGAGGGAGACCTCTTTCATGAGAAGATTGACATTGGAGGTGACACCAGGGTGAAATGGAGGAGGGACCCATGCAGACACTCGCAGACACTGGGAAGGTGGAGCTTGCAGGCTTGTTCAGAAAATGGCTAGGAGGCAGTATACCTGGGGCAAGGGACAGGGAAGGAAGACTGGGACGAGCTGATGGCCAGGCGGGAACAGGCGCCTTGCTGTCCCTGCCCAGCCCTGACTGCTGTCTGCTTTCTCCTGCTCTGCACAATCCCTGTTGCCTTTGTCTTTGCCTCTCTACTCTGCTGTAAGTCACACTCTGGTCAACTGTGAGCGTATCTGTCCTCCCCAGGACTGTGGCCCATTGGGGCTGAGGGCCTTGTTTCCTCCATCATCGTGGCCCTAGTGCCTAACCCAGAGTAGCTGTCATAGCTCCGCCTGGCAACAGGCACAGATTGGAAGGACTCAGCTGAAAGGTCTAGCAGTGGGGCCTGGAGCCAGGCATCCTGGCACCCTGTGGCCCAATATACCATATCTGCAGGGCCGGGTTCAACAACCTAGTCTAACCAGTCTGATCACAGGCACATGTAGTACTCAGAGCCAGGAGGTATGTCACGCCAGTGACCTGTGTATTAGTCATCAGATGGGTTCCAGCAACAGGGTCAAGACCCTGAGGGAATGCTAAGGGGTAGATAAAGGAGTAGGGAGGCTGAGACTCAGGACAGAACTGCGACTACAGCTGTGAAGTGATCCCTTCAACACGAAACTGAGGCAGGAAGCTTGTTTATGGGACTAGACGAGCCCAGCCAGGTGAGGCTCTGACTCGATGCCCCGTAGATACCCAGGCTCACCCCCACCCGCCAGGGATATCCAGTCCTAGACTTGTAGCTACATCAAGAGTGCAGACAACAGTTCTGATGGAGTCAGGGGCTGGAAGGGAGCTCCATCCAGAGACTGAAGACGCCTTAGTTTCCAGCCTCTTTACATACAGAGACTGCACTGCAGTTGTGGATGCATGGGGGGGGGGCGCTCCAAGGATGCTAACTTCCTGCTCCCCCAACAGCATGCACTCCGAGCATGCGACTCCTTCCCCTGCCTTCTTCCCCCGTGAATTCCGTGGAGAGCCTCATGTGACAATCGGGGTGGAGGTTGGGGGGAGCACTTCATATCCAGTAGAGCTCTCAGAACTAATTCTCAGCCTGAAAGGCAATTTGTAGCTGCAAACGCATAACAACTCCTGGATCCACCCCTTCTTCCCATCCTCCCTCCAGTGATCAATCAAAGAACTTTTAATTAGCTCCCTTGGCATTCCTGGTCTCCTCCAGGCTTGCTGGCCAGGCTCTGGTAAAGCCCCCAGAGTCACTGGATATAAAAGTGGGCTCTTCCAGCTCACAGGCGACCCTCATCTCTGCCAGCAACAAGCACTCCAAAACTATGTGAAACACCCTGGTACCTCAAACACCAGGCATGAGATGAGCAGAGCTCAGAAAAACAGAAGGTCCTCATAGGACCTCCTAGTCTAATAGTCTCGTTTTACAGATGAAAAACTGAGATCCAGAGAGAAAGAGAGAGAGATCTTTCTGTGTCATTTGGCTTGTTTGGGCCTTTGAAGAAATTGCCTGCATCTCTGGTTTACTCCCTCTTGGTTTATTTTAATCTCTACTATTAGTCTTTCCTTTTAGGTGACTTTATATGAAATATGAGCATTCTGGAGCACCGCTATGGAAACAGCCCCTCACAATCTGAAATGGGCAGGAGCTTGGAAAAGGTTGTTAGGAAGTGGATGTTCCTATTTGCATTCCTCCCGTTTCTGAAAATACCTACTCTGGGCCCAGGCTCGGGGATACCCAGGTCCCTATTTGAACATCCCATTGAACCAGAAAACTACAGGTAGAGCTAGATTTGGGTGGAGTGGTCTGGGAAGCCCCATGGAGGAGATGACATTTGAGCTGAGTTGTGAATGACAAGGATCAGCAGCCATGGGGCGATCTGAGAGCAGGGGCCTCCAAGGAGCCTCATGTGCAAAGGCCCTGGGGTAGAAACAAATCTTACATTAAAAAGAGAAGAAAAGCCACCAATCTAAGTGTCACCCACTTAATCTAATACCAATCACTCCCTTTTTTGTCATTCTATTTTATTATCTTTATCAATACTGATCACTGTGCAAATGTCTTGTTTATGTGTTATTGATGATGTTCTGTCCCCACTCCCTAAAATGTAAACTATATGAGAACAAAGACCTTGTCTATCTTGTTTATTGTTGTGTCCCCATTGCCTGAAAAGTGGTAGGTACTGCACAAATATTTGTTGAATGAATGGATCAATAAAAGAATCAATACCACATGTGCTATCAGACAAGTTTAGAGGAGGCAGAAGACAGAGCATGTGGGGAATTAAACTGCACTCTAAGTTTGATGAGAAAGTGAAGAGGGGAGTCATATGCACACTGTGTTATGTGGAGAAGATACTGTATGGAGCATAAAAAAAAGATGCAAGTACAAAAATGCATGGTGCATTCCTGCTGCTTGGCAGAGGGAATTTTTAGGCCCACTGTCTCCCTGCTGCACAGTGAGAAAGGGGTTTTTCTGACTCTCTTCTGACCTACAGAAGCCCGGTGCTGAGTTTCACAGCACAGGGCAGAGAATGCAGGATTCAGTGCCCACAGCCCTCATCCAGGTGTCTTGCTGGCAACTGCCCCTAAGAACTGCGTCACCTTGGCCTTCCCACCTGGAAACAGGGCTCAGGTGGGCAGCAACAGCCCTGTGACCCAGGGGAGGCCCTGCCTTTTTGCAGAAAGAGGAAAATGCCCCTGGTTTTTTTTGAAATAGTGGACTCATAAGGTGCCTCAAACAATGAGACACATTGAGAGTTTTTAAAATGACTTTTTATATGTCAAATGGAACATTTATCTGTTAAACAATAAAACTGTTTTGCCAAAGAAGAATAAGGAGGAGGAGGGGGAGAAGCAGCAAGGAAACTGTTACAGACGGTTGTGCAATTCTCCAGGTAAGAGAAGACAGCAGCTTGCACTAGAGTTGCAGCTGTGGAGATGGAGAAATAGGAAGGGATTCAGGGTGAATTCTGGAGGCAGAGCTTTAAGGACTTACTCTTGAATTGAACGTAGAGAATGAGAGAAAACAAGTCATTAAGTAAATAGTCCCCAAATCCAAATCTGCAGGATGGAACCCTTCTCCAAACTCACTTATGCAACATCCTGTTTGACACCTCTACCCAAACGTCCTATGATAAATCTAAAAGTAGAATCTTTATTTTCTTTCTACTGAAATAAATATTCCTTCCCTTATCTTTATTTATTGCTTCAGAGAAGGACCCTGATTGGTCCATTTGGATCACATATCCACTCCTTGGATGAAGGGATTGGGGAAGTATGATTGGTAAGGCTTGGGCCCTATGGGTGGAAGAAGACTGTGATTGGCTAGTTTCCCGGAACCATATAGAATTGGCAGTCTGCCAAAGGATGGGTGGGGGGAGGCAATACCAGAATAGGAAGGGGATGAATGCCTGGTGGACAAAAACAACAGATGCCAACCACCAATGATACATTATTGCCCTCAAGATGAAAAATAAGCCCTTCAGCGTGATGTACAAGGACTTTGACATCTGGCCTTGTCTACCTCCCCTGCCTCATCTCTTAGGAGTCCCCCTAAGTGTGCTCTGGTGGTGCTGACCAACCTGCAGTTCCTGGAGCAGACCAGCTTTCCATCTGACCTCCAGACCTCTGCTGGAAATGCCCCCCTGCCTGCTTCTTTGCCCAAACCCTGTTTTATTCATAGGTGGTGTTTTAAGAGAAAGGCTTCCTGATAGTCAGGCTGCCTTGGACTCTACACTTCCATCTTTCATCCCCTGCAGCCTCGGAAGTGTCTGTTTAGCCCCGTGTGCACGCTGGGCCAGGAGCTCCTTGAGAGAACAGCTGTGCCTTTTATCTCTATTTCCAACTGCATTTTAAATGCCTCTGAGAGTGTTCGCTGCATTGGTGAATAGGAAGGGAGAATCGGGGAGAGAGGAAAGGAAAAAAAGGAAGGAGAGAGGGAGGAGTCTTTGCAATGAATGAGAGAGCATCTCAATATAACAGAAGAACAAAGACTGAGGAAGATCAATAGGTCACCTGTTTCTCATACAAAAGTGAGTTGGGCAAAGTCTATGGCTGGGACAGGAGGCAGTCTGGGGGCAGGGCACCTCTGTACACCCTGAGGCAGACATGTGGATGTCCAGTTACTGTATTTTTCCTCTGGAAACTCCCAAATGTGGAGCAAGTGTAACAGTCGTGTGCTGCTGGTGGGAGTGGGCATTGGGACAACCCTTTGGGGGAGCAATATGGCAGCATCTCGCAAAGTTGAAAGTGAACATACATGATGGGCCAACTATTCCACTGCCAGGATTGAGGTCCTATCACACACTTGGGGACAGGTACAAGACTGTCAACTGCAACATTATCTGTCGATGTGAAAAATCTGAATCAGCCTAAATGTCTGTTTGCAGGAAAACAGGTAAATGAGTCCTGCAGTGTTCATGTGTATATGAACATAATACGGGTGGCAAAAGGTAAACCAGCTCCACCTATGTCAAAACACATGCATCTCAAAGCGCATAGGAAAAAAAGTTCTGGAAAAATATGTCAAGTACAATGTAAGCAACACTTTAAAATGTGCAAAGCACACCAACATCTTGCTTCTGAATAGATATATAGCACAAATGTAAAAATGTGTGTGGAAATATCAAACTTTGCTCAGAAGAGTGATCATCGCTGGTGAGGAAGGAATGTAAATGAGATGAAAAAAATGCAGACAGTGTTCGTGGGGAAATTAAACTTCATCTGTAATGATTTGTTTTGTTTGAAACCCACATGAAAAAATCTATGATAAATCTGGATAGTGGGCACAGGGGGCTTTTGAATATTATCTCTTCCAATGCTATAGTCACTAGAATATGTGACTGATTCATTTTTTATTTAAATTGATTAAAATTTGAGAAGATTAGAAATTCAGCTTCTTAGATATGCTAGCCACACTCCATGTGTGCAATACCTGCTGCAACCTGTGACTGATGTCCTGAAAGGCTAGTAGCTGCCACGTGGGGCAGGGCAGATTACAGAGCATTTCCGTCATCAGAGCAAGTCCCGCTGGATCACCCTGATCTATGTCTGGGCCTACAGGACTGAGCAGGACTGTTGAAAACCAGGCATTGTGAACATCAGTCATTTATAGGGTCGCCAGGGGGCAGAGCTGACTCAGTGGCACATAACACACACACACACACACACACACACACACACACACACACACACAGCCATTCCAGGATAGAAATATAGAAGAAGAATCAGAATCACACTTAAGGAATTATCTAGATTTGATTTACATTTAAGGAATATCCCTCTGGCTACTATGTGGATGATTAACTCGAGGGAAATGGTTCGCAGTTATTGTAATAATCTAGCCAAGAGGTGATGAGAGCCTTAACTAGGTAGGGATAGAGAGGACAGAATTTAAAGACATTTCAGAGGGAGAATTCATAGGACACAGTGACTAAGTGCATATGGAGAATAAAGGAGGAGGAGTTAAGAATGATGCCTAAACTTTGTACTTTGTTGATAGTTATACAGGTGTTATCACTGAAATGAGGAACATGGGAAAACAGCCAGTCTGGAGAGAAAGACACAAGTTCAATTTTGACCTGTTGCATTTTAAATGCCCATAAAACTCACAGGTGGTGGGTGTTAGGAAGCAGTTGATTTCCTAGGTCTGAAGCTCATGAGAGAGTTCTTTGTGAAAATAACAAGAGATCTGTGACTCATCAGTATGGACATGGTGGTTAGGGGCAGGGATGACGTAACCCAAGATATGTGCTAGACTGGGAGGAGTAGAGGACCTAGAAAGGGACTTATCAGGAAAGGGAAGATAGAGGAAACATTTCCCTGCCCTGCCTGCTTCTCTGCCCACCCCCTTCCTCATTTCAACTTTATCCAAAGTCCACACTATGGTACATAAAGCCCTGACTCAACCTGGAGTGTAATGTTATTTGTTTTCCATCTTTTTCTTCTTTATGAAACTCACTGAGTGGGGATGATTACAAAGCAATATTCAGGCCTTCCTGAGTCCTCCAAACAGCATCAAGCACCATTTAAAGCTCACCTGCAGTGCCAATAGGACCCCTAATAAAAGCAGCACTGTATAGGTAGGTAGAAGAAGAGGAGTTTTAAGTGGGCAGCTAAAGACATTGGAGAAAATCAGATGAGGCTGGGGTCAGGAAAGCCATGAGAAGAGGGATTGTAAAAGGAGTTTCTAGGAATTCAAGTGACAATAGGAATAGGGGGGATCCTTTGGGTGCAGCCACTTAGGAGTCACTGAAGACCTTGGAAAGAGCAGCCTCAGTGGAATGTTGGGGAGAGACGCCTCCTTCAAGGATCTTCACTGTGGAGGTCATTTGCCAAGGGAGTGTATCTGGGGGTAACTTGTATGGGGTTTAACTTAAACATAGGCATTCTAAGGAAGAAGGGTCAATAAAGGTGACAAGCGGAAGATCAAGTTCTGAGAGACTGAGGTCCACATGATCCACCGATACCACTTCTGGATACACATGAGGTCTTTCCAAAGGTATCCAGCCATGCAACATGAACACTAAAGACATTTATTGAAGAAGAAGCATTGTACATAAGGACAATGAAGCCTCAGTCCCCTTCAAAGTAGGCATCTTGGAACTTCACACAGTTCTCCCAGTGTCTTTTCTACTGTTCAAAACACTCTGCAAAATCCTTTGTTGGGAGCACCATCAGCTGCCCCGTCATATTTCCTGAATCTCATTGAGTCTGAAATCTTTTCCCTTTCAAAGATGATTTGAATTTAGGGAAAAGCCAGAAGTCGCAGGGCACCAAATCTGGGCTGTAGTGGGGCAGAGTCACCTGGGTGGTTTGATGTTTCACCAAAAAACTCTGTAAGATGTGATGCATGAGTGGGCACATTGTCGTGATGAAGCTGCCAGTCACCAATTGCCCATAGCTGTGGCCTTCTGAATCATCCAAATAGTTTCTGCAGAGGAATGTTCAAGCTTAATGCAAAAAAAAAATTTTAATTAAAGTTTCTTATTTTTTTAAAGATTGTATTTATTTATTTATTTTTAGAGAGGGGAAGGGAGGGAGTGAGAGAGGAAGGAAAACATCAATGTGTGGTTGCATCTTGTGCGCCCTTTACCAGGGACCTGGCCCGCAACCCAGGCACATGCTCTACACTGGGAACTGAACCAGCAACCCTTTGGTTCACATGCTGGCATGCTCAATCCACTGAGCCACTCCAGCCAGGGCTTAATGCAAAAGCAGATTCGTTGCTCTGCTCACTCAGTCATTTTGAATGCAATGGCCACACAGTACACACGCTCACTCAATAGTGTCTACCACCCCCACTGACTAGTACTAGTGAAGTTGGCCTTGTTCAGGCATGCAGTCCACTCTCCTTGACAGGTTACATTCATGTCATGCAAACCATTCCCATTATGTTAACAAAAGCTGGCCTTTTTCTGGACAGACCTCCTATATCCAAAAGAATTAAAATCAGGATCTCAAGAGACACCTGCCCTCCTGTGTTCACTGCATCATGATTCACAACAGCCCAGACATAGAAACAACCTAAGTGTCCAGCTGCAGATGAACAGATTTAAAACATATTCAACCTTAAAAAAAACAGAAGGAAATCCTGCCATTTGTAAAACCAAGGATGAGCCCGGGTGGCATTTTGCCAAGTGAAATGAGCCAATCAGAGAAGGAAAACTACTGCCTGATGCCACTGATATAAGGCATCTAAAACAGCCAAACTCACAGAAACAGAGCAGAGTGGTGGTGGCTCGGGGCTGGGAAAAGGAGCAAATGAAGAGTTGCTGTTCAACAGATATGAATTTGTACCTTCTATCCCAGTGATTTCCCAAACCTCCAACTGTTATACACTTCCAGGATGAACTGAGTGGTAGAGGGCTGCCGTACCACACTGTACCGATAGTTAACGATGTCGTCTTTGCTACTCAAAATTTGGTTAAGAAACTAGATCTCGTGTTAAGTGCCCTTACCATAATAATAATTTGAAAATCCAGTGCGTGTCAAAAGAAATGAAGAGTTAAGTTCACATCAACTCCTACATGTAAATGTTTATAGTTCGTTGTTCATAGTTTCTCAAAACGGAAATTAACACAGATGTCTCTCAACTGGTAAGTGGGTAAACAAAATAAATATCCCTCAGCAATAAAATAGATGCAACAACATGGGTGAGCCTTTTCTGCATGCTGTAAGACTCCATCTACTGGGCATCCTCAAAAAGGCAAACACCATAGGGGCAGGAGAGAGCAGTGACTGCCAGGGACTGGGAAGGGGGACATGTTGACCGCTAAGAGTCCCCGAGAAAAGTTTTGAGCTAGGGGAACTGTTCCATATCTTGATCGAAGTGGCACCACATGTTTCTGACAAAGTGCATAGAACTGTATTCCAGAAAAGGTAAATTCTCCGTGTGTAAATTATAGCTTATTTTTTTAAAAAAGCGCACACATGAAAAAAAAATCCAGGATGTGTCCTTGACTTTATGTGGTTAAAGCTTTGTGAAGGTCAGGGTTATTGGAATTAAATAGATCAAGAATGGTGAGGTGGAAGAATTAGAGGTTGAAATAAATCTTAGTCATGGAGCATAGAGGCCCCTGAGCCAGGGACCAAAATCCAAACTGAATCGCTTCCTTGCCAAGTGTACATACACGTGCTCATTTAGGTACATTAAGAATAAGAATATTTTGGATTAATCATATGGTAAAGATGATCTATATATATAGAATTATATGTGGGATTCTTCATCTGGGGCTGTTATGTATATATGCACGTGTGTGTATGTATACATATATATACACACACACTCATCTATATTCTTATATATATGAGAATATGTATATGAATATGTATATGAATATGTATATATTCTGAGTATGATTCTTAATCTAGGCAGACCTATGAGATCCCAGATCCTTAAATTTTCACCTCATGAAGTAAGTCGCAACACACTCATATGCAACAGTAAATTTAGACATTTCTGGTTTTTAATTGAATAAATTTGACATGTAACATTGTGTAAGTTCGTGGTGAACAACATGTTACTCTGACACATGTATATATTGTAATATGATTGCCAGTGTAGTGATATTTGTCACGTATCATAAGCATAGGATAATATTACTGTCCTTATTGATTGCACTGTGCATTAGATCTCCGTGGCTTGTTTACTACTCGTTATAAGTTTGTACCCTTAAACACCATCATGCTTATCCCTCTCTCCCCACCTCCCCATCTCCCCATTTTACTCTCTGTTTTTTACAGGTTTAACTTTTTCACATTTCACATATAAGTGATACAGTACCTGTCTTTCTCTGCCTAACATATCTCACTAAGCACAATGGCCCAAGGTCCCTCCCTTTGAAACTCAGGCCTCTCTTGAAGCAACCAGTCCCAGTTGTACATTTTAGCCTGGGCACCTGGATGAAGAGACTGGCTTAGCGTCTCACGCAGCAGCCCCCAGGCACATGAGGGTGAGAGCTGTCCTGGTGTTGGTGCTCTTCGGAAGGCACCCTAATCCATGTGTGCTGGCCACACTGTTACCTGTTTCCCTAGAAGAAAGAGTGCAGCCCCAGTGCCATCCTCTGTTCTTGTCTGGGATACCCTTAATGTCCCTTTGGATGACAATATTGGGCAGCCAAGTTTCATATTCTAAGTAAAACTGAATGAGAGCAGAACATAAACTGGTCTGCAATAATTGCCCTGGCAATGGAAGTTCATCACTGTTCCTATTAACACCCAACTCTGTGAGTGGCCTTGTAGGGAGGGTTCCTTGTGTACTGAGCTCAAATCCCATCTTTCCACAACCACCCAACTATCCTGAAGGCAAAGCCAAGCAAAAAACCGCTGGGGCTGATCCCAAAGCCTTGTGTGCAATCCCTAGTGAGGCACAGGGAGCTGACCCAGCCGTCAGGAAGCCCCAAGGCTGCAGGCCTAAGGCCAGGACCAAAGAGGACCATGCTGTCTCCTTTCTCCTTTCCCTGTGGGTGCCTCCACACATTTCTGCCCGTTGTCTTTCCACTCCAGTGGGTCAGAAATATGGTTCTAAGGAAAAGCATGCCATGGGGAGAAAGGGAAAGGAGGCTGGCCTCAGGTTGGCTCCTAGGGGCTCAAGGGAGCCAGGGTGTTAGCTCTTCCCGGCATCAGGTTCAGTGACTTCACATCGGTAGTTTGAAACTGGCCGTGAAGGCAGTATTTACACCACAGACATTGGCAAACACTACAAATGGAGCATTTTAGTTTCCCTCATTTTGTTTTGTTAGACATGTCCCAGCACCACAGTGGCTTGCCTAAATGTCAAAATCAGCTGCCTTGGTCATCCTGGGCTTGTTGGGATGAAGAAAGTTCAAAGAAGCAATCCCTAGTCCATTATACTTGCTTTATGATAGAAGAGAAGGAGAGAGATGAGGGGGAGAGAGGGAGCAGAAAGGGGGCATCCCCATGCTAAAATCAGTTTTAATCCCTTTGTTTATCACAGGACCCTTTTTCTACTCTTTCTCCCAAAACATTGACCTTGAATTTGACTCCTCTGTGCCAACTCTTCCTTCCTTTAAAGAGAGTATAGGGAAAGGAGTGAGAAACACACCAGGGGCTTAGCTCTCTCATCAAACCCACAACATAGCACTGGTACACATCTTTTCAATGTCCCATGCTTTCCACAGCATCTCGTGATATTCTGTGCATAAGTGGGTATGAAACTTGCCAGTTGTATCCAGTCACACTACAAGTGGAAAGCTGTGGATATTTAGTGGCAGATCCAGGATGGAATCCTGTGGCCTTCACAAGCATTTCCAGTATAAAATGGACACAGCCTCCCCGCCAGCAGGCAGCCCTCCATTTTCACCCAGGAAGCGCTGGAATTGGACCACAGGGAATTTACCTGATATGCAGCGTGGCATGGCTGGGACTTAATGATGGGATGGTCAGCACGCAGCCACAGGCTAATGGAAGGGCAAGCACAGTGGGGTGGTGGGGTAATTGCCGGATTGACAGTTGAAGCTTTTGTTTCCAGTCCAGGCAGCAATTAAAGACCCTGGCACAGGTCTTATTAACCAGACATCCGGATGGCTACAGGGTTGTCCCCACCCGATCATTTGCTGCAGACCCTCCCAGCTCTGCAGACAGTTCCCAGAGACGCGCTAAGGTATGATGCCCTCTCTGCTCACAGCGAACAGCTTTGTCCGACACACTGCATTCTGCAGTGGAGAGCCGGAAGATTTTTTTCCTAACAAAGATTTAAGAGTCTAATTTAAAAAGACAGTGGCATGATTTGCTACAAGTTTTTCTGCCACATAAAGGAGAAGGTCCGAGGAAGTGAGAGAGTCACTTTGTTGGCTAGCCATTTTCCCATTTCTACCGCTCCTGTTTTCAAACGTTGCCTTTGTTCTATCTTCCCAAGATTACAGCTAGTAGCTGTTTGTATAGTAATTTCCCAGGAGGGAATCAAGTCTTATCTGTCAGTTCAGATCGTTTTCCACTTATTTTTAAGGGCGAAAAGTTAACAACTCAAAAACCATTAGAAAGGAGTGAACAGCAACATGGCAGGTAGCTGCTGGAATTTTTATTCAAAGGCTTCCTGGCCCGGCGGCCTGGCAGAGGCCCGCTGGGGGGTGACGCTCAGAATTACCTGCAGGCAGGTGACTATACAGTGTGCCGCCCTGCTTCCCAGGTTCAGTCATCTCCAGACGGCCAGTGTGGCCAACCATTTACTTGTTATTTTTCTCTTTATATGGATACATGTATTTTTACTTTGGTAAATGTGTTTTTAAAAGAAACTCTGCACTAAGGGCAAGAAGAACTCTTTCTTTTGTGCCTAAAAGGGATTCGCAGGAAATCAACTGTGTTTAGGGATCCAGAGAATGCTGGGGTGAAGGAATACAGCCTCCCGTGAGTGAGTGGACGGGCATGGCTCTGCATCCCCGTGTGTGGTGGTCTCCTTGCCCACCTGTCCTGAAGAGAGATTGCCTAGGTCATCATTCCATGAGCTGGATGAGAGAATCCCCTTGCCCCGTGCACGGTCACCGACCCACC
Source organism: Anoura caudifer (assembly GCA_004027475.1). Classification (NCBI taxonomy): domain Eukaryota; kingdom Metazoa; phylum Chordata; class Mammalia; order Chiroptera; family Phyllostomidae; genus Anoura; species Anoura caudifer. The sequence continues at coordinate 292,674 of PVKU01000781.1, read as the reverse complement.
CAGGTGCACGCATCCCCTTTCCCAAGTGCCTTTTCTCCTTCCTCTCTCCTCTGCTGCCCCTGACTCCAAGGGCCTCCACTAACTCAGGTTCCCTGGGCAGGGCAGGGGGTGCATCATAATACTTGTGAACAATAATACAATGCACCACAGTATTCAAGTTAAAAATGGATTCTTTAGCATGAAAAACACAATCATGTGACTCTTCCTGCTAGATACTATGGCTAAGGCTATTCTAGTTGGACCATTTTGTGCTCATAATCTTACAGATCAGTGATTTTCAATTTTTTTTTATCTCACGGCACATATAAACTAATTACTAAAATTCTGTGGCATGCTAAAACTGTGTTTTTTTGCTGATTTGACACAAAGAATATGTATAATTTTGATTCGTTCACAGTGGATGGCTAGTGTTGTGTTGGCTGCTGTCGTTTCTAATTTGACAATCTAAGGGAAGAGAGGTCAGTACCCCTCACTAAATAGTCAGGTATGGCATGTTTTAAAGATTCTTGTGGCACACAAGCTGAAAATCACATAGTCTGCTATGGTAGACTATGAGAACACTGAGAAGGGGAGAATGAATACTGACCAAAGGAATTACAGACAACTTTAAGCAGGATGCATGTACTCTGGACTTAGAAGGATGGATTGAATTGTTGGTAGGACGTAATGGTTGAATGAGGTTCTGGTTGGCAGGAACAGAATGAACAAGACCAGGAAGAGCAAAATGTCAGGGACAACAAGCAGCAGGTGAGATTGCATGTTAAAACACAAATGCAGTAAGCAACAGAAAGAGTAGAATTAGGAGACAAAGTTGGAAAATCAGGCCGGGAATAAACACGCTTCGTTCCCCATGCAGTGGAACACCACTGGATAGTTTTATGCAAAGAAATAATAGCAATCAGATTTATGCCTCAGAGCGGACTACCCATCATATGTGCAACTAGAGGACAAAATCAGTTTACAGGGCTATGGCTGTAGCTCCCACAACACGAAGGGGCTGGATTAGGGCAAAGTCTGTTCCTTCATCAGACACTCAACCGATCTTCATTCTGTCCCCTCTCTGGGAAGAGGATGGTGGGAAAGCAGAAGCTGCAGTCTACGGGTGAGGACACATGACCAAAGAGTCATGGAAAGAAATGCAAAATTGCAGTGGCCCGTGAGGGCTCCTTTGGGAGACACATGAGTGTTTGATAGGGAGTTGTGACCTGCTCTTGGAACTCTTCTCCACAGAAATGACAGTTGAGTTGAGGTACAAAAAATTAATACAAGTTAGCTTGACATAAAATGAAAGAAAGATTTTTGTTTTCCCTATAGAAAAACAGAATAAGCTAAAGCCCTCTGATGGCAGGAACATGACATATAGAAAAGAAATGAGAGAAATTCGGGCCTGGAAAATAACGCTGGGTGAGCGTTTGGAGCAAGAGGAGTCAAGCCATCCAGGGTCCTTTAGGCTATGTTAAATAGTTCCGCTTTTATTCCAAGAGCAAATGGGAGACACTGGAGGGTCTAAAAGGAAAAGGAGACGTGGATTTTACATATCTCCTAATCAGACAGTAGATTGGAGAGGAGTGGTATTCAGTGTGGAGAATTCCGTAATGAGGCTATTGTAGGCCAGGTGGGAGATAATCATAGTGTGGACCAGGATAGTGATGGGGGAAACCAAAAGAAGTGCATTGATTCGGAAATACTTAGCAGGCAAAATCAGTGGGATTTGGTGATAGATTGAATATGGGTTGAGAGGAAAAAGAAGTGTCGAGGACAGCAACTGGTTTACGTAGCTGATGGACTGTGGTTATGTTCCCAGAGACAAAGTGTGCATGTGTTTGCGCAGGGGTATGTGTGTGTGTGAACCAGCACTCACAGGGATCACATGTCCAGTTCGGGACATGTGAAGTTTGGGCTGTGTCATTTCAGACATCCCAGAGGGGATGTCAAGCCAACAGTACGTGGCAGGTCCAGAGTTCAGTGAGCATAGCAAGGACAAGAAGTCATCAGGGCAGCAAGATACCATCTGAAGCATTTAGGTCTCCCAAGGAAAGATAACCATTGCATCCTGATTTCTATTGGGATGTTCTTATTGCAAGTAACTGAATGTCTTCGTTCAATGGACTAACATAATAAGGAAAGTTATCCTCTCACTTTGGGGAAGAACAGAGGTAGGGTAGACATTTGCGTTGTTGATCCAAAGGCTCAATAATGTCAGCGAGGGTCCAGGTTCTTTCTATTCCTCTGCTTTTCCATTCTTGGGACTGTCTCCATCCTCACAAGCTGGAGGCAGCCATAGGTCCAAGTGTTAGATCTAAACTTGACAATGCCCAGAGGAAGAAAGCTGATCAATTCTTTTTATGTGTCTCCTCTTGGGTCTCGTTAGGTAGCATAAGCTCACGTGCCAGTGCCTGGATCAATAACTTGCAAGAGGATGGGATTACCATGATTGGCTTTGAGTAACGATCTGTGATAATATGGATGTTGGATAGTCAACCACTATGTCTTTTAAAACTATGATAGATTAGATAGATAGATGACAGATAGATAGATAGATAAATAGATAGACATAGTAATAATAATAAGCAATCATTAAAAGTTAGCTATGTCAAGTACTGTAGTAAGTTCTTCACATACATTGTCTCATGTTATCCCCACCGTAGTCCAAAAACACAAGCTATAGTCTTTATTCCCATTTTACTGATGCAGAAACTGAGACTGAGATAATTTGCTCAAGTTTTCTCCACTAGTAAGTGGTGAAGATTTCACATGTTTAATTCCAAGCTTATTCACTTAAAATTATATAATACTGCCTTTCCTCAACCACCATCAGTATTTTTAAAATTAAGATTTTTTGAAAAAGAAACCATGTTATTTTATAAACACACATACATGCAGAAAACATTTATACAATGATATTTGTGCAAAGGTTCTTACTTGAAGTTCTCTCCTTTAGTTTGTCATATGCATTCACATGTTCACTTTTTAATTACAGATTCAATTTTTGCCCTTTTTTCCTCTTCATACCATGTTGCACACAATTTTACTGTTTCTGTGTTCTTTCTAATCACTTTTTAATAACTGTGTAATATTTCAGTGAGTGATTATACAATGAATAAGTAAACTTAATTATTCTCCCACTGTTGGAGGTCATTTCTAATTTCATATAATATAGAAAACTCTTCCTACAAGAGTTTTGGGCGTAGCGGGTAGTTTTTCTCTTTCATTGAATTATTTCTTCATTTTTCATACCAACGAGGAAAAATGCTGGGCCAACAAGTATGAAGCGTCTTCAAGTTCTGAAGCTGTCCTGCCAAATTGCCCTGCAAAAATGTTTTCCTAATTGGCACAGTCCCTAAGTGCACAGTTCCTCTAACCATCCCACCAGCTCTGGGCATCTGGACGACTGTGCTTTTCATTATACAATAGAGAAAAAATGGTATTTTCTTCGTATTTTCTTCTGATAACCTATGAGGATGAACATTTTTCTGTGCATTTAATTCCCATTTGTACTTCCCAATACATGAGTGACCTGTTTGCACCTTTCACCCCTCTGGTCCGAAAGTTTTAGATGGTGCGCCCCACGGGGGTGTTGAGTGGGGCCTGGGAGGTGGGGTCCACTGAAGGGAGGGCTTGTGGGAAATGAAAAGTACCTCCCATGCAGCTGGGCTTTTTAAGGCCTGGAACCCATTTCGAGCACACGGCAGCAAGCCGCGGATGTGAGGGCCCTTAATGGGGCTGTTAGGGAAGAGGTTGTTACCAAGAATTATTTGGCTCATTCCAGGCTGTAAATTCATTTCTTCGCCCAGTTTTACCATGTTCCATAAATAACCAGAGCCATGTAAACAAATGTCACCCAGGCACATGAACCAACAGAAATTGGATTGAAAAAAATAATAATAACCCAGAGCAGTCACTTGACTGTTGCATATGTCATGTAGCAAGGCCTCCACAGACCCCTCAGACCTGCGCACACTCATGTGAGGAACACACAGCCATTCACACATACACAGAAATATGCATGTACATCCCTATATATAAACATACAGCAATGCACACTTACACAGAAAGGACATGCATGCACATGCATGTGTGCTCATACATATACATACATACTCATACACACAGAGACATGCACACATGAGGTCTGTCTAGGAAGTATCCAGCCATGTGCTATGAAAAATAGAGACATTTATTGAAAACGATACAAGAAACATTGTACACAGGACAATGATGCCTCATTCCCTTTCAAAGTAGGCACCTTGGGACTTCACACAGTTCTCCCAATCGCCATCAGCTACCCCATCATATTTTTCTGAATCTCATCAATGGTCTGAAATCTCTTCCATTTCAAAGGTGATTTTAGTTTTGGGAAAAGCCAGAAGTCACAGGGCATCAAATCTGGGCTGTAGAGGGAATGAATCACCCGGGTGATTTGATGTTTCACAAAAAAACTGCATGAGACATGATGCACAAGGGGGCACATTGTCATGATGAAGCTGCCAATCATCAGGTGCCCACAGTTTCGGCCTTCTGAATCATCCAAATAGTTTCCACAGAGGAATGTTCAAGCTTAACGCAACATTTCATGCAGATTCCTTGCTCTACTCACTCAGTCATTTTGAATATGACAGCCACACAGTACACACGCTCACTCAATGGCGTCTACCACTGCCGCTGACTAGTACAGCGAAATTGTCATTGTTCACACATGCACATGCCAGTCCACTCTCCTTAGCTGCCAGGTGACAATGATGTCATGCAAATGTCTCTCGTTATATTAATAATGGCTGGACTTTTTCTGGACAGACCTCGTACACAGACATACACACCATGGCTGCCAAAGAGAAAAATGGCCCCACAGGGCCATTCTAACCAAGTGCAGGAGAATGGAGAGGGATGTTGGCAGGTAAATAATTGCTAGAAAAAAATAACATTTTTTCTTAAACAATTCTTCAGGTGTAATAAAGGGTATATACTGGGAAGTATGTGAGAAGATAAAAGAGAGAGTCCCAGAACGAGGGGCTTGCTGCCAGGTTTGCTCTTACCGTTTGTCTTCCTAGGTGAGGAAATATGGGGGTTTAATTGGGTAACTCAGTGGGAAGTGGAAACGAATAGACATACACAACCGAAGTCAGGAGAAAAACCAATTGGGATGATTTAGTGACTCTGGTTTTCAATCATGGGCTTAAAAGGCAGCCTCAGCCTCACTCAACTCCGAGTGATTCTTAGCTATGCAGGGACCCAGAAGTTTCCATACAGATCACAGAGGTACACGCCGTGCTGCTGGACCGTGCAGGATGAGTTCCAGCAGCCATTCCAATGATGTGTCCACACCGTATCGAATCCCTCCCATGTACCCTGCATTGAGGTTTCCTCCCTCAGAGCAACCCTGGCTGCAGCCCAGAGGGGCAGCCTGCAGGCCTTGATCTCAGCCTGGCGCCAAAGCCTACGATCTTCTCCCAACCCAGCCTGAGGATGCACTGGTCACATGCTAGGATCAGGATTCAGGAGATGTCCCTGGGCATTGTCTCATCAGATTTTCACTCGGCAAACATTTCCAGGGTGGCTGTGGACTGAATGTTTGTGTCCAAAATTTGTATGTTGAGACCCTAATCCCCATTGTGATGGCATTAGACGGTGGGGCCGTTGGGAGGTAATTAGGTCATGAGGGTGGAATCTCAGGAATGAGTTTAGTGCCCTTATAAAAGGGACCCCAGAGAACTCCCTCAGCCCTCCCACCTTGTGAGCCCACAGTGGGAAGATGGCAACCTGGGAACCAGAAAGTGCGTCCTCACCAGACACTGAATCTGCTGGCACCTTGATCTCGGACGTCCAGCCTCCAGAGCTGTGACAATTAAATTTACGTTGTTGATAAGCCACCCAGTCTGTGGTGTTCTCTCATAGCCACCCAAACAGACTGCGACGGGGGCCTGCTCTGCACAGAGCACTGTGCCTGCGAATGATACACAATTCATACCCTCAGCATGTTGCAGGTGTGGTGCAAAGGACAGAAGAAGGTTCTTTTAAGTTAAACTATGGCATGAAATATGGGTGGGCTGTGGATGCTCAGGGAAAGCTTGGCCTGCCCTCGAAGGAACTTAGGCTCCGAGAATTTTCTAACTTGTCCCCCGCTCTCACCGCTAGCACATGGCAGCGACACCAGCCTCTGCCACACACCTCGTCCCCCCAGGCACACACTGTCCCGTCTGGAAATGGGAATCCTGCTCACTACCGTGTAGGCTTGTTGTAAGGGTCAAGTTAGGAAATTCATGTGAAGGTATTTGATGAAATTTAAAGAATTCAATAAGTGCTATTTATGGCAGCTGTCACTGTTATTACTCAGCTGTGACATACCAGCCCAAGGATTTGGGAGGGATAAAGGAGAGAGGCAGTGATAGAGATAAAATTATGGGTCCAATATGATCGGTTTATCTGATTTAACTGCTGTGTTCATTTATATAATAAAAATCCATCAAAGGCCTACAAAGCACATGGCACCGTGATAGGCTCTGGGGATACAGCAGGGAATAAAACAGTCAAGCCACCCACATCACATTCCTTAATCAATAAATAACATTCACACATGCTGCGAAGGCAGAGTTTGGGCAACTTGAGGGCTTATAATTGGGGCGAGGGGGGGGGGGTGTTGACCTGCTTCAGAAGGGCAGGGAAGACTTTGCTGAGAAAGTGGTTAAGATGCAGCCAAAGATTTGGTAGGAGATCCAGGCAGAGGGAAAAGCATGTGCCAGGAAGGAGCATGACCGGAAAGCCACATTAGCTGGAGTCAAAAACCAAGTTCAAGAGCAGAGGGAGCTAAGGTCCCCTAGACAGGAGGGGGAATCCAGGCAATGAGATGCAGAAATGGGCTTCCCACACAGGAGTGCCGCCATCACACTTACCTTTTTAAAAGCCCACTGTGGCTTGCTGCCCTGGGACTGAATGGGAAAGAGGCCAGATTGAATGTGGAGATGCCATTGAGGAGCCAATTGCTCTGGTCCAGGAAAGGAGAGATGGAGCATGGACTAAGAACTTGGCAAGGGAGATGAGACACCTCCAAGGACACATGCCAGAGAAACACAAGATCCTTGGATTATAAACCTTTCCCATGTAAACAATGTTGGAAGCCATTTAGTCATCAAGCTGCATGTGAATGCACCTTTCCCGTCAAACTGTATTTCCACCCCCAGAACAGCCCTCTGCACATATAAAGAAGTGCTCGGTTAAACACATGTTCGATCGCTCAGACTTCTAGATGGAATGCATCTGCGGTGAGCATCCTCAAGTTCTCGGATGGTGTGAGGTGAGAAGCACAAAAAAGTGCTTGAATCCAATCCACACGCGTTTTCTTCTTCTCAAATGTAGGCGCTCCTTGTCCTCTAACTCTGAATTATTCTTGAATGAAGGGCACTTAACCTGTGTCATGCCATCCCAACCACGCTGCCTGCAGGAAAGGAAACTGCTGGGTCCGATTGGCAGAAGAGAGACGGTGCTCCCGCTCTTGTGCTGGCTTCCAGCCTTCTCCTGGCCCCTCCGACCTCCATCCTGACATCCTCGTACTCTCTCCCACCACTTCATTCTACAGATTTCAAGGCCTGTGGTGTTCTCTGAGTAGGATGGGGGGCAGGCCCCCTCTTTATGTGGACTTCTGCATCGATAGCCCGATTCTCACCTGCACCATCTCGGCAGCCATGTGGTAGGCCAACTAGCCCGTTTAAGGGATGGGCACACAGAGGCCCACCCAGGCGGATGAGGTGGTGGCACTTGTCATAGAGCAGGTTTCTTAGAAGCTGGGCCTGTGATGGAGGAGCGAGGAAGCAGCACCTCAGGCAGGGAAGAAATTAGGCCACGACGGCACTTCACTAGAAGCCTAGACTCAGCCTGAGCCCTCTGGAAGCCTGGGGTGCAGCACAGATGTCATCCTGCCCCAATGTAAGGGAGCTGGGGCCTCAGCGCCACACAATAGTCATGGGTCATGGGCTGCGCCCTGGGGTGGGTGGGGAGCTTAATCTTCCAGGCATCTTTGGGCAAGTGACCAAAGGGCACATCCGCCAAGGGCAAGCCTTCATACAACAGTGCAGGTCGGAGCTACTAGCTGCCAATACCTGCCATAACTAGGGAGGAATTGGGGGCAGGAGGGTTAGCCCACCATGGCACCTTCATGGGGCACCAAAAGCATCTGCTACAGAGTCTGTGGCCTTTCTTAAATGATGCATTCGTGATGGGGATGATGGGAAGGGCTGATGTTCAAAAGCTACCACTGTACAAACCAGCGGCTCTCGTATGATAAGGTCTTGGGTAAATGCCTTCCCCTCACTAAGTCCTGTGACTTCTTTTGCTGAACAAGATAATTGGTTACTGTGGACTTGAAAATCCTTCCTAGCTCTATATTTCTGACATGAATCCTAAAGTCCTACTAAGTTAGAGTTGGTTAGAGAGCTTCCATAACCAAACACTACAACTAGAAAACATTTTAGTCTCTGCCACCTTGGAATCCAGGAGTTCATTTTCGGTGGATGATTCAGAAATGGAGCGTGTCCAGGGTAGTGGAGTGATGCCTCTGGCCTGACACCGTGACATCCTCCAGACCAGCAGCTGGAGCCCCTCATTTGGCATCTCCGGTGCCTGGCCCACAACTGGCATTTAAAGTCTGTGTGAAGAAAGAGAGAGAAAGAAGAAAAAGGAAGTAGAGAAAGAGGAGGGGGCAAGGCCTTTGGACAAGTCTCTGGGAAGTACTATGGTAGCATTTTATTTTGATTCAAAAAGTTCCTAACCTTAGGTAGCATAGAGGATGCTTCTAAACACGTGCAGATGAACCTGCAAAAATGGACAAAGGAAGAAGCAGCATCCAGAGAGGGAGGAAGAAGAGCAAGCCAGGCCTAAGTCCCAGGACCCATTTGAGGCCAAGGGGGGTGGTCAGTAGTGTCACACCTGCCAAGAAGTCAAGCAGAAAAGGATGGAAAAGTTCTTACTGGAGTTGTCACTAGGAAGTGACTGGCAGCCTTGTTCGGTGGGAGCAGTCCCTGATTCCATGAACTTTCATTCACTCTGGGGGTGTGATCTCCTGGGGTGGCGGGCAGGGGCTGCAGGGTGAAGGGTGGGAACAGGAGAGGGGGGCAGCATCAGGAGGAGGGACTCAGGGATCATGCATCCCCACGTGGATAATGGAATCCTGCATGAATTGCCTCCCAAGCGTACCCCCTCCAAAGTCAGGAATTGGAGCTAATGGCAAAAACATTCCATATGTTCTGATTAGCTACAACCTCATTATCATGCTTCGCCTCGCAATGTAGCCCTTCAGTTAATGAAATCTGGTGCTGGAGCAAATGAGTCCGTGGAGGGGAGGGGGCTCTGATCCTGGCAGCTGAGCTGTAGTTTTCTTCACTTGTGATGCCTCCTCCCCCACCCTCATCCCGGAAAGAGAAAGAGCCAAGAGAAGAGGGGAGCAAAGAAACAGAACTTGAAACAATCTCCAAATCCCAACAACAAAAACAGCAATTGCTATATTTCAAAGCCAGTGCAAATTAGACTAAGCGGCCGCAGAAGCCAAATGGAAGTCGTAATTCTTCCAGTCCCTTGCTGCTCTGACACGTGTAATAGGTTTGGCAGAGAGTCAAGGAAAACGGGGGCCAAGCGGTGGTATGTTTCAAAGAATCTACAGGCTGCTTTCTCTGGAAGCCAGATTTCTGCCCAGCTCGGAGGAGGGATGTCTGTACTGGTCCGATCCTCCCTTGGAGGAGGGTCCCCAAGCCTCTCAGAGACCGGAAGGAAGCCTACAAGAAGAGGAGACGTGTGCAGTGTGGACAGGAATCTTGCATGGCCATGCAGAGTTTGGGTGGGAAGGCCTGCAGACCACTGAGGGCCAGACAGCAGTGAAGCAGCCTCCTTCCAGGAAGGCTGGGGATTCTGTGAGGGAGGCTTCCAGGAAATGGTCTTGCTTAGATTTGTCACAAGGGCAAGGGAGAGAAGCAGGCAAAGAAGGGGAAGCGAGCTACCTTCCTCTGTCCAGGCACTCTGCTAGGCATTCTGATCTAACCCTTGGGGACAGCTGTCCATCTGCCTGCTTTCCAGAGCAGGGAAGCAAGGGCCAGAGAGCTCGAGGAGCAGGCCCCGGCTCCCAGAGCTGGGAAATGGTGAGAGTCAGACCTGGAACCCAGCTCTTCCTAACTGCAGAGCTCATGCTCTCTCCCCTACCCCAGGGGTCAGCTTTCCACTTTCCTGTAAAGCACCAGACAGCAAATGTTTTCAGCTTTGCAGACCAGATGGTCTCTGCTACATCTACTCACCTCTGTTATTTTAGTGCCAAAAACAGCCAAAGAGCCACAGACTGTATGTAAATGAATGAGCATGGCTGTGTTCCAATAAAACTTTATTTACAAAACAGGTGGTGGGCCAAATTGGACATGTGGGTCATAATTTGCCACCCCTGCCCTACGCTAATACAAGAAGAAAAAAAGAATATTGCAGAGACTCATGATGGGGGAGGGAGAGTAATCTTAAGACTGTAACAAATGCGGTCAGAATAACAGATGTACTCACACACCAGCTGGCAATATGATGTAAGGTTCAGGCACAGGTTTAATGTAACTCAGTCCTGCGTAGGAGTTTGGCTTTGCCCCACACACGTTAGATAATCTATTAACCTTTTTCCTCTTGTTTCCTATGGTCTTAAATGGAGATAATAGACAAGCCTATCTCAGTAGTTATGAACATTAAACGAGATAATACTTGTGCTTAGCATTAGCTGACACATAATAAATATTCAGTAAGTGTTAGCTGCAATTATTCCAGTGGATACGTAATCATCTACAGCCCTGCAAAGTGGCTGTCATCACCTGCAGGTCACGGAGGAGGACAGAAGTCCCTGGAGGATTAAGGACGGTTCCCGTGGTCACACAGCCGGGAGGAGTCGGTCCTGGATGAGGAGCTGGCTTCTTCCCAAGTCTAAAGCTCATCTCACGGCACCCGCTGTGGCACCCCGCTGTGGCACCCCGCTGTGGCACCCCGCTGTGGGAGGGAGGAAATGCCCAAAGACAAGGCTTCGGGAGGGCAGACGCAGAAGCGGAAAGATGCAGCTGCCAGCACCACGGTGTAGGGGCCTGATCCCTCCCGGTGTTGCCTTCACGTCTCCAGCCATCACCATCCAGAGCTTCTGCTTGGAGGAGGGACCAGTCCCGCCACACAGCTCTCCACACTCTGGATTTTGCCACCCTTAAACATGCCGCCTGGGTGTGAAAGATCAGCTCCTCTGATTGCCCCGCATAGCTGCAGGGGTGTGCAGGACAGTCAGCTGGCCAGCTCCCCACAGGTCTGCCCTGCTTCAGGCCACGGCAGGAAAGGGATAACAGCAATCCATCCTTTTAGGGAAGGCAGGTGCAAAGCCACTGATGTGCAGGTGTGCCAGGAGCTCAGTTATTAAGTGCTCAAGCCCAAAGTACCCTAGACAGAGAGCTCTGGCAGAAAATGCTGAAGGATCTTAATTCAGAAAAATTAGGTGGAATTTGAGAAATCACTGGTCTGTTCGATTCCTGGCACAGGTCTGTCTTTCTACATGTCTTTGGGGTGTGCATTAGCTTCCTGTGGCTGCTGTAGCAAATTACTGCAAACAAGGTAGCTTTAAAAAAAAAAAAACAGAAATGTGTTCTCTCACCATTCTGGGGGGCTAGAAGCCTGAAATTCAGGTATCACCAGGACCATACTCCACCTGGGCTCTAGGGGAGAAGGCGTCCCCTACCTCTCCCAGCTTCTGGTAGCTGTCCTGGCGTTCCTGGGCTCCCCCCCCCCCGCAACTACAGCATCTGCCTCTGTCTTCACAGTGCCTTCCCCTCTGTGTGCCTCTCTCTTCAAAGGACACTTGTCGTTGGATTCAGGGCCCACCCAGATCGTCCAGGTTGATCTCATCTCAGAACCCTTAACTTCAGTACATCTGCAAAGACTCTTTTTCCAGACAGACTCATGTTCACAGGTACTGGGGACTAGGGCGTTGCATGTATCTTTTGGGAGGACGCTAGTCAGTCCCCTACAGGGTCTCTCCTTGTTTGATGCAGAATCAAAGTCATGTTTCCTGAGTCCAGAGTATTGCTGAATGTCACTGCGTGACAGGACATTAAGATGCATTGAATGCTCCCCTCTCTACTGCTCCATGTAAGCAATTGCCCCAAGTTGCTTCTACTCGGAGCAGCAGCTCTGAGCCTAGAACCTGGCTCTCCCAGTCCAGCTCTCTCTCCTTATCTCCTCCCATTGTTCTCCCTGGGAAAGTAAACGCACCTCCAGGTCTCTGCCTTCCATGTTTCTGCCTGGTCTGATGAGGTCAATGGCAGCCAGCCCCATGCTATTGTCCTGGTCATGCTGGGTGAATGTCATCCTTTTTCCCTAGAACTTGCATTGCAATGGACTTCAACTCGGTTCTGAATACAGCTTTTAGACGTGGAAGCCTCGTCAATAATACTGATTCTTCTTGTTCTGCCCCCTCTCTACGCAAGTGCCAATTTAGAAGCATCCTTATGGACACAGGAAATGGTTGGCTTCAATCTAAGCATTATGACTGAAAACAAAAGAGAAACGGCCCCACCCCTCCCATTCCTCGAGGAGCACATCATCATCAGATACAAATGACCGAGAATAAACCAGAGAGGGTAAGCCCTTGGGCTTTTACAGAAAATTAATGCTGTGCCCGTTGTGTGACAAACACCATGTGAGCACATTTTTATGGAAAAATAAATGGCCGCTCAATAAATACCTATTAAATGCCTATCATGGGTTCCAGACCATATAAACAGAGCTGACAGTTTAAAAGAGTTTACTTGAGGCAAGCATTTCTCTGTTTATCTACTGGAGGATGATGGGAATTTGGTCTGGCACTGGCAAAAATCATATCTCTAATACAAGATATCTCATCAGAAGATGGCGCTGTGGGAATAGGGGGAAGTTGCATGTACGGAAGGCTCTGAGGGCTGAGGAGCAGGACCTTGCCTTGTTAGAAGCAGAAATGCGTCCCTACAAAGTTCGTTGCCTGAGGGAACCAGAGAGAGCATGCCCAGTGGGTGCCCAGTTGCAAGAACACTCTGAAGCCTTGAGGCCTGGACTCTCAATATAGCTCCACTTTTCCCACGTCGTGGAGCTACATGGATTTTTGCTGACTGAACGTCGCCCAGAAATTCCCATTGCCTGTCAGCAGCAAGATACTTAATGAAGCAGCGCACTTAATGGTGGATATGCATGTGCCATGGTGTGTTCTCGTAATTAAAAATTTAATATGCTTGTGTTAAGAAGGCTTGCAGTCATCGAGGAAAAGGAATTAAATGCATTTTAAGCACAGAATACAATGCCAGGGATGTGGGAAACGCCACCCAAATGGCAGCCATTACGATCAGGGGGACCCCTGTACACAGTGCTCTTGTGTGATACTCACTTCCTGGGGGAATTTGCTGAAGGCGGCCTGCAGGGAGGCATAGGTGTGTGGGGTGTCCAACTCCCCCATCTCAAGTCAACGTATGTCTTGAGAGTAAAGGCTGAGCTTCCTCCCCTCTGGGTCTCCAGCTCCTGGTTCTCTGCCTGGCAAAAAAAAAAAGAGAGAGAGAGAGAGAGAGAGAGAGAGAGAATGACCTGAAACTGCCGTGGCCCCTGACAGTGCGGAATGAGGCCACTTGCCAACACACGCGGAGATCTAGTCCTAATTGGTTGTATGATAGTGGGAAAGACGTAGCTCTTGTCTGGGCTTCAGGGTTTTCACCTGAGAAATGGGGCTTTTGATCATTCTGGCAAGCATAAATATCAATGATTCTGTGACTCTTTGTTCGTAGCCATAGATCTTAGTAAAATTGCATGGGATAGGAGTCATCGTGCTAGGCTTCTGAGGCTATTTAAACATGAACGTGGTCCTTTACCCTAAAGTGTGTCCCCATCTCGTGAAGACAATAGAGCCTACACCACATGGACAAATACTAAAGAGACAGATAATAATACATCTCTTTGTAACTAAAGGTAACTCTCCACGGGACATTACTTTTCACAAAATAAATGGTGTAGACCAGGAATGGGCAAACAGCTAGCTGCCCGGGAGCCAAATTCAAGCCCCCCGCCCACCAACCTTATTTTATAAAGACAGGTGTTTTTTTTTTTTTTTGGAACACACCTGCCCCACTTATTTAAGTGTTGTCTATGATGACTTTCATGCTACAATGGCAGAGCTGAGTTGTTGCGACAAAAACCATTTGGTTCACAAAACCTAAAATATTTACTATCTTTCCTTTTAAGGCAAAGTTTACTGGCCCCTGATCTAAATGAAAAAGGATATATCTTCCCAAAAGGTTACATCATGGTGCGCTGCAGTGGTCTGGGAAGGCTCTCAGGAAGAAACGGTTTTGGAGAGAGCCCCAAGAAGTGGGCCAGTAATGGAAAGGCAAAGAGAAAGGAAAACTCCTCTAACAGAATCCTAGAATAGAAGGAACCTTAGAGGCACCTATGCAACTTATCCTCAGGATGGAATCCCCTTTGGATCCCACCTGACAGGTACTTGTTCTGAGAACCTCTGCTGGGACCTTTGCAGCCAGGGCAGGCATGCCAGGCACGAGGACAGCAGCCAGCACAGTGCTCCACCCTTGGGGGTGGGGACCAGGATGCTGAGTGAGTGCCTCCCTCTGAAAAGACTGACATCTACTTCCCTGTGACTTCCACATGGTTCTTCTTCCATGTGCCAACCCTCGGGTATTCGCAGTGATATTAGTTGCTTCCAGAGTCCTCAATACACCAGACTGAAGTTCCCAGGGACAGTTCATATATTTGGTTCTCAGGCTGTTAACAATCACTACTGGCCTCCTCTGAGCACAACTCTTGTTTGTGAATACCCATTTCTAGGGTGGTACCACGTGCCAGCCTCGCTGCTCCAGGGATCTCGGTCTTCAGCAGATCTTTGGCTCCTTTTCTCTCTCCCCCAGCCACTTCCCTCAGGTGCAATGTTTTTGAAAGAGCCCCGACATTAATATCAATTCAGACCTTCATATAATCCTGGTGCCCCTTTGTAAGTCTCTCTAAGCCTCAGTCCCCTCATCTTTTAAATATAGCCTGCAGGATTATGATGAGGACTAGAAGTGGTCCTTGCAAAGAGTGCAGGACATACTAAACTCTCACTAAGTAGCAGTTATCTGTATCATTTTAGGTAGCACTGTCTACTAATGAAGTCTGATGTCACAGGGCAATCAGTCTGCAAGGCAAGCTTTACTCTTTGCCAAAAGTTGCTGCATCTGTTCCCATAAAAAATTTACAATCTCTTTTTTTCCGAGGAAAGCTGCTCCTAATTTGCCCCAACAGAGGTCTGAATCCAATTACAAGCTGCCCTTCTAGGTTGCATGGCTCTCTCTGCGCTCATTCTCCTCCAGTTCGTGTGAGCAGCTCCGTCTGCCTGAGCAGCTTCCACGCTTTGACCTCCTCCCTCCCTTCTGGCTCATTGGAGCAGCACAGTGGGCTCAGACTGGGACTCGTCCTGTAGACCTCATCCTGCTCCCTGGCATGGCTGGAGCACAAACCTGACGATGCTCTGCAGCCAGGGCAACTTGGGGGCTCCGAGATGCTGGGGACCAACCTCATTTCCATTGTTAGGCTCCTTCTATTCTCAGTTAGCTCCACAGAACACGCTTTTCCTTTCCTCCCAAGGCTGTTTCTCCAAATGCATAGCACAGAAATAAAAACAGATCTCAGATGAATCCAGGAGTTAGTCAAGAGTTACCAAGAATGAAAGTGAATTTAGAGATGGACCCCAGCCACGGCAATGAAACAGTGTAGTGGGCAGAATAATGGCTCCCTAATTATTGATGTTCGTACCCTGATCCCTGGAACCTCGCATGGCAAAAGGGACTTTGCAGAAGTAACTGATTAAATTATGGATGGCGAGACAGAGATTGTTTTGGATGATCTGGGTCAGCCAGTGTAATCACAAAGGTCCTTGCCAATGGAAGAGAGAAGCAGAAGAGAGAACCTTCTGCGAGAAGGACCTGTCCCCGGTCTGCCATGGTTGAAGGAGGAGCCACAAGCCAGGGCTGGGACAGCCTCTGGAAGCTGCAAGAGGCGAGGAAACACATTCTGCCCTGGAGTCTCCAGAAGGGAATTCAGTGCAGACTACTTTATTTTAGTCCAGTGAGACCTGGGTCAGACTTCTAAACTACAAAACTTTAAGATGATAAATTTGCTTTAAGCTACTAAATTTGTTGTAATTTGTTATGGCAGCAATAGAACAGTAACACACTCAAGAAAAACAGACAGGAAAATAAGACTAGGAAAGAGGTTTTGTTAAGAAAATCCATGGAGGTCCTGACCAATGTGGCTCAGTTGGTTGGGCATCGTACAACAAAGTGAAGAGTCGCTGATTCGATTCCTGGTCAGGGCACATGCCTGGGTGGTGGGTTCGGTCCCCAGCTGGGGCACATACGAGAGGCAACTGATCAATATTTCTTTCTCACATCAACGCTTCTCTCCCTCTCTTTTTCCCCCCATTCTTCTCTCTCTCTAAAAATAAGTAAATAAAATCTTGTTTTTTAAAAAAGAAAGAAAATCAGTGGAGGTTAGAGATCCAAGAAGTAGATGAAGTGGTTAACTGTTTTAAGGCTACTGGAAGGTAAAAGGAGATGAGAATGGAAGAAAGAGAAATTTTGATCCTCTTCCCCCTGCACATCCATTCAGCTCCACCACCATCCCCCTCACACGCACACAATATCCAATGGCCACTAGGCTGAGATTGCTAGAGATCAAGTCATAGCCTTCTCCAATTTGAAACTCTCTCCTAACTTCTACATCTTCATAATAAAGTCCAAAACAGCTTGTAAGACATGATCTACCCACAGCCAACTCTCTAGTCTGTGCCCTGCCACTTCCTCCCAAATACAAAACACATTCACTGTTCCAAATGCGATGACTCTCTAATGCTCCAAATGTGATGCATCCGGGACTCTCAGGCTGCCCCTGCTTCCACCCACATTTTACCCTGGGCCTGCCCTTGGTCACTCCCAGTCCCTGCAGTAGCCCTCAAGACCTGGCTCCAGTCCCCACCTCCCTGGGATGTTTGCTCTGACCACACCCCAGCCTCACTCTCAAGCTTCTCTGTGAGCCATGACAATGTGCAGATTCCTTCATATTACAGAATGGGGATTTTCAGGGCTGAGCCCATTTGGTACCCAGCTCTGAGCATATGGTGTCTCGACTCCCCTCCTTGACAAAGTAGGAGGTCTTGGGTCTGACCTGGGTCAAGGTTCTGTCTGGGAGCCATGGCTAGAAAGACAGAACTGGCCTGTGGCTGCCAGACAAGTAGCAGAGAAACAGGAAAAAAAACAGGGTATAGACTATACAACAGAACTTTGATGATGGAACCGTGATGTATCGAACACTGTCCATTGACCACAGGTGGCTCTAGAGCACTGGAAATGTGACCAGGGTGGCTGAGGAACTGGGATTCTGATTTCAAATGTGTATGTAAATAGCCACAGGTAATTCATGGCTACCAGATTGGATGGTGCAGCCAGTGCCAAGGTAAATAGCAAACAAGCAAAACATCAAGTTTTCATCCCATCCTGGACACCAAGTTGAAGAAAAGGATGCAATTAATTATCACCTTTCAGATCTAGGCAACAGAATGGGTTTGAGGATGTAGTGTGGAGGACAATGCTTAGGGATGTATCATGACAGAAGTCATTTCCGATGTCCTATATAACCCCTCACCTTTGGGTACGGACAGAGTGATGTGCAGAACAGTGTGCTGTTTTAAAACTACGAGAGGGGTCAAGAACTAGGTCCTAAAAGAATAAACTCCTCTTGTCAGTGTGCGTAACAAGGCAGGTGCATATATAAGACTAGTGGAGAATTCCTTGATATCTTTTCTGCTGCCCAGAACAATAACTAAATTGAAATGAAAGGCATGATTACACAATACAATAAATAAGCTGTAGGGTAAATTCATCCTACCCTTCAGGGAGTTCTTTAGACACAGGTTTTGAAAGGGCAACCTACCAAGGCTTTTCTAGTCCCTTTGTCTGTCTCCTCCATGAGAACAGGAACTTTTCCCATTTAGGGGGACAGTGGCTGTAAAAACCAACTTGGTTAATGCTTCTAAAGTGCTGGGCAAGTACTAGGAATTGCAATAAGGGAAGTCAGAAGGCAGGAGTGAGGTCGGAGAAAGCTCACTTTCCTTTTGCATAAATAACTTGGGCCATTATCTCAGCGTCTCGTCAGAATGTCTTCTGTAAATAATTCACAGTAATAGGCAGTGAGGCAGCTGTGGGGGGAGCAGTGAATTATTTACAGCAGTGGCGGGATGTGAAACCTAACACAATCTGGTCGGAGCATTGGGGACGAGTTAGAAAGAAATGAGACTGGGCTCCACTGGAAGAGGGGGTGGCCACAAACAAACTGAATAATGTTAGTGCACTTATTAGAGAGCTCAGGCCTGCTGAGGGTAGCCTCTGGGGCAGAGAAGTAGCAAGGAGCAGAGTGCAAACAGCCAACAATAATTTCAGATAACACTTGTTTGTTTGTCTCGTACCCCATGCAAGGTTCCCATAAGGAATATTTGCCCTGGGTGTGCCTTCACCGGGCGAGATAGGAAGCAGGGAGAGACTGAATGGGGCTAAGCCAGAATTTGTTTTAGCAACAAGGAGCACGTAGAAAATCCGAGAGCGTTCAAGCCCCAATAACTGTCATCATTGTATGATATCATGACCTGTATCTGAAGCCAAGGACCCTGACCTTGGCTTTACCAGCACTGCAGAATTTCATTCTCATGAGAAACACCTGATGACCATCTTCATCCTCATTCTATGGAAAACAAAACTTAAGTTTTGGAGATGTTAGGGAACAGCTGTGAAACCTACACTCTGGTCTGGCTTCACCACTGTTTTCTTGCCCAGTCCGATGAAGATGCACCACCAGCCCTATGAGAAGGTCTTGCAGTTTAAATGTGAACAATCCTCAATCCTTTATTTTTGCCCACAGAGATACAGACCCAGCGTGGCATAGGGGAGATGGCATTGGCTCCAGGTTCAGACAGACCTGAGTTAGAATCCTTGCACCTTAGTCTCATAGTTGTGTGACTCTGGACAACTTACTCAACCATTCTGAGCCTGTGCCCTTGTTGGTTCATTCCACAGCTAAATGTCGAGCATCAGTCATGTGCTGGGCAGCTGGGCAGGGTAAAGACAACAAACACAAACATGCCTACCTTCATGGAGCTTATGTTCCAGTGGTACATTGAGACAGTGGGGCAAGGGTGAGACAGTCACAAGCAACATAAGTAAGAAAGTTCTACAGGGGTGGGCAAAAGTAGATTTATAGTTGTGAGCACATGAAACACAGTTTATTCTTGTATTATTATTTATTGTAAACCTACTTTTGCCCCATCCTGTATTAGGAGATCAAGAAGGCAAGAGAAGAGGAGTAGAGGTGATGTGCTGGAGGGTCTGGTTATAAATATTATGGTCAAAGGTCTCATTCAGGTGGGGACATTTGACACAGACTTGAAGGAATGATGTGTGGATATCTGGTGGGAGGATCCCAAGCAGAGGGATGACCAAGGGCACAGAGCCTGAGATGGTGACAGGTGAGGTGATGAGAGCTCACCTGGCAGGTTGGGGGAGCAGTGGGGAGGCCGAAAAGGCTGGTGCAGGGGTAGAGATGAGTGGGAAGACCTGAGACCTGAGGAAATGCAGCACACTGGCTGGTTCTACAGAGCGTGCTGAGCTGAGGGAGCCCAGGTGGTCTTGAGCAGAGAAGTGATGTGATCAGACTTCAGTTTTAAAAGTCTCCTGTTGACTGGTGTGAGGTGAACAGAGATTTGAGAGACAAGAGTTTGCTTTCCAACCAGACACCACCAACAAGGGCTGGCTGGGAGGTTAAATGATGTGATGTCTGGAAAGCACCCAGGACACAGTAGGACCCAAGAAGGGACAGCTATTATTACATAGATCCCTTTTCATGGGAAGATCATTTTCATCCTTATTCAAATTCCCATGTTTCCCAAGTAGGCTTTATTATGTGAAGGGTGTATTGAGTGTATATCTTTGGGATTTCCTTTGCATAGCTCCACATACTACTAAGAAACACAAAACATATACAAATTCTCTTTCTGGAGGATGATGTAGAATTAAACAAGGTGATCTTCTCCTTTAAGAAAGGAGCTGGCTTTAATTAGTAAAATGTTTTGCTATCTGGAATTGTTCTGCTAAGAATAACAATTCCCACATCAGACTGCATTTCTACTTTATGCTATTCTTTCTAAACTTCTAGACACCCAAGGATGAAAACAGTAACAGCCGCACAAACAAAAAGTCCTTTTGACCTCAGCCATGTTTTTCTCTAAGAGAGAATTCACATCAGGGCCCTTTTGCTTAGTTAGGTTCAAGTTTATGAAGCATTTTAAATAATTACTTAAGTCATAAAACAATGACAGTGTGGAAATTCATCCATATTCATAAGTCTTATCAGCAGTATAACTATGCTTCTTTCTATGGAAGCATTGTCTTCAGAGCTGTTGAAACTTCATTGATCTCCTTCCAGTGGACATGGAGGATTTCTCTCGTTCCTATTCTTGCTGCACAGAATCATTTAATAAAGTGAGTTTGGACTGTTTTCCTGAAATCTCAACAAAATGCTAAACTTTTGGCTTAATTGATTATTATTTTTGACACTGGGAAATTAATGGAGTCAGTGACCTTTGATATTATTGTTCTTGAATTTTGTATCAATCCCAAGATATGCTTATTCACACACTCATTCACTCCATAAATACTCACAGACCACCTGCCATGTAACACTCGTTCTGTTGGATGCTTGACATACAAAGAAGAAACATAGCCTCTGCCCTCAAAAGGTGCCCAGCCTACTGACAGAGAGTCAAGCCAATAGACAAGGCAATGGGTATCTTGGTGACCTGTGCAAAGCAGCATGGAAACGAAAAAGTAGGAACTTTAAATCAGACAGTCAGGGTAGCCTTCAAGGAGGAGATGACATTTGTCATGAAGCTCAAGAGATAAATGGGTATTTCTTTACCAAGACAAAATAAAATAGGGGCAGGGAAGCAGCCCTCCAGGAGAAGGCACAGTGAGGGCCTGACAGAGCCTGGTCTATGATGGGAGCTACCCATATTTCCGAGCAGGTGCAGGGAGGCCATTCATTTGAAAGGGAGGTAAGACATGAGATAGAGTCCATGTCCTCAAATGTTGGTGCCCACCTGAGAATCACAGGACTGTCCAATCCCCCAACATGTGTTGAGTCTTTAACATGTGCCAAGGGCTAGGAGTTCAGAGATGAACAAACCACAGTGCCTTTCTTCCAGAGGCTCCTGGTCTTCTCAGCCATGGTGGTATTCTAGCAGCATAAAACCAAGGCATTTTCTCCTACTTGATAAATCTCAGAAACATAATTTTGCTCCCATTCCAGCTTGTCATTGGGAAATTCCCTTACCCTTTGAACGCCCCAGTCACCTCATCTGTAAAAATTGGGCCAGTGTGCTTACTTCTAAGAAGTGGCTAATAAGTGATAAAATATATGAAATTGCTTAAGTTCACACCTGACATATGGCAGGGGCTCAACAAATGTTAGTTACATATTTTATTTGAAAAAAGAAAGAATTCCATTTTTGTTGGAAAGTAAGAAATCTTAAGTCATCATGTTCTAGGGTTAGAGAGAGAAAGAGGTGAAGATACTTAATAATTCTGTTACCTCTCCCATTTTTCCCTGCCCAGCCTTTTTAATAGAGGGGAAGGGGCTTGTGAAGGGAAAGGTGGTCAATGCTAGACCAAGATCCACATTAGGGAGGGGCAGCAGGGAGGAACACATTCCTGTATCCCTAGCATTTAGTACAGTGCCTGACCCTAGGAAGGCACTCCATAAATATTCACTGTTGAATGAATGTATGATCTGCAACTTAGAATCTGCCTTAAGCAAGATTTATAGAGATGTGCAATTAGAGATGTGTAGTTTCAGAGATAAATGCACTTGTCCAGTGGCCAGAAGCCACCAGAGGCTGAGAAATGGTTGAAGGAACTAATGGTATTTAAGCCTGGAACAAGAAATGACCCATGAAGGTGTGGTTTTCATCATCAAACCTTCAACCTACCATCTCTTAGATGACAGAATTGATTCGATCTGGAGAACCCCAAAAGATGGGCTAGGAGCAACAGGACCAAGTAACGTAGTGGTAGATTTTTAATCTGATTTTGGGGCTGATTCTCCCACGCAATTGCTCCATTTGCAGACAGCCAATAACATTGAGTTGTCTGTCATGTTCTAGTACACAATCATGTGGTGGACTCTCAAGCATCCTGTGGGCAAGTGGACACGTTCTAGGCTTCTCAAGAGCACACTTGTGCTTTGAGTCAGGCAGCATTCCTTCCTTAGGGAAACTTCCCTCCCTCCCTCCAGGGAGTCTTGGTGAGGTTGCCCAACACAGGGCTACATAATGAGCACCCCATTCCCCTACCCCCACCTCTGGAGGTATGGGGCTGACCTAAGCTAGGACAAACAGCAGCTCTTTCCAAGGCAGGATTTGAATCAGAAGCCAAGGTCCACAAAGCCAGAAGGGGCTTTCTGTCCATCACCTGATGGCAGCAACCTGTGGAACCAGCGCACGTGCTTCTGCTGAGATGTCCTGGCATGTCCTGATTCCCATCCTTTTTGCCAGCTGCTCATTCAGAAAATCTTTTAATTCTATGAGTTACCTGATAGCCTTCAAATAAACTCCTTTATTACTTATGCCTCTGGGTCAGCCTTCACCATTTGAAAGAAGAAACCCTCGCAGAAAGGAATAGTTGATTAGTTCTATGACTAATTCTGCAACTTGCAGCCTAATATGCTTCCCTAATCCTCTACCAAAGACCTGGGATAAAAAGAAAGAAAAGAGAGGGGAGTGGGTGTGTGGCCTCCACAGAGAACCACCCCCCAAATGGCCTTTGCCGCAGTGAAAACACAGCCTCGCCCACTGAGCACCGATTTCCAGGCTGTCAAACCACGAACTCGAACGTAGCTGTGCATCTCAGAAAGGGGTTATAAAAGGCTTGTGTTGCAGTCTCCCCAACCTCAAAATAGAGGCTACTAATTTACCGGAGTCCACATGGCAGCCCTTCCAAGGGCACTGGTCTGACCCCAGAAGCTAAATGGGAAGGGTCCGCTGCACAAAGGCTCTGAATTTCAACACTCCTGAAATGGAGGATAAGAAGAGAGGGTGATAGCAGGGTCCCCAGAAGTCAGGCAGCCACTCCTCTGATCCTAATCATCCCCAATAAGGTCAGTACGAGAGTGGGGATGGGGGTCACAGGTGGGTAGGCCTGGGTTTAATCTCAGGTCCTGCGCTGGGTGGTGTGACTGAGTGGATGACTTCAGCTCGGAGGCTGCCACTCACAATTCACTTTATTTATTTTTACCTTTTTCTCCACTGGCTTTCTTTTTCAGCAGAACCAGTATGGTTCCCAGGAGGCACATGGGACATTTATGGGAGTGATTCTGCTTGTCTCCATGATGGGTCACGTGTAGGTGGGGACATGTACACTGTGTCCTTCAGTGACCACGGCAGCGCCACAAAAGCGCTGCCCCTTCACCCTCGCACCCACCACACCTCCCAGCAGACGGTCCGTTACAGGAAAAACCAACGACACACTTCCCAGTGATCTGAGTGGAGAATCCTTCTCTGTTTTACATGAACACACAAAGTAATTTTTTCTTACTTTTATATACTATTTTTAGACTGAATTTTCCAGGAGTACAAGTACCACGTTAACTGGGAGAGAATATATTGTGTTAGTTTTATTCAGAACTTTCCTAAGAGTTGACATCTAGTTCACAAAATAACAAAATATCCCCATAGCATCTGAGTTGGTGAAGCACCACCCCGGGAGGCT
This sequence comes from Anoura caudifer, assembly GCA_004027475.1. Lineage (NCBI taxonomy): Eukaryota > Metazoa > Chordata > Mammalia > Chiroptera > Phyllostomidae > Anoura > Anoura caudifer. Next base: position 268,816 of record PVKU01000781.1, on the reverse strand, counting down.
GATCCCTCAAGTTCTTGCTGATTTTATGGCACGAGCAGCCGAGTCTTATCTTCTGATACAGTTGCACCTGGTACATTATTACTTTATTAAATATTAAATGCATTATTATTTTATTAAACATTGCTTTGCTTTTTATGGTTAGGGAATATATATATTTTTAATTTTGTGTTGAGGTAGGTGTATTATTTATAAATCTCATACGAAGAGGACCTCATAAAATATTTGTAATATAAAAGTGTCTTAGGCCAAGTTTCCCAGGAAATAGATTCTGAGATGGAAACCTGCATGCATGAAGCATGTCAAAGGGAGTCCTTGGGATCAACTGCAGGGGACTGAGGGGGAGGGGTTGGGCACCCAGAGGAGCTGAGATGGAGTCACAACAGAAGCCTCACCCATCCCACAGGGGCAGGGGGGTGGGGGATCTGGGGCTACAGGTCCTTCAGCGCTGTCCTGCCTTGAGTCAAGCAGGCTGGGCCTTACACTCTTACGTGTCCAGTCTTTGGATGCAGGTTGTCCCTGTGGAGGGGACATGAGCTTCTGCTGAACATAGTTCTTGGGGAAACATTCAGCAGATGGGTCTCAGCACTCCTGGCAGCTAGGAGGTCACACAAAGGAATCTGGGCTTGTGTGCTTCATAGGACAAGTTCTCACTTCTATGTGATTCTGGGTGGTCTCTCTTCCTGAGGAAACATAAAAGCATGTTAGTCAGTTCGGGCTGCCATAACAATGTCCCATAGACCAGGTGGCTTCAGCAACACAATTGTATTTCTCACTTCTGGGGGAGAGGAAGTCCAAGATCAAGGTGCCAGAAATGTAAGTTGCATCCTGAGGCCTCTTTCTCTTAGCTTGTAGGTGGCTACATCTCGCTGTGTGCTCACATGACCTCTTCCCTGTACATGTTTGGGGGTGCAGGTAGGGAGAGAGATAAAGAGAAAAATAGAGGGAGGAAGAGAGGTGGGGTACATGCTCTGGTGTCTCTTCTCATGAGGGCACGAGTATCACCAGACCAGGGCCCTGCCCTCATGGCCTCATCTAGCGCTGATTACTTCCAAAGGGCACCATCTCCAAACACCATCAGCTTGGGAGTTAGGACTTCCATGCATGAATTTGGAGGCACCCAGACATTCAGTTCATACCATTCAATCTGTATTGTGGTTCTCCAGAGAAAAAGAAATGGCACCAATAGGGTGCATATATGTGTGTGTAAAATAAATCTTTGTGTATCTGTGTATATATAACATATTATATATTCACATATATACACACACACACACAAAGAGATTCGTTAGCATGGGCTCACATGATTATGGAGGCTGAGGAGTCCCCAGATCTGCACTCAGCAAGCTGGAGACTCGGGAAAGCTGATGGGCACTTACGGTCTGAGTGTGAAGGCCTGAGACCCAGGAGAACTGATGGTGTGAGTTCCAGTCTGAAGGTCAATAGGCCCAAGACCAAGAAAAGCCAATATTTCTGTCCAGCTCCAAAGACCAGAAAAGACCAATGTCCTTTGTCTACAATGCTCAGGTAGACAAAGAGGCAGAGTTCCCGCTTACTCAACCTTTTTGTTGTATTCATGTCTCCAGCTGATGGATGGGATGAGGCCCACCCACATCAGGGAGGGCAGTCTGCTTTACTAGTCTACCTATTTAAAGGTTACACTCATCCAGAAATACCTTCACAGACGCACCCAGAATAATGTTTGGCCAAATTTCTGAGCATCCTGTGGCCCAGCCAAGATGGCACACGAAATTAACCATTACAAGAAAATTGGACATGGACAATGGCAGTCTATGAATGTCACACCAAGGTATCCTATAGGTCCTTCTGTGGGAAGGGTATGAGGTCTCTAAGGCAGGGACATGGAGGGTTTGGGAAAGGGGTCTGGATGGGAAGGACATGCTCAGTGAGGAAAGACAGGCAGTGTCCCCATTGCATGTCCAGGAGCTTTGAAACTCTCCCATTGTTAGCAGAGTTCTGTGTGTGCAGAAATGTTCTGCCTCATCCACTCAGGGCTCTCTATTTACCTAATTTTTGTTGTAAACCAGAAAGCTACTCAGCCCCCTGCTGGGGTACAAGACACTGTGACAGATGGCAGTGTCCAGGCTGGGGAATAAGTTGTACATTTCTGCCAATAAAACCAGCCAGGAAAACAGAGAGGTCACCACTGGTAGGCAAATTAGGCCTGGTGTCTTCGGGTTTGTTTCCGAGGCAGAGCAATGCAGGGTAAAGGCAGCAGCTACACTTCCCAACAGTGGGAATGGGAGGCCCCCCAACCTCTTGTGAGTATGAGGCAGAAATCCAATGAGTCCTGCTGACAATCGCAGTCATGCACAGTGGAAGCAGACAAGGGCACTTAATTAAGGTCGTGTATGTTCTGATGACCAGGCATGGGACATGCATGAATGAAGGGAACGTGAAGATGGTCAGACAGTTTTGTGGGAGGATGGAAGATGGTTAAGCTCACTGACTCACCTGTGAGACTTAGAAAGGAATCTGAAAAAACCCCTTACCCAACCACAGACCAGACAAAGCCCAGAGCAGTGACTTAGGGAAACTCCAGAAGAGCCTGAAGCAGCTTGGAAAGACCAGGCTCTATAACTAGGTTTCACTTCCGATTGTTTCATTCTCTTCCCAGGATTTAAGCTCCTTTGCTTTCAGGGCTCATCTCACATAACTCACAACTTACAAACCAGTAAAATGCACCCACATTCCCCGTTAATGTAATCAACATGTAACTACATCAGAGTAAAGTTGTGAAGGACAAGTTGAGCTACTATCAATTTCTGTAAATAAGGAAGTGCCTATTAGTTTAGATTGTGCAGTGTTCTTTTACAGTGTTGGAGCTGAGCACACTTTTTCAGCTCTCATATATTCTGAAGGCTCTTTAATCACTTGTGCACCCCTCGCCCTGCACCCAGAGGACCTCCTGGAGAGATTAGCTCTACAACTCCATAACTGGGTGACTTCAGCCAGTGGTTCAACACAGCCCCTCTTTCTCCATCTACAGCACTGAGAGAGTAATGCCTGCTTCACGCTGCTTCTGTGAAAGACCCCAGAGTGAGAAAGCGCTCAGTACAGAAAAGCCACGCAGGAAAACAGGCTTTGGCTTAACTGTGAAGGTCCTTGGAAAACCAAGAGGAATTAAGAGAGTCACCACTAGCACAGGACAGAGGCTCTCCAAGCCTCTGGTATAGGATACCTGTTTTAGCACCCCTGACATCCCCAGACAGAGTAAGAGGCCATATTTTCCCAGTGTTGCAAGTGGGGACAGTGAGGCCCATCATGGTGACAAGACTGAGCCAGGTCCAACAAAGCTGGGAGATAGAAGCAGTAAAAGTTCTTAGGGGGTGAGGTTGGGGGTGTGGAGAGTAAGGAATGAGAGGAAGTTGAGTTTTTCTGTCATATCCTAAGTCCAAAATTTGAAGATTGAATTTCTACCCCTGCAGTCATGAGGAGGCAAAAAGCAGGAATTTCGAATTCCTCAGAGCTGGAGTCTTTGGAGGGGCAGCGGGAGGAAGCACACCCCAGGGGCAGCCCACCCCATCTCTGCTTTGGACGGCAGGCTTCAGAGGTACACATGGTGCAGCTGACCCGGAGGCAATGAAAGACCTATGACTTAGCCAATGGAGAGAATAAAAGGGATAAAAAAGATTTAGAAAGAAAAAGGAAGCACACACATATTCCTGTATGTGAATTCATGTACATGTGACTTAGAACAGGAAACCTTTCTCCAGGTGCTTGCATGTCCAGAATACCAAGCCACATGACCACCTTCTCAAATGACCAAACATCAGCCATGTTAAGTGAAATGACCTGCCCAAGTGGGGGTCAAGGGCAAGGCCAAAAGAGGGGAAACCACTAATAGTTTTTGCACATATGCTGTGCACCGCCTATAATTCTTGCTGGTTTGCAAATAAGGATTCCAAGTCTCAGAATTTTTACAATTTCTTCAAGGTCGTAAACCTGGTAAGTGGTAGAACCAGATTTTGAACACAGGTCTGTCTCATTCCAAGCTCTTTTCCCAGGACCCTGTGCCTCAGCGTAGGCTAAAAGTTTACAGTTGTTTTTATTACCTTACGGTAGCATTGAGGCATGCTGCGAGTGCTAGTACTAAGGACGTTTCACTATCGACATGCCCAATCCTCCCCTAGAACACTATGAATTAAGTTGTCTCACTTCTGGTGTGCAGGTGAGAAAATATTTCCAGGACACGATGTAGCTTGCACACAGTCACACCTAGGTAAGTGATGGTGCTGGGACTAGAACTCAGGACCAGACTTCAACTTCTATGTTGGTCCCACCTACCATCTCAATTGTCCTGACACCCATGCAACAAAGAGCCTTTTGAGGTCAGGATGTGCTGGGCAGGGGACAAACAAGGCAGAAATCCAGGAAACTGTAGAGAAAATAATGCAGGGTGGCTCCCTATTGACATGAGCCCATTTCTGAGCCCCCAAGTCTGAGAACTTCTTGGGAGGCTATGCTGCCCTCCATGCTGATCTGGTGACTGAGTGTTTCCACCAGCACACGCTGAGCACAGGAGAAGGCGGTGCTGATCCATGGTCTCTCGTCTTAATGACAAAGCTGTAATTGTGTCCCTGGGCCAGACAGCTGCCAGCTTCCTGAGGAAGGAGATGGTATCTTTTAAATTCTAAGGAGGCTTTGTTTAAAAATAAACACAGAGCAAGTCCTGGTTTTACTCACTCTCTTCCACCTTGTTCGATGTGGTAGGAAAGGCAAAGGAATTGTCATTGGTCTGGGTATCTGCTAAATAAAGTAACAACAGACACGCAGCTTCCACAGCCGTGCAAGATGACACTCAGAATTTGATATAAGTTGGTGAAAATGCGACAACAGAAATAGACTCCAACATACTGAGTAAAGGTCATAAATAAAGCAATGACCTCACGTTAATGGGCATGGCAAGGGATGTGAATCTTGATCCAAAATCTAACGGGCAGAAGCAGGCAAGAAGCATCTCTTGACTTGCCTTTGAGTGATGTCGTGGAAATGGCTCATAACAACCATGAATTTCAATTCGGCTTAGTAATTCTGTCCAAAGCAGAAACTGATAAGGAAGTAATCAGGACATCAGAGTGAAACAAACATTAGAAGACTCCAAGCGAATTTTATGAAGGCTAATCAATAAGTGGGTAATCGTGAATGTTTCGGTCATGCCCAGCGCCCCCTGCCCCGCCCCCCCACCCCCCCACCCCCAGAGATCAGCAGGAGCATGTCAGGACTGGGAGCAAATCCAATGAAGAGAAACAGAGAAAGCCAAAAGGAATGGGCTGAGAAGAGATGTGCTACAGGGGGAATTATTTTCTCTGTTATCATTACTATCACTTTTATTTTACAATCCCACACACATGGGCAGATGTACTCCAAAAGGCATCTTGCTAAATGGCTGAGAAAACACTGAGGCTCCAGGCTCCCTTTTCAGTCTCTGGATCCCTCACTTCTCCGCCACGGGAGTGGCTCTCCTAAGTCTGGGTGCAGAGCAGGGCACAGGCTCCCAGCACGCTTCCTCCACGTTGTCTCTCAGGGCAAGTCCACGGATACTTTTGGCTTTAGGCCTTTTGCTGACGACCATCAAATGGAAAACCAGAGATAAGAAAGAAATGACAAACCTGGGAAAAGTACAAAGGCTTAATAAATATTATGGGCGTTCTTTCCACTGCGTTTCCTGGGGCGGGGATGGCCAGGGGGTGGAGCCAGTGGTGGGTGGTGTGGTATAGTGTTAGCAGGTCCAGCTTGGGGGCTGGGCTGACAGGCTTTGAACCCCAACTCTGGCACCTGGTCATAGCAAGCTGCTTAGGGCTTCCGAACCTCTTTATTCTGAACCTCTTTTGGGTTTGGGGGTCTTTTGTTTGTTGGGGTTTTTTTGTTGTTTTCCCTTTTGTGAGATAAGGATAATAAAATCTACCAGGATGAGTTATTTATAAGGATTTATTATTATAGTATACACACACATATGCTCATATGTGTATACAGAGATTGAGATACAAATGTATAGATATGGATACAGAGGCAGATGTACCTACACATCACGTACATAACGGGGTGGGTGTTCCCTTGGTACCAGTATTTTTGTCCCTGGAAGAGTCTCTGGTTGACGGCCCTGTGTTATTGCCCTGGGGGCAGAATTTAACCAACTTTTCCCTCCTTCCTGCCTTTGCTAAAAGTGAGCAGTTGGCTAGCACATTCCATCCTGATTATTCCTTGTCAGATCTTCAGATGTAACTCTACCCAGGCCTACCATGAGAAGAATGTCAGTCCCCATCTGAGGGACATTCAGAAAACTCCCTGGCCAGTACTGCTCAAAGCCATCATGTCATCAAAAACAAGGAAAATCTGAGCAATAGTCACAGACAGAGAAGCCTAATGGAACATGACAATTCAATGCCGTGTGGTGTCTTGAGTGGGAACCTGAAACAGAGAAAAGGGCATTAGGTAAAAACCAGTCAAGTCCAAATATAGGGTGTTCAGTTCATAGAAATATGAGATGTTGACAATGACAGAAACTGGTGAAGGGTATCTGGGGACTCTGTACTATCTTTGCAACTTTTCTGTAAATCTAAAACTATTCTAAAATAAGTTTACTTAAATTTAAAAGTCACCCTAGCAGAGTAATAGGAGTCTCCAGACCGTGTGGGTAATTTGAATATTTGTAATAATAATTAACAATTACTGAGTAGTACCATGACCCAGAAACAGGAATAAACTTATTACCTGGCATTATTTCATTGGATCATTCCAACTGTCCCACAAGGTAGGCACTAATTTCCCAAAGACGCAGCTGGCTGATAGGGATTCACTTTATATTCACCTTATATATCTTAAAATATGATGGCAGTTTGGAAACCTAAAAATATATCCTCCTGGAAAAGAAATATTATTAGAGGAGAGCATTTTTAGAAATATGGGAGACTGAGCTGGTTTAGCACTCTCTCCAATCCCCCCCAAATTATAGAAAAGCCAGATTAACTGTAAAAATAAAAATAATTTAATATAGATTTGGCCTGGAGGGTGGGGGTGGGGAAGAGACTAGAAATTCCCAAGTTCCAGAAACAACGAGCCAGCTCAGAGTCCAAGCATTAAGTGTTTGAGTTGATGTCACAGTGGTCCAGCTGCATTCGGTCCAGAAAGAGAACTAAGGGAAAATAAATACCCAGCGCTCAGGAGGACAGGGCTTAGAATCCTGAAAGGCCTGACCCTCTGAAAACTGTCAGTGCAAGAAAGCAGCAACAAAGGTTGTCTACTGCCTACAGGTCTGAGTAGAGGAATAATCTGAGAAAGGTTGGACATGGGGTCAGAATTTATGCTACTTTCATGGTGTGAGAAACCCAGAGCAAGGAATTCCCATGTAAATTAATCTAGGATTAGTAAAACCTGTGAGTCTCAGAAGAAACAAGCATACAACAATTCTGTCAGCATACGCTCATATCCCAGGACACAAGGTTTTCCTCCCAAACTAATAAACAAAACAAAAATACAACCAAATCCAGCAATCTACTTTACCACATGAATAAATTCAAGGAAAGAAAAATTTGATCATAACAATAGCTGGTTTTTAAGAAATTACTACATTCACGTTTACTTATGAAAAGAAATCTCAGTAAACTGGGAATAGAAAGGACTTCCTTACGCTCATAAAAATGTACACAAAATCCCATAGCAAACTTCAAATCTGATGAGGAAGCATTAGAAAAATATCTTTAAAGTCTGAAATAAGGTACATATTGTTTTAGAGGGCTTAGGCAACACAATAAGAATAGAAAAATAAGTACCAAATACAAGAATTGGAAAGGCATAAACAAAGGATAATAACTCAAAGAAACAATTTTCTGTTTAGAAAAGCCAGGATAACTTATATTGACACTTAGAGTTCAGCAACATTGCTCGTTATAAAAGTCAACATGCAAAAAAGGAACTTCCATGTTTAGTTTTATAAGAAACTCAATTTTCCACAATGATTATACCATTTTACATCAGCAATGCATACTTGATCCAGTTTCTCTCACCAACCTTTGATGTTGTTACTATTTTTACTATTTTTTATTTTAGCCATTCTGGCAGGTGGGTATTGACATCTTGGCACAATTTGAATTTGCATTTCCCTAATGGCTAATGATGCTGGATTTCTTTTCATGTGTTTATTTTCCATTCATATATCCTCTCTGGTGAAATGTCTGTTCCTATTTTTTGCCCATGTTCTCATTAACTTGTTTTACTGTTGAATTTTTGCAAGTTCTCCCTGTGTTCTAGATACTCGCCCTTTGTCGAATACACAGCTTGCGGTTGTTTTCCCCCACTCTGTAACTTGTCTTTTAATCCTCCCAACAGGTCTGTCACGGAGCAGAAGTGCTGCATTTTAATGAGGTCCAATTTATCATTTTTTATGGGTCATGCTTTCTTTGTCAAGCCAAGGCTCTGAAGATTTTCAGCAATGTTTTCTGATCAACTTTTTATTTTTACATTTTACATTTAAGTCTGCTTCATTTTGAATTAACTCTTGCATATAGTGTGAGGGTTTAGATCTAGGTTTATTTTATTTTATTTTATTTTATTTTATTTTGTCTCTGGCTACTTCATTATTCCCGAACTATTTATTGATAAGACTATATCATTTTTCTGTTGACTTGGAAAGACAAAATAGCTAAGACAATTTTGAAAAGAACAAAGAAAGTGGAAGGTTTCACTTTACCCCTTTTCCGGATGTAGTATACAGCTATAGTAATCGAGGTTGGTGGTCCTGGCATAGGGACAGACGGACACACAGATCGATGAAATGCATTAGAGAACCCAGAAATAGGCTCACATGAGTATGGTCAGCTGATTTTTTATAAAGATGCAAAAGCAATGCAATGGCAATAAAATAAACTGAGCCTCAGTCTAAACTTCATACCTCATACAAAAATTAACTCAAAATGGACCGTAGATTTAAATGTAAGATGTAAAACTACAAAACTCAGAGAAGTAAGCAGAGAAAATCTTTAGGATCTAGGGCTTGGTTGAAAGTTCTTGAACAGGACATCAAATCACAATCCATAAAATGAAAAATTGATAAATTTGTGCTCATCAAAGAATCGCATCTCTTTTCCAGTATGTGAACGGCCTTCAGTAAGTGCAGTATTATTACCACAGCAAAGCTATCACAATCAAATGCCTAATCAGCACTGCAAAGGGAAAAGTGACTTTTCTGCTGGGTTATGAAGGTCACAGACACTGCAAGCAGCATGATTTGGTGGTTCCTAATCTCATGTTAGAGCCTGGCAGACCCGGGCACGTATCCAGGCTTCACCAGTCATGGGTGTCTGTTCGGGCAATTCCTGTCAATGTCATTAATGGTACTGATGTGGGTACCTTGCTCGTCTTTGAATTCTCAGTGCCCAGCACATCGTCTGGCTCTGAGTGGGATCTTAACAAATAATTGTGGAGTTGAGTATCTTGTAACAAACTATAGAAATGATCCCTGAAAGTACAGTCTCGGAATTGAGTATCTTGATCTCTCTGAACCTCCATTTATTCTATTGCAAAATTATTAGGTTTTTTGCTCTTTTCTGTTTACCACCTGTTTCTTCCAATAAATTGGCATTTTCAAAAGCCATATTTACATATGAAATCGACAAGATTAACATATTTATTGGTCTATTGTGTACAGGAAGTATAATGACAATACTGAAAAATGGCAAAGGAAGATCTCGAACCACAGCTGTCTTGGAGTGTGCAAATAGGGCTCTTGACCTATCATCAGGAGGTCAGATAATCTGACTTGCTCTAGCGGTGACTGATGTCATCCACTCTCTCCTGACAAAGCTCTCTTGGAGTCCCTGATAATTTTGGCGACTAGTCAACCCCTAGTGAATCAGTGATCTGAACTTGGATTCTCTTTCTCCTTTCAGTCCATTCCTTTCCTCTCCTTATTTTTAGTTTTTCTTTTCTCCTCTATTTCTTTATTTCCCGCTTGAGAAGTATAATTGGTCACTCATATATATCAGAACCATAGATCTACAACAATCTTTAGATCCTTAGTCTCAATAAAAATACAAGAACTGAGGATGGGACAGCAAAGTGGTTTCTCCAAATTCACACCGCAGGTCAATGGCAGAGCTGGAAAGTCACCTTGGGTCTCCAGCAACCAGTCCATACCTCATTTGCTCTGAACTGTCTCAGGGAGTCTCAGAGCCGAAATGCTCATCTGGGAACTGGTTAGCTTTATTCTTTGGAAAGTTGGAAGGATGTTAAGCTATGCCCACAGCAGGGTTTTTTGTTTTTGTTTTGAGCGGGGAAGAGGTGTTTTCTGTACGATGTACTACATACATTGTGTTTGCAGGACGTTATTTTAAGTGCAACAGATAAGCCTAAAGAGAGCAGCAGGAAGATGACCCAGTCTACCCTATAAAATAAACTACCTTAAAATAAGTATATATAAGCAAAATGATTTTTAAAACATTCTTTACAATAGTCACTGTGGGTGAAATGTGGGGAAATGGAAGCTCTCAACCACTTGTAGGTGGCTGAGTCAGTATAGTCTTTGGGGGGAACTGCTGGGTATAACTAGCAGAGCGTATCTCACAAAGCGCGTGGGCTGAAAACTAAAGAAGGCAGAGGAAGAAATTGATGAAAGCCCATATACATGGAGAGATGTGTACTGTGTTCTTATCAGAAGAATTCAACATAGTGAAGATACCAGTTCTCTTTAAGTTGATCTGAAAAATTAGCGCAAGTCCAAAGTCCCAGCAGTGTTTAATAGATAGATAAGCAAATTCAGAAATTCATAGGGAAAGAATGGAACTAGAATAGTGAAAACAATTTTTTTAAAGAAGAAAGTTGAGGAATTACAGTACCTGATTTTAAGACTTCCTATAAAACTACAGGAATTATGGCGGTGGGTACTGGTGGAGGAATAGACTCATAGATCAATGGAACAGAGTAGAATTGAGGAACAGACCCGCACAAATATGGCAAATTGTTTTTCAACAAATGTACAAAAGCAATTTAGTTGTACTTGAACTGAATACCCATTTTGATCCATACCTCATGCCACATTAAAAAAAAAAACTCAGAATGATTACAGATCTAAATTAAAAGATAAAACTGTAATATTTTTAGAAAAAATATAGAAGAAAAATCTTTGAGCTGGGTTAGGCAAAGAGTTCTTCGTTATGACATCAAAAGCATGACCCATAAAAGGAAAAAAAGACAATTGACTTTTATCAAATTTTTAAACTTTTACTTTGTAAGAGATATTGTTAAAAATTAAAAGACAAACTATACAGTCAATAAAAATATTTGCACATGGAATAAATAAATAACTCTCAAAACTCAATAATAAGAGAACAAAGAACCCAATGTTTAAATGGGCAAGATGAAAACAGACACTTCACCAAGATGTTTGACATGGGACCAAACCACAATGAGATATCTCTACATAACCATTATAACAGCTAAAAAAATTTTTTTAAGCACTGACAATACCAAGCAACGGTGATGATGCAGAGAAACTAGACATCCCATACATTAATGATGAGAATGCAAAATAAACAGCAATACTGGAAACATTTTTGGAAATTTCTTATAAATGTAGAGATATATTACTATACGGCCCAGTAATCCCACTCTTGGGTATATATCCTGAAGAAATGAAAGCTTATGCTCAGAAAAAAACTGTACACAAATGTTTGAGCTTGTTTATTCATAATTGTCCCAAACTAGAAACAATCCAAAGTCATTCAATGGGGGAATGAATGAAGACAGCCTGGTTCACCCATGGAATAGGACATTACCCAGGAATAAAAAGGAAAGGAATACAGATATGTACAGCAATTTGAATGACTCTGAAAAACAGTATGCTGAATGATAAGAGGTCAGCCTCAAAGGTTATATGACTTCATTAATGAGACTTTGTTGGAAGACGGAACCATACTCGTGGGGAACAGATATACAGCTGACATGTTTTACATGTATGGGGAAGGGTATGACTATAGTGGAAGGGAGGATTCCCAGTTGGTAAATGTCTTCTGCATTCTGATTAAGAGGGCAATTACACAAATCTAGACAGGTGTGAAAAGTCATAGAAGTGTACTGATGTGGACTCTGGCCAGCGGGGTCTGTGTGTTGTGGATGCAATGAACAAATTCACACGGACTGCAGAAGTCCTGTGGAGAAAAAGGGATGGCATGGCCACTCTCTGAGTGAGAGAGTGCCCCGACCCCTGCCTGCACAGACCTTTATTGCTTTTCTGGGTACAGTACATTGAGTATGGTCCTCACTTACTACACACAGGTTCGATTTAGGGGATTACCTTTTACAGATAACAAAGGAGAGGAAGTTGCTAATTCAAAGGAAAAGGATATTTGCAAATGTAAGGGGGAAAGTGGTTGAACTGGTTACATTCCATACTTGGGAGGTTTAGCACAGACTTTAGGAAGTTACTTTAAAGATATGCAGCAAACATTTGCTGCCTCAATTCGGGGTGAGGGAGTTTTATCGAAAAGCAAGTCTCAGAACAGCCTAGATACAGTGAAGGCTTGATTCCCCACAGGAGAACCGTCCTGTGTGCCAACTCACTCCCCACCAGTTTTCTGAGTCAGGGGTTTTACATTCACCATGCCACGCAGATAGGTTCCTTATAGTGTACCCTCAAAAAGGTCAATTTTATGTATGATAATTTAAAAAATAAATGTAAAAACTGTGTAGTATTAATTGATCTAGCCAATGACTATCAAAGGATGACGGGAAATTTTATAACGCATGTTCAGGCTGTCGATTCCAGTGAAGGTAGGAAATGAGGGGTGGGGGGCAACTCAAAAGAATAAAAAAAAGGCTGATTTTAAACCATTCCACAGAATATTCAATATGTAAAGAAATACAACAATGTCTATAAAATCTTGAGTAAGAAAAATATGGCTCAATAATATTTACATTTCCAAATTGGCATTCAAGTAAAAAAGCAAAAGACAGACATTTAAAAGCTTGTTTATTTTTCTGCAATTAATGATGTCTGTCCAGAAAGTGTCCATTCATGCACTATGAAAAATAGAGACATTTATTGAAGAGGATACAAGAAACATTGTACAGAGGACCTCAGTCCCCTTCGAAGTAGGCACCTTGGGACCTCACACAGTTCCCCCAGCATCTTTTCCACTGTTCAAAACACTCTGCAAAATCCTTTGTTGGAATTGCCATCAGCTGCCCTGTTCGAATTTTCCTGAATCTCATCAATGATCTGAAATCTCTTCCCTTTCAAAGGTAATTTTAGTTTTGGAAAAGCCAGAAATCACAGAGCACCAAATCTGGGATGTAGGGGGGCTGAGTTGCCTGGGTAATTTGATGTTTCTTTAGAAAACTCGGCACAAGATGTGATGGGTGAGTAGGCATGTGGTCATGATGAAGAAGCTGCCAATCACCAGCTGCCCATAGCTGCAGCCTTCTGAATCATCAGAATATTTTCCATGGAGGGATGTTCAAGCTTAATGCAAAATTTGATGCAGATTTGTTGCTCTATTCACTTAGTCACTTTGAATGTGACAGCCACACAGTACACGTGCTCACTCAATGGCGTCTACCACCCCACTGACTAGTACAGTGAAGTCATCATAGTTCACACATGTGCATTCCAGTCCACTCTCCTGGGCTGCCAGGTTACATCAATGTTGTGCAAATTGTTCTCATCATATTAACAAATGGCTGCACTTTTTCCTGATAGTTGTCTTAATATAATCTAATTCTTTTATTTTCATGGTCAGCATTTGTGCTTATTTAAACTGAGAATTCATGTTGTTCACAATTTCTGGTAAAGTTTCAATCATTGTCATCAAATATCACTTCTCTTTTTTTCTCTCTATTCTTTCCTATTAGATGTTCACCAGATCTTCTCACTCTATCCCTATTCATCCTAATTTCTACTTACCATGTTTTATCTATTTTTTTGTATGCTGCATTCTGAATAATTTCCTCAGAACTAATTTCAGTTAACCAATCCTCTTTTCAACTGGGTCTAATATGCTGATTAATTCAACCATTGATTTTTTTTAATGTCTCATATTTTTTAGTTTTTAAAATTTCCATTGTATTTTTTAAGTATACCAAGACTTTAAAATATTTCTTTTTATTTTCTAACTCTTTCTTTGATAGCCTCAATCATTTTCAATATATTTATTTTATAACTGCCATCCAGGAGCTCAATTATATAAAGCACAGCAGGCCACTTGTGTTGCAGATCGTGTCTGCCGCCTTGCCCTGCCTTGGTGTGTTGTTTCTTTCCATGTTTTATAAGTTTTTATTGTGAAATCATCTTCAGTGGGACTTTATCCATGCTGTCTTGCTAGAGGCCACCTCCTGCCTACAGATTTCCTTATGTATGGCCAAATTATCACTCTCTGGAACTACTTATATAATTTCTCATGTTGGAGTTCCTAAAGCACGTAGTTAGTGCCACCATTAATCCTGCACCCACATGAGAGGAGTCTGTGGTTGCGGCTTCTCAAGGGAGATTTCCCACAATGACAGCAAGAGCCAGACAGACAATTTTTCTTATCTCCTTAGCCTGGTGGGCAACTTTTTCTAATACACACTTTTACTGAGGATGTAGCTATTTGAGAATCCTGGCTTTAGTGACTGTCTCATTTTCAGTTAACCCTCTCATGAAGCCAAGAACACTTATTTTATCTCCACATGGCCGCTAAAACCCAGCCTCAAAGGATTATATACTGTATGATTTCATTTCTATGACATTCTTGAAAAATGAAAAAAAAGAAAAAGAGTGCTTCTCACTGTGGTTTTCTGTTCCCTCTTCTTTTTGACCTTAGAGAGATCCTTTACATCCTTTGAAACTCAGCAGTGCCTTTTAGAATTACTGATATGTTTAATCCAATATTCTAAATGACTCATAGTTCAAAGTTTTCAGATTACCTAATTTATGAAATTGCTAGAAATGTAAGTTTTCAGGCAAACAATACCAAATATAAAATTACTGAGTAAATACAACACTAATGAGCTCTTCTTATAGACACAAAAGTCTATATAGTCTTATCTGTGTGTACATGCATGCACACATGTTAAAAAACAAAATGCCAAACTCTTAAGAGTGGTTATTTTGGGAGAAGATAATGGGAAGTCAGGGAGAAGCAGGATTAGAGATGGGGCACAAACTCTGGTGCTTCGTATGTGTTTATTATTTAATTTTTTAAAGAATGTTTTTGTATGATGTAAATACATTAAACATTTTCAACATTAATTTAATCAAAGAAAGGCAGTGTAGGTACCAGCAGGAGGGGATGAGGGGATGTGGGGATGTGGAGAAGGAACATTCCTATAAACTGTTATCTGGTTGATAAAGGCGTAGAAGCCTACCAATGGGAACCCCCCAGCCACCCCACCACATCCCCATCACACACTGTGCTTGCAGTCACTCCATATACATCCTTTTAGTTTGTGTTCATTAAAATCTAGCTTCAAAATGACCACCTCTCGGTGAATTTCTAAATTGGTATCTCAACAGAGTGGAACCTCCCACCCAGAAGCAAGATTCTGGCAGTCAGAATGGACCACAGCGATCATGAGAATCATGCTTCAACCAAGCTCTTACCTGTCAGCCTTTCCTACATTTCAGTCAAGAATCATGCTTGCAGAAACATTAAACTGTGAACTCAATAAACCAAACCAAACCTTCTCCCTCTTCCTAATACCATTCACTTCTTGCTCCCCTCCTCTACCACTATCTTGCCAGTCTCTACACACCGTTCAGTAATTTTCCCACTGCCTGTGGAAACAGAGCAGCCAGAAAGTTCCATCAGCAGCAGGAGAGACATTTCCTCTGGTGTGTGATTCTGACCCTGCCCTCCACCCGCACACACCTGCCACTCACCTTCTAAAGTCTGCGAGGCTTTCAAAGCAGCTCTCCCTGCATGCGTGTGTTATTTACCAGAGCAAACCAGAGCAACTTCACAAGCACTTACTGGAGAAACCATGTTGGGCTCCTCAAAAGTCCCATTAGTGGGCACCAAAAAGAAGTTCATTAAAACAATGTAATACCCCTAATGCAGCTAATGTGCTTCCTCCTGTTCTAACAAGCTCATGAATAATAGATGAAGGGAGCTTCATCTGTTTTAATTAATTTGGTCTTGAAATTAATTCAATCCAGTACAAAATTAGCAGGCAATTAAGTCTCATTGGCCCAACTGGACAAAAATATACCTTTTGTTGGCTAGAGAAGCAAACCGGAAATGGACAAGAGCCATGGTCCATTCTCCCAAACCCGAATACCAATTCCCACAAGACCACAACTTGGTCTTCTTTCTGGATCTCATAACTGAATCAAAAACCTCATCACTAGAATTTCAGCATTTATATGTTAGGAAATTCTGGGGGTTTGGTGGAGACTTCAAATGCATAACAAGATTGCTTTTGTTTTGGTTGCATGTTGTTGTTGAAACCTCCAAATAATTTACAAGTGCACTGAAGTATAGGATATAGTAGAAGTTATCAACTGCAATACTTGGGCACATGTAATAAACACATTCGGTTCTAAGAAATTATACAGTTTGTTATGTGCATGAATTTAGCTGACTCTTGGTACCATTATCCACTTGCCAATTACATATACATGGTGCTATAATAATAGTTTATCTTAAAATAGTGCATTTCTTCTCTGGATCTTGGCATGCTTGATGAGCAAATTTTTTTCTTAACCTTCATGATGTCCTTTAGAATTAGAAAGATATACATATTGTTAAAATGAACAAAGATATCAGGATACAGATGGGAATAGATGATCATAGCACTACAAGTAGCTCTAAAAGACATCGACTTCAACCAGCTCTCTGGTGCTTGAATTCTACCTGCCTTTTCTTGAACACGGCCAATGATGGGAAATTCATGATTGTGTGAAACTGCCCATTCCATCTCTAAAGAATGTGATTGTTAAATTCATCTGAAATTTAGCTCCAGTGGATAAAGGCTATTTCTACCCCAGACAAATCTGATTCCTCTTATATCTGGCATCTATTCTCTAGAATTTGTCACTAACACCCCCCCCCAACTCCTTTAGTCAAACTTCATGACCTGACTCCGCACCCTTTGCCATTGTAGTCAATCTCCTTAGAATCAGCTTCAAGGGACCATGCAAATAGCAGTGGAAAGTATCCGGTTGGGAGCCAGGAAGACTGGAGCTCAGTTCTAGGAGTCTCACTTCAAGGGTAACTGAGTTGGCTACAAGCTGCCTATCATGTAAAATTATTATGCAGATTAACTGAGAAAATGTATAAAGAATATTTATCATAGAGTCCAGCATAACTAAATATTCAATAAATGGTAAGCAAATAATAATTATAGCTATTTCCTACATAGCATATACTAAGTATTTTATACATTAACTCATTTGCACTTCACAAGTCATGACATTGTTATTACAGATGAGGTATCTGAGGTACAGAAAGGTTAAGTGACTTGCCCAGTCACACAGCCAACAGGAGACAGAGCCAGAACTTGAACCTAGACAGTCAAGCTCCATAGTCCAAATTTGGTCATCATTTCTATCTTAAATAGTGGGTCCCAAAACTGAATGCTTTTAAGGGTGTTGTCTGCTCTCAGCAGAATAGCAAATCAGGACCTTCCTACCCTCCCAATGCAGCTCAAGATGATACATACCATTTTTCTTCATGTAGGCTTTATCCACTTAGACACCCCTCCCCCCATGATGTTCCCATTGTGACTTGTGCAGTCTTCACTCTCCTGCTCTTTTTTGCTGCTTGGTGAATCCAAGGGTAAAGCTCTACCCTGGGCCCTTTTAAATGCCTTCTCATCAAATGTGGTCCAACTTCTAAGCTTCTGGAATCTTTTGGGATCCTGACTTTCTCACTGAACACATTTTCTCTGCTCCCAACTTCTGGTCTCTCACACATTTGATGAGAGTGCCTTCCCTAACTTCATTCCAGACACGGATAAAAATATCAGATCGGACGGGGCTTCATGCCATTAGTGTTCTTGCTGCAGGATGACATCGATCTGTTGACTGGTACTGTCTAGGTAGGGATCAGTCCCGGACAAAAATAGAATACAATTCACCTTCTCTTTTAGACCATGGTGTTGCCGTTGTTTAATCTTTTCCTTTTACCTAAAGTCATTCTGGTTGATAAAATACATAAAGGCAGAGTAGTAATCAAACCCTAAAATTAAGTGATAACCTTTTTCCAGGCTTTCATTTGCCCATAATGTAAAATGAGGAGGAAATTAAATCAGTAATCTCCAAGAACACTCTCAGCTCTAACACTCCAGGAAAATGCCAGGGTGCACCAGGCTCTCCAAGGTCTGGACTTTCCTTCTCTCGAAAGTCCTAAATCCCATTACTCTCCTTCACACGTTACTCTTCAGCCAACCACAAAACTTTTCCAGTCTCATGATCCCATCCTCTACTATTTCTCATCTGTAAAATGTGTACAATTTGTTGTTATGAAGAGTGGAGTTAATGTTTTTTAAGCACTAAGCACCGTGCCTGGTACCATGGCAGCTCTTATTAAGGGAAGTCAAAGAGAAGGGATTTCACATTCAAGGTGATGAGGGTGGAGCATCACCGAAGGTGCAAACTGGGTACAGAGACCAGGATGCTGTGGGAGCAGCAATGAGACCCAGGCAGGACCCAGGTGGGGGCAGTTCTTAGAGCCTGTGGCATCCCAGAAGCAGATGCTATTAAGCCCAGGTGAACGTATTGGAATTTGAAGACTTGTACTCAGACATCAGGTTCTTATTGAGGGAAAAATACATTTATATTAAATTACAAATTATAGAATGATATATATTCCCTTTCACCCTCTTCTGGACCATATGATGGCCAGAAAAGAGGAGATTTTCACCAGGCCTTACAAGGTCTTTCCCAGAATAGAGTGACAAAAGTTCAGCCCAGGTTTTCACCAAGACCCCCAGTCTTAGCAAATGTGATTGGCTTCTAGAGAGAATGGATGTTTTCAATAAAGGGGAACCTCTTTTCCCTTTGTGGAAAGTTTAAATATATTTATTAACAGCTTTGAAGTTAAGAGAGAGTCAGCAAAGATAGTTTTTATAAGCGAGGGAAGTTCATCAGAGACTGGAAACCCTGTTTCTTACGATTGAGCAGCAAATACTGGTATCGGCTTAGCTTCGGGTCTCCATAGAAAGTTGAGCTCTCTTTCTGTGCTCCCACCACTGGAGCATGCAGGACATACCATCCTTTCATGGGGGGATTTAATGGAAACTTCCCCTAACAGAAAACTCTGCCTCCTCCCCATTTACTAATTTACCATCAACCATTCCCTAGCTAAGTACACACACACTCACACATACAAGCAGAAGGGCTAAAATTCTAGCATTAAGAATTAATCCTTTCTTGTTATGCTTGGCTGTCTTCCAGCCTTCCTCATTTAAGATGCAAATATTCCAGAAGGGGTAATAATAATGCAGTTTACATTTAGTTATTGACTTAAAGTTGGTAAAGCACTTTCACTTTTATTATGTCTTTGGTCTTGAACATGTTCTTCAGCTCCCTGTGCCCAACACTAGCATGTGACAAAGGCTAGCTGCTCTTTAATAAATGAATAAAATGAATGAATGAACTGACACTATGCCATTTGTAAAACAGGAATTATTGTCTCCACTAAAATCAAGAGCCAAAGGTCAATGAATTGCCCCTGGTCACAAACAAATGGTAAAGCCTGAACCTCTTAGTCACAAAACCAAAAAAAGATATCAAGTCTCTAACCAGCCATCATCTTTCTTTGGGCCAGAGTGTCTGAAGTCAAATGAAAGTAAGCAGGTATGATATTATGATTTGTAAGAAATAGATATTTGGATAACCTATATATATTTAATTTTATTTTTCAATTACAATCATATATTATA
Organism: Anoura caudifer; assembly: GCA_004027475.1. NCBI lineage: Eukaryota > Metazoa > Chordata > Mammalia > Chiroptera > Phyllostomidae > Anoura > Anoura caudifer. The sequence goes on along the minus strand of PVKU01000781.1, from coordinate 248,941 downwards.
TATTTGGTCTTAGTCCAGGATTCCTGGCTCATAGCTCCCCAAACCTTTGGAATTGCCTAAGTGTTGGAAGTGATAAATGTATCTTTTGTTATGTGATTTTAATAACATTTGGAAAGCACCTAGGGGTGGGGGCTGGTTGCCAGGAGAACCAACCAGGTGGTTGGAGGGTTGGAACTTTCAGTCCCACCCCTTGACCTCTGGGGAGGAGAGAGGGCTGGAGATGGAGTTCCATCTCCAGTGGTCCCTGATTTAATTAATTGTGCCTAGGTAATGAAGTCTCCATAAAAACCCAAAAGGACAGGGTTCAGAGAGCTGCTCAGTCAGTGAGCACGTGGAGATTCAGGACGCATGGCATGTTCAGAGAGCACGGAAGCTTCACTCCCTTTCCCCCGATCTTGCCCAATGCGTCTCTTCCATCTGGCTGTTCTGAAATTATGTCCTTTTATGTAATCTAATAAGTAAAATGTTTCTCTGAGTTCTGGGAGCCACTCTGGCAAATTAATCAAACCCGTGGGAACCTCTGATTTACAGCCTGGACTTGTGATTGGCATCCTGAGTGAGAGGCAGGCATGGGAACATCCCGTCTGTAACCAGTTGGTCAGAAGCGCAGGGAGCAGCACACTGCACTGGAAACTGGTGCCTGAAGTGAGGCAGGGCGGGCAGTCTTACAGCACTGGGCCCTTAACCTGTGGCATCTGATGCCATCTCCAGGTAGACAGTGTCAGCATTGAGTTAAATTGTGGGACACCCAGCTGACATCTTGGGAATCACTAGTTGGTATGTGAGAAAGCCCCTCCCCACCCCACAAACACATTGGAATTGGATCCAAGGATATCAGAAGAGTTCGTGGCCATGATGGGATGGCATGGAGTGGGATATGGGTGGGGAGATGCAGGACTTGTTGTAGATCCATGAAACACAGAGACAAAAGTAAAACGAACGAGAAACCTACCTTCATGGAGCTTACATTCTAGAGGGGGGTGTGAGGAGAGTGCCCAGGACTGACAGTTAGCTGACAAATATAATACATAAACAGGAAAATCTGGATTTAAAAAAAAAACACCGAATGCCATTGAGGGAGGTAAGGAATGGCTTCTTTAGGTTGGGCCATCAGGGAAGATGTCTCTGAGGATATGACACAAAGTGAGATGTGAACGAGAAGCAGGAATCAGGCAGAAGGCGTGTCTCACGTCACAGGTTGTCCTGGAAAACAGAGAGAAAGCCAGTGTCCAAGCTCAGCTTCTCCGTGTGCTCACTGCTGTGTTCTCTTGTTACCCAGTGGTGACTCATTTCCATATTCTCTCTTCCAAATTCAGAAGGAAGGCAGTCAGATTGGCTTAACTGCTTCTGCCTGGCTGAACATCTCCTGAGGGGCTGGAAGATGAGCTGTACCTGGTCCCCTCTAACGTGGAGCAGCCAACTCTGTCTTAGACAAGCTGTCTCCTGGTTAGGAGGTGAGCTAGATCATTTTTAGTTGAAAGACTACAGACAAGGGCACACACAGATATGCTGATCGCACTGCACGACACACATGTGCTGCAGATAGAGGGTGCTACCAGTGATGTGTCCTCAGTGAGGATCATAGCAACCCCTGGGGATTTATTTAGTTGGGAGAAATACACAGCAATTCTGACTTTGGTGAAAGTAAATTATTGACAGAGTAAGGGATAGCTCACAGAATCAAATGCAAAGCTGTGGAAATGGGTCTTGAAAAAATGAGAACCGGGACAACTCTAGGTTTCTAGTCTCTTTGGGCAATTGAATGGAATGAGTAGGTGCCGCCATGTTCTGTGGGGTATGTCACGACTCAGATTCCAGGGAAAGAGCATTCGGTGGTCTGAGCTTGAGTCTCGTGCTCACCCCTTGTCTGGGAGTGGGCACAGGAACATTTCCCACAACGAAATCTGGGGGCTGTAACCAAAAGAAGAGATCCTATTAATCAGGCAGGCAAACCCCGCAGCCGTCCTTCACAATTACCACCAAACCCACATCAAGGGACTAGGTCCAGTGTAAATAGGTGAGTCCACAAAGCTCTGTGGAAGTTTCCGGATTCACTGATGAGTGGCATGGCTTTTTGTCTATTTATTTAAATTTTTTAAATTTCCAGTAGTCATGCCGTTCATTTTTCTCCAAGAAGGCTTAGGCCATGGAGCCAGTCAGCTTCTTGCAGGCAAACAATCTGATAAGCAAACACATTGGCATTTGAAAGGCCAGGTCTACAAATGGTCTCTTTTTTTCCCAAGAAGTAATTCATGTTAGGGACCTGGTGAGGGATGGAAAAAAATGACATGCCCTGGTGCTGAATGAGTTTGAACCTAATGCTGTCAGCAGGCTCTGGATGTGACAGGAGCTGATCTCAGATTAAACAGCTCCTTCAAGGACATAGGCACCGTCCTGGTAATACCTGGAGAACTGGAATTGCCCGGAGTGGATTGATTCTCTCTTCTCTTCTCAGGGAAATATCCAAATGGCTCCAATGCTGGCCCCTCCTGCAGAAAACAATACCATGGAAGAGACAGTTTTCTATGTGGAGGTCAAACCGGATGGTCCCTCTGCAGCCTGACAACCGGCCTGGGCAGGGTCCCTGCCAGAGGGAGGGTATCAGTTCTTCCTATGAGAGTAGGGTCATGAACGGGGCTCAGTTCTAACTTCTCCGTCCATCTCAGGATTCTCTCCCACTCCAACAGATGGGCAAGGGGACTTGGACACCGCTTTGTTAGGTAAGCACATGCCTTGGGTACCAAGGGAAACCCAGGGTCCCACATTCTCAAGAACAAGAACTGTCTGCCTTGTACTCAGGAAGCTCACAGCAGTGATGAAGGACATGGACTCTGGGGTCTCAGGACTGGGAGAGAGCTCCTGCCTCAGCCACGTGCCAAAATGGGGGGGGGCCTCTACTTTTCAGCTCTGAAATGAGAATAACAACAGACTCAACCCCATAAGGATATTAGGAAAAAAAATTAGTTAATGGAGTCAAAGTGCTCGAAATGGCACCTGATGTGTAGTTAGTGTTCAGTAGATGGAGGCATGATTGCACCAAAGTGGGAGGAGCCACTTGTCACCCCCTCCCCAGCCCTGATCTTCTATTTATTTAACCAAATCCATCTATCCTGCTGAAGAAGAAACAGGAGGTTGACTTATTGTTCACAGATATGTCCAAAAGCACAGTACCACACTGGGGATCATTTTTATACCCCTTCTCCAGCTTTACTAGCCACGCCCACTGACCCCCAGTAAGGAGTCTCCTACACCCCAAAACGACTGAGATTTGACCAGTTTAGGCTGATGCCCAGCCTGGAGGCCAATGTTGGAGGCCAACATCTCTCTTTATTCAGCCCCTGACTGGCAGCCGACCCCATCAAACAGGTGATCTGAGAGACGGCTTGGCAGTAGGAGAGAATACAGACTGTAGACTCGGCATCCCTGGTTAAAATCCCCAGCTCTCTGCAGAGTCTTGGATCAAACATTTCACCTCCCAGGTTTGCATTTGGCATTCAAAGTTGTTGTAGTGTGTCAAAATAATGCATGTAGTTGTGGCTGGGGGAAGGGGTAGCAGGCTTCTTTCCCATACCAGGTGTTTCCTTCCAGGCATAGAGAACCTCCTGGCCTCTCGCCTCCACTCACTCATCCCTTCCCAGGGACAAAGAGTGTTTTATCTAATGATGTGTCAAAACATGTGTGCATATGTGTGTGTGTATATGTCTGTATGTTTGAAGAGAAAGGTGGGGGAGAGATCTTGCCTTTTAATCTTTCTTTCTGAAAACACATTTCCCCTTCTCCCCAGCTGTAAGTTTTACAAGAGGCATAGCCCTACAAATCACAGTCTGAGCTATAAGGGTATTAGGTCTGCCCTTGGTTGAGATTTCTAATATCTTGTACATTGAGCCATAAATTGTGGGAAAGAGACAGGAAGAAAAATGTGGGGGGAGCAAATAATGTGTGGAGAAAGAGCCTTCTGGTATACCCAGGGCATGATGGCGCTCTGTGGTACTTTGGGAAATGCACAATGTGAGTTGAGCCTTGTGCTGGGTGATGCACTTTCAGTGCTAGTTTTGCTGATAACTAGCCATGTGATGTCAGGCAAATGATTCGGCTAACTCCACATAGAGGAAGGAAAAATGGGAGCTCCTGCCTCACAGGGTCTGTCTCCCTGAATTCAACAACATTAGAATTCACAAGATCTGCCTGCCTGCCTCCTAGATGCAGTGAGGAAGGGGCTGGGTTGCCCCCCCACACTCAGCATTTGGGGACTGTTTAGGGAAGTTATAGGATATTCATCTAGCCCTTAAATTCTGTGAATACTTTGATCTGCATTTGCCTATCAGTGTCCTGTATCTTTCCTTTTCATCAACCAGGCCAGACTACAGAGAGAAAACTTCATTGGTTCACTCAAAAAAAATTGTTCTTTGGAAAAATATTTATGAAAGACCTACTTTGTACTAGTCATTGTTTGAAACACTCAACATATAGCATACCCAAAAACTAAATTGTCTTCTTACAGCTTACAGTCTAATAAAAAAATAAAGAAAATTTTAAGTGTTTATTTCAGAGAGAGAGAGAGAGAGAGAGACGACAGGATGTCAGATGGTATTACGTGCCCAACAGAGAAACAAAGCCAAGAAAACACACGGGACAGGAATGCAAGCAGTTGGGGAGTGGAGGACACACAGGGCGCAATCAGCAAGCATTCGAATGTTGCAAAGATTTTGAACCTGCAATCAGGGAAGGCCAGCTGTAGTCCCTCTGTGCCTACAGCCTTAGATGTCAGCCTTGACAAGACCCCTGAGGAGCCTCCTGAACCTGCATACTCAGGGACTGACCTGGAGCGGGTGTCCAGCCCCTTCAAGCCTGAGCTAGAAATGAGCTGTGGTCAGAGGGCAGGAAACCAATGCACAGAGACTTTGCTCACTCTCCAGCCCAAGCCTCCTGACCATGACTGCAGATCAGAATCATCTGGAAAGATTTGAAAATATGGGTTCTCCTGGCACACTTCCAGAGACTACAACCTGATGGATGGGGTATGGGGCCCCTCAAGTGATTCTAAAGCAAAGGCAGGGTGGGGACCCCCGCTGGAGGTGCCTTCAGGGCCTTGCTCGTGTGACACCAGGAGGGGGGCTGAGTCCCCGGAAACAGCTCTAGGGAGGAGACTCGGGAAGAGAGGTTGAAGCCTTCTTCTTTTTTTGCTGGCATACTCCTCTGGGCATGGCTTTGAAGCCTGCTTCACCCTCTTGCAACTGTGCTCCCAGGAAGCAGAGGGAACAAAGGAAAAATACCGCCATCATTGCCCCGGCAATGCCTGTACTTAAAGGATAAACCAGGAACACTGAGGCATGGGGCAAAGGGACACACACAGGCCCCCAAATAGCCTGCTATCCCCTCTAGTCCAGGCAGCAGCCGTCAGTGTCCGACTTCTGATGCTGGACCCTGCCTGGCTCACCCCCGTAGGAAAACCTCACCAAAATCTGAGCTAACACCCTGAGAAAGATCGAGGACAGCCATTGCCTCAGCCATCCTCTGCCCCATCAGGGTGCTCACAGATTTAGGGCATCCTCTCCACCAAAGATACAGCTAAGGAGCAAATGACAGGAGAGAGACAGGCCAGTTAGGAACAATTTTTAAATATGTGAAAACAGTAACAAAGTCTGTATTGCCAGTTGCCCTGAGCAAGGTGCTCCTTGGTGTTTTACGTACATGATCTCATTGGAACCCCCATCACTCCACACGTGGGCATTATCTCCCTTTTACGGATGAGGAAGCCTGGTCAGAGAGGGCAGGTAAGTTGCCTGATGTCACACAGCTGGCAGGGAGCCCTGTCTGACTGCTCAGCAGTCACAGAGCTCGGGGCTTGGCAACCACATGAATCCAGAATCTCCCAGATGGAATTTGGAGACGGTGTCTGTTGAAATTCCTTATACCCAGGACCCAGGAGCCGGGCTCCTCAGGCCAGGGTCTCAGGGCGGCAGTGGGTGCAATGCCATCCGACCTGGCTGCTGGGAGCAATTTCTGTCTGTCCTGCAGCAAGCCCCTGGGAGGTCCTTTCCTTGCTTTTTGTTATGAAGATTTTGAAGGGTTAAGTTTTCTGTCTCAAGAGGCTAATCAGAGAAATTCCCTTGGCTAGGTGGTGAACCACAGGGTAAGTCCAAGCAGTAAGCTGCCCTGCTGAGCAGGGAGCCTGGGCTTGAGTCATCCCCAGGGGATGAGCAGAGGGCAGTCCGCATGGCCAGAGCGTGAGGCGAAGGGATCAGCACATGCCCCGCTTCCTGGGAGCTGCTGCCTGGCTTGACAGCAGCGTCTGCCTATGAATTTGGGTCACATGGTGACCTTTCCCCTCCTCGATCATATCCTGGGCATACACCAAATTTGTGTGTCATAAAAACTGCACGTGATCTCCTGACCTGCCTGCCAGCTCCCAGATGGCCCTAACTGCAGAGTGCAGCAGCTCATACAGATGGACCCTCTGTCTCTGCTCAGCCAAGGTCAGCAGTGGTCTGGGGACCAGCCCGTGGCCCTGCCCGGGAGCCTTTGCTGTGGAGATCCAAAATAGTTGCTCTGAGTCAGCAGGGAATGCCTTTCTAGCTTCAGGAAGCCAGCACCTTGCCCATGAAGGTCTTTTATTATCACTGGACTGTCTAAAATTATCTGTTTATTGAGAAGGAGGAGAAAGGAGCTCCATTTTCCTTCCGTCACACCTGTTTCTCCCTGTTGCCTCCTTCAGAGGCAAGTGATAAGTCTCTCAGAATGGGCTCGGGGGTCTCAGATCCAGCCCAGTGGGCCCTGTTCCCCTCAGCATTGCCTTACTCACCCCCAACTCTCACTTTCTCAAAACCCCGACTTCAGCTCCACTCCTCCACCTTGAGGTACCAGCTGGTGACCTTCCCAGTTTCCCGATTTGGTTTTATTTCCTGAGCTTTCCCGTCTCTTCCCTCTGCCCAAGCTCTGTACAGACTGATAGTTCCTTAATAAACCTTCAGTTTGGCTTGTCCCAGACAGTTACCCAAGTTATCAGATCTGAGAGGGGAAACCCCAGAAGCAGGGTTCCATTGCTTCTCATTCAGCATACAACCGGGTAATTTTGAGTCCTGAAGTCTTGTCAATTCAGCTGAATGAGTGCCTACTATACACCTATTACGTGCCTGTTACACACCTACTGTGTGTAGAGCCTGGGCTGGGTGATTGAGGGGATGGACAGATGGCTCATGTTGCTGGCATTTTAAGGGACCAGCTAAAGAAATTCTTAATATGTAACCTGTAGGCCCTGGGATTACATGGCTAGCTCCAACTTACCTGCCAACAAGGCATAATTTTTTACAGTACATTGTAAATTACCTATCTGGAAAAGCATTTTTCTGTCAAATTGTATTATTATGGTACTCTTTCCCTTCCAACGAGAGCTGTCATCATGGCCATCATTTGGGGATACTTAGAATAGATCCTCAGTGATAGGAAGGAAGAAAATCCAACTGCCGTTACGATGCCAGCAAGGCTGGTGTATATTAGTCCTAGCTTAGACTTGACAGTATCAACGTCCATGACCTTTGTCCATCTTAGCCTAACACTAAACAGTGTTCGTCACTGGCAAAAGAACAAAATGAAAACCTACAGCACTCCCCTGAATCATAACAGCAACAGGAGTAGAAATTAAAAGTGACACAGAATACTGGCTAATCTTTATGCAGCACTTATTAAGTACCTGGCATACTGCCAAGAACTTTACATACCATATTTTTTATAATTCTCTTAACCAACACAGGTGTTAGATAGTATATCATCTTGGCATTTCTCAGACCAGAAATCTGAGGTCTGGAGAGATTAAGTAACTTGCCCAAGGCCACGCAGCTGGGACAGGGTGAACCAAGATGCAAGTTTGTTTTCACCGGCTCAGAGCACTGCAGCATGGAGCTGGGGGGCCTTGCCTCCACTCTCCCAATTCTTTAAAGGGGAGGGGGTTTGCGTTCCATTATCGGTGCAAGGAAATGTCTTGATGGATGATAAGTCAGTATTGCAGGCATCCTAGGACAAGGCTCACATGGGTGCCTAAGGCAGCTCTAGCAGAGACCACCACTCTACTGCCTTCCACCCAATAGCAGCTTCATACTCCTGTGTGTCCACGCCAGCAGTTCCGTCCTCTTCAGTGACCTGCCTCCCGGCCACGGCACTGCCAGCCTCTTTCCCCTTTCCCAGAGTGGCTGTGTTGACTTCACACTGCCTCTAGGGGGATCATTTGTGAAAATGATGCTTAATCTAATAAAAAAAATCTGCATGATTAATAAAACTTGGATTTACCCCAACACAGAAGCCTCACCTGGATGATGGGAGAATAAAATTCTGTGGCATTAGCTGAGATACCTTTGCCTCATACTTCTCAGTTCTGCCCTCTGCCCCCCACCCACACACATCAACCAGCAGTAAAAGCTTTTATATGCCCTGCTCCCAGTGGGGAAGAACAATACAACCTAAGACAAAAACCCAGGCGGTTTATAGAATGCCATAATAGTGACAGCAATCTTCAAAGCCTGAGCAAAAAAAAAAAAAAAATCAAGAGCTGAGCCCTGAACAAAACCAGTCATAGGTGTTAGATAAGAGATGAGGAAGACTGGGAGAGGAGGTGAGCTATAGTACCTGGGCTGAGAGGATGAGATAATTTACCAAAGAATCTGGGAGAGGGAGATGAGTGAGACAGTAACTCCCAGAGGAAGGACCTGAACTTTGTGCCTAGTGGCAGAAATTGGGAAGAAGAGGGGGGTCTGCTTTGGGTCTGGGAGCGCTGGAAGAAAACAGAAGCTGCCCCTCTATCAAACGACACCACTCCCAAAACATTGACTTTCCTCTCGAGTTTGGAAGCAGGTCACGGAATTGGCAGCTCTTTCCCCTTCAACTTGCAACAGGGTGTAACTAAGCATTGATGTCCTTCAGTGCAGCCGACTCTTGGTTTTCATCTGTTTCACTTATTCCACCAAAGAAGAAGGGCTATTTTGCAAGTCCTATTGCAAAACTTGACTGGCCATCCATATCTTCAAAATAATGAATAGTTTCTTTGCCAAGCAAATTTTTACTTAGAGGGGGAAAAATGGTACTCAGCAAAAAATGAACACCTTTGTTGCTTGGAAACACTCGTGTTAGGGGGACCATTTATCTCCCTTTCATAGCACCCCCATCTGGGCCCATAAAGTAGTCACCACTGCCCCCTCCTTCCACATTTCTCTTTGTCTCCTTGATGGCAGGAAAAGTGTCTAGCATCTACTACTCCAGAGGATAAAATATCTGCGTCCAGTCTCTTCCTTCTGTTTCTTTCTCTCTGGCATCCACTTACCCAAAACACATTTTTAAAGCTCCTGCAAGGGGACATGTTAATTCCAGATGGTTGCTGTAATGTCAGCGGAGAGGGGTTGTAGAATGTCTGTTCTGACTATGAATGCAAGACATGTCTTCGTTCCAAATGTCCTGGTAATAAAACTGATGCTTGCTCTGTCCCATTTGAGTCCCATGTACTTCTTTCAATAGATTCTAAACTCAGAAGTGGGAGAAATGGGAAAATTTATTGGCCATCTTAAGCCCTAAAAGAGATTGTTTTGTGTTCGGTGAATATGGTAGATTGAAAAAATGGCCATAAATTCTTCTCCCTATATCCACAGCCTTGCAAGGTAGCTGCTCTCATGGATGGTTGGAGTTTGGGCCCATGCCTTGAATCTGGGCTGACCATGTGACTTGCTTTGACCAGTAGGACAGGAGCAAATGTCTCTCACACACACACACACACACACACACACACACACACACACACACACGACCTGGAGAAGCACCTGGCTTGCTCTCACAGACTTGCTCTCTGGCTTTTCCTAGATCCACTTGAGCAAGCCAAGCCTTGCCTCTAGAGGATAAGAGTCCAGGTGGAGAGAGGGCTCAGGCATCCCACCCATTGAGACCAGTGTGGCCATCACATATCAGCTGACCTTGCCAGCTGGCCAGCATTAATGCAGACACACCTGCGGGAGCCCAGGAGAGGTTCACGGAGCCCAGTCCAGGGCAGAAGAACCACCAGCAGAGCCCCACCCAAACCGTCAACCTACAAAATCACAAGCTATGTAAATGGCTATTGCTGAAGCCACTAAACTGTGGAGTGCTTTGTCACAGCCACAGAATACTGAGGCAGTGAGGAGAGAAGAGACAGGTGACATTGTCCCTGTTGCTTTCTGTATCAGTGGGCCTGAGTGTCGGGCCCGGACAGTCTGCCTCAGGGAACTTCCCGCTGTCTTCACCTTGAACCCCCTTCTCAGTACATTTTATCAAGACATAGGAGAGGCTCTGAAGACCTCCAGAAAGACGTGCTAGCTTTAGAGGACAAGCCTTGAAGCCCTGGGCTGAAACTCTAGCTGAACCTCTGGTAGACAGTTGTGTTTTCTATAGCCTGAAGAACACCCCCTTCTCAGGATAACCTGACCAAGAGAAATGTTTGGTGGACATTTGTGGCAAGATTTAGAGTTTAAGCCCAGCATTTACCGTATGGATACTGTCAAAACTCCCCAAACTTTTCAGCCATTTTCACTGCTCTAGAAGAGCCGAGAGGTGGAGGGTTATCCAGTTTCCAAGGTCAGAAGAAATGCTTTTGCAGACCATGGTCCACAATGACATAACCTTGTCAGTGTCTCTGCGAGCAGAAATCTGCGGACACCTGGAAATGGCAGGACTCTGAGGTTTACTGTTGTACGGACAGCCTTGTGGTAGAACCGGGGTCACCCTCCCCACCTTGCTGACATCGACAACATCAAGAATGCACAGGACCTGCCAAAGCTGACCTCATTAACGCGAGGACAGAGGGGATTATACGACATAAATTGAACTCGGAGAGTCCTAGGGAATTCTGGGCCTCCTGGGACACACACGTGCCCTTGTCCAGCAACGGGGGCTCAGAGAACAATGATGTGCTCTTACTCCGTGAGTCACAGTTTGGGGGCCTCGCTGCCAACAAAACGGGTTGGAAGTGATTAGATAGCAAAAAACGAAGTTGTCATATAAAAACAGCTCCGAAATTTCTTTTTCTTATTTAGCCAAATAACAGTGGACTTCCTGCTGAAATTCACACTTCAGCAGAACTTAAATTTACATTTTTTATTCATTTGCAAAATTGGGATTTATTGCCTTTTTTAAGGAAGTGGCCGTAAATGTTTTGCAGGGGGAAAAAATGAGAGAGAAATAATTCTTTGTAAAACTTGTTTTTATAGTCTGTCCCTCATAGGAAATCCAATTCCCACGCGAAGAAATAAATCACAGGCAAAATCTTGTCTGTACTGCCACCTACATCAGGACTGATAGCTTTCATCAGATGATCAGAAATCAAGAACGGATTAAAAATAATTGTCATTAAAAAAAGAGTGGAGAGGACTACAGTAGATAGAAAATATGGTAATGGGTCAGGCTTTCTTTTTTTCTTTTTGACACTTACTAGCATGATTTAGGGAGAATAAAAATATGTCTGAGTCTTTTTTCAGTAAAAATCAGGCTAACGACTTTTATCAAGTACAGGAGTTGTCAAACTTCGATGAGATCAGGTATATGCCAGGCGTAGAGTAGGCACTCAGTAAATGCGCCCGTTCTGCATTCTAATTATGCCCTTTGCATTATATTCAAAACCATTTGCAGCCCTGCCTGACTCAAATTTACAGGTTTCATCTACCATCACTCCATACATTTTGCCTCATATCCCCCAGCCTTGGCCTAATGAGGAGCTCTGGCAAGTTCCTTAACTTTCTTACCTGTAAAACAGGTACCTGCCACATGGAATCACCATGAGGATTAAATGAGATTGTGTATTTAAAGTACTTGAAATAGTGTCCTGTGTATAATAAGCACTCAGATGTTAACTAGATATAACATTTCTAGTCATCATCATTATTCCATATTGCCCTCACCTCTCCCTTCTCCATGTTGTCATACATACCATTGTATTCTTCTCTGCTTTTCTACATCCTGCTCATCCGTAAGTCCCAGTTCACTGCTCCTTCTCTGGAACCGTGACCTCTCCTGGGCTGCCAGGCACTGTCCATGCACCTCTCCTATCTCACCTACTACAACACATTATGGTTACTTGATCATCCGTCTGTCTCCCCAGCAAGCCGTGAGCTTCCAAGGGTGAGGGTGGTGTTTGCTCATCCCTGTATCACTGGGAAGGACCCAGCCAAGAACCTGGCTCAGGGCCGCTGCTCAGGGAGTATTTGCGAAAGTGAGAGAAAGAATGAATGTGTGGTTTCCATCTCCTTTCAAACAAACATTACCTTTTTTTTATTTATTAATTGTTATTTTCATTTTAGTGAGGGGGAAAGCTGATTTAGACAGGTAAAAGCAAAAAGGGAAGGTATCTCTTAATGAGGAAGTCCAGGTGGCTAGCTTTGGCATAGCTGGATGCAGGTGAGGGATGCACCTCTTGCCTCCGCTTTCCTCTGTGTTGGTTCCATAACGATGTGTATGAGCCACATCCCCCCGCCAACACCTTGTGGGCAAGATGCCCACCGATGACGACCTCGGACTGGCATCTGTCTGGCCTATGAGTCTCAAAGCAGAGTTTCTCCTGCCCAAAAGGTCCATAAATGTCCCCAAACTGCAACTCATCATCCTGATACCACACTTGGAGAGAGGCAGAAGGAGCCAATAGGCAAAGACCTTCCCAGTGGATTGAGAACAGTTGCCAGAAGGGGAAATGGATGCTAAACAGGCAAAAATGTTCTTGTCTGTTACAGACTCCATACTTGGTTTTCCAGTTCCGAGCGTTTCCAGACCTTCACCTGGAGCCATGGCCTTCACCAATACCTACTACCTGCTTTCTCCAATGGCAATCTGTGGATGGCCTCTCCACAATGCCAGCATGCCTGGCATTTTGAGGAGACCCCCAGTCACCCTCAGTCCTCCAATGAACTATTTTTGTGTTTGTGAGCCTTTGCCCATGTCTGCTGTCCTGTCATAAATGGGCAGCTCCCTGCCCATGACCAGTGTTGGTGTTTTAGGGGTCCAAATACAGGACACCCCTCCCCTGCTCTGGTACAAGACCAGGGAAGGAATAAGCCAAGGAGTCTAGCAGTGGGGATCTGAAGTGTCACCTTCACCTGTCTGAAGACCAAGGCTTAAGTGAGTGGCAGCAACTGGCTTCCTGAGGCTACATCCCAGAATTGGGCAGACTCACCTGTCTGGTCACAGACAAGCTGTAAAAACCTCCAGCATGGAGAAGTGGAGAGGGAGGGTGTGCTTTCTGCAGGCAGGCAGAATGAAGAGAAAACCAGAAAGAGTCCACATTAGGGATGCCCCGTTCCTTCTCCAAACTAGCCGATCAGGCTAGTCTCTGTTCTCCCAGAGGAGGAGCAATGGAGGTCTCAGAGAGAGACAGGCCTGGGGTGTCACCCCGACGGGTTCCCTTCCACACGGAGTGGGAGTTAAGTGTCTCCCTAACCACCAACTTGGTCTGACTTGTTTGTGCATCTCCGGTGCTGTAATTCTGAAAAAGAAATCTTCTTCCCAGCCATGGTCTCTTTGCAGCCAGTTGGAAGTAACTAAGGAGGATGTTGTCACTCTTGGAAATGAACAACCTCTATGTGTCAGACATCCCCAGGCACAGCCCACCTCATGTTCCGCACATGGCAGGGTGGGGCGTGGGAAAAGAGGGATGGGAAGGGGGCAAATCGCTGACCCAGAAAACCAACTTGATGGCAGCTCCTTTCATCTTCCAGAAAACAAAGTGTGCAGAATGCCAAGGGTTTTTGCTGACTCTTAGCTTCTCTGCTTTTACATCAAGTGCTATCGTTTGCCCTTGGGATTTATGGTAATTCTTACTCCCTAAAAGATATCTCTGCAAGAATGCCCATAAATTCAGGATGCATTGTTTCGATTTTCCTCACTAATTATTTCCCCCTCTCAGTTACCCATCAGCAATTTTTAAAGCTAGAGGATGTTTCTTAGATACAATGGAGTAGGAGACACATGGTGCTGGGATTCTATAGATACCTAATTAAGCATAAATCAAGCAATAACATTGACAGAGAAAGTCCTGTGCACAGAAGACCCACTGGGTGCCATGGAGACCCAGGGGAAACAGAAAAGTGATTCCTGACCTTGAACAGAGAGCCATTCCCAAGGCTACTTCTCGTGCATACGAAATGACTTAGCAAAGCAAACACATTTTAATACAGTAACTTTTGTTAAGGAGATTTCCCACTATATTAGACAGGGTCTTTTTGATGAGTACACAAGGGAAACTTTCTGTCCATTCTCTGTACAAGGAAAATCTAGACTTCAACTGAAAAATTATCCTGCTGTCAATCCATAGACCATGAAACTCTTATAAACTAGTCATGTTTCCCTTTTTATTTTGGCTGCCAGGGAGCTCAGAGCCAAGCTCCACTCCTTGGCATCTGTGCAACCATAGGCAAGTTACATGAATACTCTCAGCCTCAATTTCCTCATCAGTGCCATAGGGATAATAATAGTAGCAATTCAATTGGAATTGTTTATGGTGACTGATTGAGCCAAGATACGTACATGGCATGTAATAAGTATTATATCTGTTAGCCACTTTTATTTCTACCTTGAGACCCGAGAGCTGTGGTTCATACCTGCATGGTGATGCTACCAGCTTTGCTCTCTGGAGTGGGACAGACACTGGGAGCTGAGGACAGGTCAGTATGGGGTATGAGAACAGATCAAGCTGTACAGAAAGGTAAGAAGCTTAGCATGGCAGCCAGAACAGGGCACAAGTGGGGGTGGGGGTGGCAGGGCAGGAGTATACCAGCATAGTGTATATCTGGAGAATGTAGCCCAAGTCTCTATAGGCTGGTATCCCAACAGGAGTCCAGCATCTGTGGACCAGGCTGAGCAAGTCAGAGGCCCAGACCTGGAGGGTCTAGCAAACAAGGAAGATTCTTGATTCTTAGCTCTTCCCCACCCTTTCCCTGGGAAAAAAGAAAAATCTCTGTTCCTCCCCAGTGTTTTCTAAGATACCACCATTCGCCTAGACCTCAAGCCAAGTACCTCAGAACCATCCTAGAATCCTCCTGGGCCCTCACACCCGGAATTCCATGCCAAAGCTTGACTTAAATCCACTCTATCTCCCCCACTGCCACCTGAGCCAGGCTACCGTCTCCTTATGCCTGGAAAAGTGGCAAGACCTTCCTGCTGTCCGTTCTTCATACAGCAAGCAAAGCAAACCTCAGCACACCCTCCACTGCTTAAGACTCTCTCCTAGCTTTCTATTGCCCTTGATGTTAAGTGCAATTTCTTCCTTTAATCCATGATGCCCTTCGTCATTTGGGCTCTGCTAACCTGCTCTTCCACTCCATTCTCTCATGTCCTATGATTTAGCCACATCAGTCTTCTGTCTGTTGTGCCGATGTGCCAGGTTTTTACCATTCTGTGGTCCTCTATGCTGGCTGTTCCTTCCACAGAGAATTCTCTACTCTCCAGTCTTTCCAGTTGGTGCCTCCTTGTCATTCAAAACTCAGCTCTGATGTGAGACCTTCCCCAATGGCCCATGCCAGAGGGGCACCACATCCCACTTTGTCCCACTCCCTCTACTACGCTGAAAGCTACCAGGAAAGCTATCGTACCCCACATGCCAATGAGAAGGTGAGCTCTACAAAACAGGGACTTCACCTGTCTTGCTCACAACCTCTCCCCCCGTGCCTGGAACAATGCCCAGCATACAGTTGGTGCTCAACAAATATTTGCCAAGTAAGCAACTTAATCAACTGGGAGATGACGCAGGGTCTGAGGAAATCTAAGCCTAGAGCTCAATGTGGGGAGAGGCAGGACACTGAGACCAGAAGCCAGGTAAGATGGGACAGGGAACATCCAACTAGGTATGGCAAAGACACTGCCCTGGGGGTCGAGAAATCTACATGTGAGCCCGCTGGATGGAGCAGTTCTAGTTGATGAGGCCCATTTGATCTAATCATCCTGTCAGCAGACTTCTGGTGACCCCTATTATGGGCAAGGCACAGGGATAGCCCAGAAATGGGTAAAATGTGGCCCCTGCCAAAAGTAAGCTCCTGGGCTAGTGGGGATATGAGCAGAGTGGTGGTAAATTCCATGATATGGGGAATATTCAGAGTTTAATGGCATGTGCAGGAAGAAGTCCTTACCTCAACTTTACCTTGGAGTCCAGGAAGCCTTCACCAAGGAGGGGGCACTGGAGCTGGGCTCTGATGGCTGAAAAGAAGTTCCTAGGAAACATACTGGACCTGGTGGAGGAGAACCCAAGACCCTGTGAAGTCCACGTGGTCCATCCCTCTGCTGGTTAGCACTCTATTTCCCCTGCTAAACCTCCTCACCACGGGGTCTCCCTCTCTCCTTGCTGTTCCCTTTCAAATCATGCCTTTCATCTGAAATACCTTTGAAGCCCGCCGAGCTGGCTCCCTTCCACCGTTCAAAGTAACTCCTGAAAACGCTGCCTCTGGGCAATGAACAGGCACTCTGATCCATCGCTGGTGGGAGATTTAATTGGTGCACCCTTTAGGAGAGTAATTTAGAAAACTGTTTCGGAAGTCTCTTTTAAATGGCCATGCCTTTATTATTCTAAATAATCCTGCTTTTAGAAGTCCATCCCAAGAAGGAAATCCTAAATTTGAAAGAAAAAAAATAAAAAGCTTGATGTGTAGATATTCACTACAACCTAATGATAAATTATAAGAGAATAAATATTTTCCATGAGGTAGAATATTACATAGCCATTATAAAGGGAAATGCTGCTAAAATGATGTTACGTGAGACAGGATTTTAAGATGTATGAACAATATGATCATAACTATGCAAAGAACATATTCTGTGCCTTTGTCATCTTGTGACAGAGGCTGAAATGGTTAAGAGGAACGCTATCTGCTACATCACTGCGTTGGGGGTGGGATGTTTACTGGTTTATGGAGCAAACACTGGGACTGTCGGAAATGAGGGGTCAAAGGGCTGTTGAAACCCCAAGTGGCTCTTGGGAGAGGCAGGTTTTAAAAGCCTGTTCCACTGGTGCTGCTTGTCTCTTAAATGCCTCTTCCACCCCCCACCCCATGGAGGGAATACAGCCTCGGGTCCCCCCAGGCACTGAAAGAAACAGTGACCCAGGGTCAGAGAGAAACAAAACCGTAGACACACGAAGGCCTCGCTGACGGCAGGGAACTCTGAGAGGCAGCACCTTGGAGATACGTTGGGGAAAGCAACATCATCCAGGGAAACCAGAAAGCAAAGGTTTGGCTGTCTTTTTTAAAGCTGTACATGTTTTGTGTGCATAACTTGATGAATTTAGAGATAAGTGTATGAACCTGGAAGACAATAGGCTAAGTAAAATAAGCCAGAACAGAAGGACAAATACTATATGATTGCACTTATATGAGGTATCTAACATAGTCAAACTCAGAACAGAGGGTGCAATGGGCGTGGCCAGGGGCTCGGTGGGAAAGGAGGAGAAAATGGGGAGGAATCAGAGGGAGCAAAGTCTCATGTATACAAGATGATGTCTTATAGGTCTACTGTGCAGCAGAGTGCTATAGCTCGGAAAACTATAATGCACACTTCAAAGTTGCTATGAGGGAAGATTCCATGTTAAATGTTCTTATAACAAAAAAAAAAAATTGACTCTTAAGAAGAGCAGATGCTTAAGCAACAACTGAGAATGAAGTCACACCAGTTAGAAGGTCTGAGACCTTGAGCCAAAGGTTGAACTGAGTCACATAGAACTCCCAGGAGAGGGTCAACACATGGCTGAGACCCAGAGTGGCAACCACACCTCAACTGGTCTCCCAAACACCCCAGTCAAGAGCTCATACCAGCCTCTCCATATGGGGAACCCGAGAAGATAATGGAATCAACTCGTTGGTGCTTGTTTATGAGATGACTAAATTTTGTATATCTCCTATTCTAGAATTTGGGTTAAGTCATTTTGTTGGTTTTACCTTTAAAAACAGAGAGTAAAGCATCTCAATTTCTAGAGAGAGAGAGAGAGGTACAGTTTGAATTATTAGGGTCAACATTAGGTTCCGTAAAATGACAAAAAAACAAACAGAACATAAAAGCAAGTCCCCTTACAGACCATTGTTTTGAAAATGCTTATTTCTACTAGACATATTATATTAAAACACATATATATTCAAGAGGGAGAGGGTGGCTAGAGAAATGTATTGAGATGTTAGCAGTGATTGTATTGAGTGATAAAGCTGGGTGATTTGTTTTACCTTATTTTTCCATTTTTCTTAATTATACCGATTTTCCTTAATTTTCATGTATTGACTTTCAAACTCTTGCATACATTCTGTCTCAAGTAAAGTGGTGGGAGTGGGGACAGGGGACTACGATGCAGCCCACAGCCAGCCTCACAGTTCTGCTGGCAGACAGTTCTCATCACACAAGAGCTGGCCCCTACATATCATCGCAGACACTCTATTTCGTGGGCGTGCCTGCCCGCCTTGGGTATGAATACGCCATCGCTCCAGTGCCTTTCACTCTGAACGATCTCCTCAGATGCCTGATCTCAGAGCTTACCTTCCACCAGCTCAGCCCCAAACCCAGACCTGATCGGGAGAAATGTGTGAGCCCAGGCAAGCAGCTGGTGTCCTCGCTGCTGTTCCTGTTCTGTCCCCAATCCCTACACCTGGAAACTGGGCTAGTCCAGCTAGAAGCTGTGAGCTGTGGTAGGTCGACTGTACTAACGGCCCATATTAATGTCCTCCCTGTGTCTGTGCCCTTGACAATGGAATTTTCCAGTCCTCCAGCCCACCCTGCACACACACACATCTGAAAATGGTGTCTGTTTCCTCACCTCCTTGAATCTGGGCTGGCCTTGTGAATTGCTTTGGACTGTAGAATGTGACAGAAGTCACATGGTGCTAGGACTAAGCCTAAGCCTTAAGAGGCTTTGCTTTTCTCATGTGTTTCACTATCTCTCTCTCTCTCTCATTCTCTCTCTGTCATCCTCCCTTCCTTTCTCCTTCCCTCCCTCTCATACCACTGCCCTGCCATAAGGACATGCCCAGAGTCGCCAGAGACCAAGCTCAAGCTAATCTGCTACTGCAGGAGAAACCACCCTATGGCCTACTGAACGTGAGATCCACAGACTTTGGATCCACTAAACCAGAGTTCATGGCAGAAACTCTATGAGCCCATCCAAGACCAGAAGAACCACCCACCTGACCAGTAGATGCATGGGCAGTAATGAATGCTTACGGTTTTAGCCATAGAGTTTTGGGGTGGTTTGTGAGACAGCATTATGCTGTCAACAGATACTGACACCTGTCCCTAAGGGCCCTTTTGGTCCCTTGGTGACTAAGGCTCTCAGGGTGCATCCCTAGGAACATCCATAGCCATCCATCATTACAGCAGCTAAAATGGCAGCCCTCTCATGTCCTGACCTGAGGGTGGTGGCAGGTGCTCTGGGATCTCAGGGAAGCTGAGGGGCCTTGGGAGATGAGAGATGGCAAAGTGTGACACATTTAATTCTTAACAAGCAAGCCTCCTTCTTCTATTCATCCTCCAGTTACAACAATCTGCAACAGGAGTACCATTTTCATTCTATGCATCTTCCCAGGTTAGTAAATATTTCTAGTCTAAGCTAAGTTGGCAAAGATTCCTCCCTCAGCATCTGGGCTGTTTAGTATCTGAGACCCCGCTGTGAAAAACTTCACTGTGTTCTGCTGAAAAGTAACAGAATTATCACAACAATAATGCTAAAATCTGTCCTATATTGAGCCCATAATTACCACATGCCAGTCACCATCATAAGCATCAGTGTATTAAGACATCAAATCTTCTTAACTACCCTATGATGTAAGTATTGTCATCCCATCTTACTGATGAGGAAACTGAGGCACAGATAGGTGAAGTAACCTGCCTAAGGTTATACAGGAAAAAAAGACATCCATTTTTCCCAATAAATAATTCTGACATGGCAAATGACCCAGACTTCAGAATAATTCAGATAACATCCAAAATCACTTTTACAAATCTCAAAGATAATTATTAAACCTCTGCTATGTGGTCAATGTATTTAATTGAATTCCTGCAAGAGCCCTTTTAGGTGCATCTTATCCTCATTTTTGCCATAAGACATTAAGCTCAGAGATTTCAAATGCTTTCACCCCACTTCATGGCTAGAACATGGGAAAGGTGTGTCTGCAATTCATAGCTGTCTGCCTCCACAGGAGGGCAGAGTCTCCGATTCAGGAATGAGGACCATGAATTCTTATTTGCCTTCCCTCCCAGACCCTCGCCAATGCCTAGCACTAGCAAGCACCCAAGAAATGTTATTACCATCAAAGCAATTATTATTAGCTACTTCTCTCCTCCCCTGGACTTTCTGAGATTGCACCTTACACCCTGGTCACCGTGCATGTCAGGATGCTGGTGCAGGTCAGCAGTGGGCACTGTGGGGGGTGGGCACAGAGCACACTCACTGCCTGTGACACCCTGGACGCTGCCTAATGCTCTGATGTGAGATGTGTGTTTGCTGTCCTGGAGGAGGAACCATTTCCCCCTTGAACCCAGCAGAGCAGAAATGATGGAGGGGCCAGAAGCAGGAGCCTCCAGCCATGGAAAGGGGGTGGGGCTATCGCTGCAAGTTGGCAGTGACAAGAAAGTGAACCAGAACAGGAGGGAACTTGGGCCCCTGTGGGAACACAGTAATGGGAAATAAATGACTTCCTTTGAAACGCTGGGTCCAGAATATAATGTTTCAACAGGGAGAGTTAAGGTCTGTATCAAAGTGAGAAAGGTGGGACCCGGAAGCAATGACCTTGGAAAGCGTGGAGGAGGGAACTAACACTTAGCATCATCCTACTGCTAACGGCTTTCTTGACTGTATCTCTCTGGATGCTTGTCACAACCAAGACAGGCAAAATGGTGGAGTAAAGGGGAAAGTTAAGAGAATGGCCAGAGAAAACCCAGGTACGAATCCCAGCTCGGCTGTTCTCTACTAAATCCTGTGCTACCACTGGCAAATTACTCAGCCTCTCTGAGCTGGTTTCCTTATTTGTTAAGATAACAGTGGTAAACCCAACATGCATAATGAATGAAAAATACCAAAGGCACATGCTCCACAAAGCGCAACTGCTGCTGCTGCTACTTGTTCCTCCTCTTACTGCTGCTGCCGTCTCGGTTATGGGGTAGATGCTGGTGCCAAAGGAAATGTTAGACAATCCTGACTCATTCTGCTAAAAGGCTTCCTGGCCTTCATCCACCCCTCCTCTCTGAATGTATAAAATGGGTGCATGGATATCCTCCTGTCTCTGGAAATCTGGGACTCGGCACACCTAGGCCCTTCATAGGATGCTCACTTTGCTCCTCCTCTCTGGTCCCAGATCTGCCCCTCTGTGCCTCAGGCTGCTGAGTCTGTCTCAGCCCAAGGGACCACTTACCACTGACTTCCCCCAAAGCCCACATGCTTCTCATATTACCCCATGCTGCTTGCTGCCCACCTGTTCGGCTCCTTCAACAAGCCCCACTGCCGACCTTGGGTTGGAGATGGGTGCAGCCCCTTGTACTATATGCCTAGACATCCCAGCTGTTCTTTTGGAGCCAGCCTCTGCGGCCAGGCCAATTTCCACAGCTCCCGCCTCCCTGGTCCCAGCTCCCTGCGTGTGCTGTCCAGGCCCCAGCATGTGCTGCCCAGGCCCCAGCATGCTGATTTCCAAGCCCACCCAAGCACAAATAAGCACTTCCCTCCCAGAATATTCTATTATCATGCCCCATACTGAGCACAGAAATCCAGACAATTAATGCAAACAGGAACTACACCAGCTCTGCCAGCTGTGGATTTCACTGGGCTTCATCCATTCATCCACTTATTCATATTTAACAAATATTTATTGATCAAGCTGTATATGCCAGATACCGAGAAAATGCCATAACCGGGAGGGCGTATGCCTTCATCACACTTAGCGGGAGAAACTTGCCTTTAAATAGCCGCACGAGACACTGCGCTGCACTTGCATGTGTGGCGGATGCTAAACAGAAACACTCAGCCTGGTTCACAGAACACACAGGAATCTGTTACTTTCCCTTCGCGTTTCTCAGCAGACAAAACAAAGATGTAAACTGATCTGCTCTCTGACTCAAAGATTCTTCGGCAACATTTCTGACTGTCCTAAAATGGGCTACAAGCCATAATTTTAGAATCCAAACACCTATAAAATAAAAAGTAAACTACAGCCTGCTGAATTACCACCATTGGCTCTGTTACCAGCTTTCAGCTCCTTGAAAGGAAGACGGGGTGGGGGGACAGAAGAGAACACTGCAGATGGACAAATGCGAGTGCTGTCTGATGACTGTCGCCGAGGCCATGAGAGAGCAGGGATGCGGAAGGGGCTGGGAAGCAGCAGTAAGGACCTCTGGGGTTTCACAGGCTGGAGACCCCATGCATTTTTCTAATTCAAATAAGATAAGCCTTAGAGGCCCTTAATGCAAGATGGTTTTTAAGTGTTTCCAAGCTTCCTGAGAATTAAACTGCCTTCTCCATTGGAATTATTCAACTGTGGCTTTACTGCTGAGCACAGGGGTAGGAGTGCCTGCATTTCTCCTGGAGCTCCATCCCCCTGCCCCCACAGCACTGACCCTCTCCTCTCCCAGAATGATTTACCTATGGCCAAGGCCACCCTGGGCTCCCTCCCCTTCTTTCTTGGCCTCACCCCATCCTGTCTTCCCAGGACCCATCCCCCATGCCACAGTGTAAACCCCCCCTTGCCCCAGAATCGCCTCTTGCTGTGAGTACCTCAGTTTCCTCCAAATTAGGATAACAATAACATCTCCTTGAGAGGAGTTCAAGGACCTAGTGGGTGCAAATAAAGCCCCTGCACAGTGCTGGCATGTCTGAAGCACATGATAAGGGACAGCTATTATTTGTAGTAATAACAGCAGTATATGCTTTGCAGGGTTTGTGTGAAAAGCAAACACAAGAATGGTGGAGACAAGGTACTTTGTACTCCCAGGGCTGGGGAAGTCTCAAACTTGAGGTCGCTTAAGGTCAGCGAGTGGATAACATGGGAGCAATGTAGCGAGGGAACCAAAGGAATAGAAACTGTGGTCAGAAAGCCCCTTGAGGATCGGGACTGCGTCTGTCCTTATCACTGTTGTATCCCCAAAGCCCAGTGAAGGGTCCAGCCTGGAGCTGACACACAGCAGATGTTGGAAGGGAAGGTGGGAGGAAGAGAAGGTGAGGGAGGAGGGAGGTGGAGAGAAGAAAGCAACATGCATGCTTTGGCGATGGGACGGGTGGCTCATGTGGGTGGAGGTGAAAACCACTGCACCTGAGAAGGTCAGTGAAGTATGAGAGGAAAGTCCTGGAAGCACCACCCTCGGAGGCATCAAGGTCTGTCAAGGGAACAGTCAGACTTGCTGAGGGGAGGAAGCCGCAAGTCAGGGTCTTCAAGAACTTAAAAGAGGGACCAGGAAGATGAGAAAAGGTGGCAGGGCTGACATGAGTCTCAGAAGAAGGGCTTTTCCATGAAAATTCCCATGAAAACAGGAGGTGAGGGGGGCTGCAAGGGAGCGTCTGAGGCCAGGAGAAGGTGCTGTGGCCCTCGGTGCCATGTGCCACTCCTCCGGGTTAGAGGGCAGGCAGGTGGGCAGGTGAAGTGGCGTCTCTGGGGGAAAGGCGGCCTCCAGAGAGGGGCAGGGGCGTGTGTTTGCCACAGTTAGGACGAGACGGCCACATGTTCTGTGCGTGAGCACGGACCCTCACCTCCTGCTTCTTCTATCCTCACTTCAATGAGCCTCTCCTACTTAACAGGAAAAGCTGAATTCATTCCCTTGACAGGGAAAAGTTGAACGAATGTCTGTGCAATCATTTCTTCAGCCATTTCTATTCTAAGACTTAGTCTTATCGCAGGTAAATGTGCAGCCTAATGTAGGTATTATTCTTATTTTCAGGAATTAGAATGTAAGCAGTAAGAGGACAGGGACGTGCACTGATTTGTTGACCACCATAACCACCGCACCTAGAACATTCCCTGGTCCATAGTAGGTGCTCGGTAAACATTTGTTGAAAGGATACACACTCTTTTTCCTACCATGAGAGGTCTCCCTGCTACCCACTCTGGACACACTCAGCTTCTGCATCTGTTATGTGACATATCTGATGGTCCCTGGGCCCCCTGCAGGGTCTTCTGTGCAGCCACCCTGCCGTGGGTACTTATGTCAACATAGTGCCCTTTCCCAGAGGTGCTGGTTTTTCACACACACCCCCAGGAAGTGTCTGGGGTGCTGAGCCAGCCTGGCCCTACCAATCTGTGTGCCTCCTTCAGGCCCTTACGGACTGTATCAGTCACTTCTTGCCACCACAATGCTGCATAATGAACCACCGCACACTCCATGGCTTAGAACAGCAACAAGTATTTATTGTCACACTCACAGGTGTGTGGGCCCTGTTTCAGGCTTCAGGTCTGAGAGAGGCTGGTGGGATTTTTCTGGAACAGCCAGCTCCCCAGGGCACTGTTCCCCTCACAGCAATGGCCTAAGGGCAAAAAGAGGGAGAGAGACACAGGGTGCCTCTCCCAGCGCAGGCCCAGAACTGGGTCGCTGGCTGACGCAAGCGACAGCCAGCTGGATGGAGCCCAGGATGCAGAGTCACCGGGCAAAGGGCCTACAGACAGGAGGGATGGGCTGGCGGGAACAATAATGCGCTGGCCACCACAGCTCTGCCACCCACACAGAGGGACCGTGGGCCATCCTTGGGTGCTGACCTCTCTCCGAGGTCCCCCTTTACTGTGCTTTACGCCCAGCTCACACAGGGCCTCAGTGTGACTCTCCAGACAGGAGACACCAGAGCTGTCTTCTGCACCCTCCCCCACCTCCTTCCCTCCTGAAGTGGGAAGGGGTAGGATGACCTCTTCCAAACAGGCCTCCCTGTCACCTTCACGATGCTTTACTTGTCCTCTGAGGGAAGGTGGGACTCTCCAGCCATTCTCACTCATCACAGGTCTCCTTTGAGGTTCATCTTGGGTAAGCTGGAATCTTTGTTTTTAGTGATCTGGATGGAAACAGAGAAAAAAGCAAAACTCACAGCTCAACTTTACCACCAGGAAACCAGATACTCCCTACTCTGCATGAGGAACAGAGCTTCGGAGACAGCAAGAGACAGCACAGAAGGCAGAATGGAGATGAAAACACAGGGGAAAAAATAATCCCCTCTTGTAGGGCATCAAGGGGACTTAAACTGGACAATGTGGGTGTCCGATAAGTACTGGTTTGATTTTGTTAAGCTTTTCATTTGGTCTACCTCCACTAAAGAGCACTGGCCAGAAACACCACAGGGTGACTCTGTAGGAAATTAGCAGCAGCACTGAATGTGGTCTGAGAAAGATAATGGGGGAAATTTAGCCTGAAAAAGCATTATTTATCTTAAATTTCCGTAAGTGCCAACCTGGCCCAGGAACAATTTTTGAAGTGGCAGATACACACACACAGCATATTATTTTGTTATCCGAAGAAAATTGATGTACTAAGTATATTTCTCACTGAAAAGAAATGGCGTGAAACAAACAAAAAAAAAAGTAACAATGCCTAAAACTTGTCGTTAATAAAAGCACAAAGCTGGCCAACTTTTGTTCTTTAATTTCTACATTAAAATTATTACAAGGAACATGCATTCGGTGGGCCTAGGAGTAAACAGCTCTTTATCCACAACGTGTTGGAAAACACCAAACATAAGCTTAATCCACAGGCGACATTTCCTACCACCAGGATCCAAGTCCACCCTGTCAGGCACGGATGAAGCCCAGGGAGGAGACAATCTGAAGAAACTGGAGTGTGGCTTGCTCTTGCTTGCTGTGAATGGGGCATCAGGATGTCTGGTGCATTTTGGGAAATGGGGAGAGTTTATGCAAAGGTACTGAGGTAGGAGCAACACATGGTCTTCAGGGAACCAAAGGACAGCGTGGCTGGGACACTCAGCGGGAGATGGGTCGTGCCAGTGGGTGACACTGGGGAAATATCAATGGCCAAAGCATGCTGGGCCTTGAAGGTCACATTAGTTACTACTTGATTGATGACACAAGCTTTTGGCTTATCTCAGTTCACCCGCTGAGCAGACTTGATTGGTTGGCATACGCAGAATCCAATAAATGATCAGATATTTTCCAACTTATGTTACTAGGCCTTCCCTCTTGTGGGTTTTTTTTTTTACATGTATCTTCTAAAACAACGTTCTTGGGTGGGTGGGGGTGAGGGGAAACCAACAACTTACCCCAACCCATTAGCCTTGGAGTGAATTGTTTAAAAAAGCACAGGTCTCTTTAAATCTTATCTGACAGCTGAGAAATTAAGGTCCATAACAAAGACTGGCTAGCTGCCCTCAATATCTGTTCCTTTCACTCTGAGACAACAGCTGGACAATGTTTCCCACCCTCCTTTGTGGTGAGTTGGGGCCATATGGTTGAGTACTGCCAATGGGGTGTGAGCAGAAGTAACATAGGCCACATCCATGCTTGGCCCATAAAAATCTACAGGTGAATGTGCATTCTCTCTATTCCTGTGGGCTGGCTGGACCTCAATGCCCAGAGCAGCCACAGAAGCCACCTGTAGAAGATGGTGCAGCCACAATCAGCTTGGGTCCCTGAATGACCATGTGGAGCAGAGCCCATTGCCAGCTTCACTCTGCCTTTGATTAGACTTTGTGTGAAGGTGAAATGCACCCCTAACCACATCCGTCACTGGGTTTTGGCATGTACATATTTACAGCAACTAACAATGCCTTAATTAATACAGCACTCAATCTGGCATTTGACTTATTTCCTCAAAGACAGTTTGGGTTAACATCTCATCATTTGGGGTTGCAGAAAGTGAGACTTGTAGTACTGGAAATCCTCTCTTGAAGTGAAAGAGATGCTAAATTCATTGGAACAGGATATAGTCACAGCAGGAGCCCAGTTATGAGACCTGGAATCATGGCAACCGGGCCCTCCCTCCCGGAATCCCCAACTGTGTTTGCGTTTTTTATCACCCACTGGTGCACAGTCATTCCCCTCATCCTGGGCCAGCTGCGAGAGCAGAGCAGAGGCACAGCCCCAGAGGCTCAGAGAGCACCCAAACCTCAGACTCCGTCATGGAGGTTTTTCTGCAGGGTCTGTTTATAGATCCTGCAGCCATGAGAGCTGCCACCTGTCAATCATTGGTATTCTGGGCAGGTCCCGTGAGTGCCCTTCCGATCACTGACATATCCCTATATGCCAGCAGACACTCTGTGCTAGGCATTAGTCCATGTTCTAAGTCAGCAGAGGTTTGAGATTGGTTGTTTCCAGGTCTTAGTCAATTTCACATTTGGAAACTTCCAGTAACAGGGAGGAACCTGGATAAAGGGCCATATTCAAGAGGTCCATGCCTCTTTCCAACCACTGCCCACAGCTTTCTCTTTGGTGCTGAGTAGAGGATGTTTCCCTTAATACAGGAGTCCTCCCACTAGGGACAAAGGCTCTATGATGGGCAGTTGAAGGGGGAAAGTAGATCTGTGTATGCGAGTGTGTGCGTGATGTGTGTGTGTGTATGTACAAACCTCTGTGTTGATGACAGTTCTATTATTTGGGTCTGACAATAGCAAAGTCTTCAGTGTTCAGTAAAACCTCCATGTTATTGTCGCCCAGAAGAGAGAAGGACAGTGACAAAGTGCGGTGTTGAATGTCCTGTGTAGAGATGAATGGGTGGTTGAAAGCCCTACAAAAGGAAGTCTGAGCAATGCAAAAAGCATGTGTGAACTTCAAGGTCAGAGTGCCCCGAGTTCTGACCCAGACTGTGCCGTGCAGCTGGGCCAGGTTACCGCAGCCCTCCAAGGTGGAGTCCTCTCACCTGTCACACGGGGATAACAGCAGCTATCGCAAGGCCTTTGGATAAATGGGATCATACAGGTAATCCTCCGGCACAGGGTAGATATTCAACAAATGGTCATCACCAGTGTGGCCTTCTAACCAATGGACTCCTTCACCCTATTTATCATCTATCATTATTCATATGTGTTTGGTTTTGGTTGTAGCTCAGCTAACTACCTCAGTGATTTCCTGTTTGTATACCTGTGTCCCTAAAGCAAACCTCCAGAGCTGTGCCAACTAGGATGGCTAGAGACTAGCCTCTCAGAGCTACTTATTTTTAAACTTAAATTCATTAAAATTAAATAAAATTATAAACTTAGTTCCTCTGTGGCACTAGATTCTCGATACCCTCATGCGGCTCATGGCTCCTCTATCAGGCAGTGCGGGTGCAGAGCACTGTCACCAACACAGAAAGCACTGTGGGCAGCGCCGGGCTAGAGAATAATGGAAGACTTATGAGCTATTTTCCAGTCACTCCAAAGGCCTAATGAAAACCATACATTTACCCACAATGAGACTGCCCAGGTTGGCTAGCGCACCCAGGAGACCACTTTTGGCTGAAACTAAAACAGGCCGCTGCAAGAAGCCTGTTATTTTCCTCTACCGCCAAAGATCCAAATAGGTGAGATAAGGAAGAAGCTAGAGGTCTTCGCCCTGAGTTCAGAGCCAGAGGGCTGGCTTTGCAGTGGGTATGTTGACTAGTGGGCAGTGGACGGGGTCACCAGGTCAGATCCAGGTCCTCAGAACCTTTACAGTGCGGGTATTTAGGTGTCGGAAGCTATCAAGTTCAGGGCTAGGTGGCAACGCCTAAGAGGCAGAAAGAGGATGGTAACAGGAGACAAAATAGTGTCAGAGATATAATATGGGAGGGACAGCAGCCCAGGTCCAAAGCAGAAGCTGACATGTATGATCACGAAGACCCCTGGCTGAGAGCAGTTTAGCATCCCCATCTTCTGTGTGGAGCATAGGCTCTTAAAGGTAGAAAAGAAATAAATTTAGATATTATTATCAGCATTTAAAAATGCTCTTCACATTTGTGTGTTTGATTCATAAAAGTGGAGGAACAAATTGAATATCACTCCATGTGTGCCGTTTATTTGGTGGGTGAGGCTGGCATTTCTAAGAGCCCATGGGACAAGATGTCCACTTAGGAAGGACGCCATGGGCACTTGGGAGGAAGCCTGGGTGGTGTGCTCAGCAGGGAGCCCTGACCACTCTGCCAAGTGACCCCCACCCCAAGCTTGACTGTGGCTGGTGGCAAGTCTTCAGAGGAACGGAAAAGGGGTTCCAAGGAAAGGACATGTGTACAGAGCAAAAAATGAGGTTGGAAGAAGAGTACAAGCCGAGAGGGAGGAGACGGACTGAGACTGGCTGATGGGGCAATGACACTCCTCAGTGGTGGCGTGGCCAGGCAACGATGCCACAATGTCACCCCCATGAAATCTCCAACCAGGTCTCCACTGCCCACCGATGCTCGGTGTGAGTGGACTTGCGCAGGGGAACACAAAGGGAAGAGATGCTCTGCTCAGTCCTACGGTGCTGAACGGAGAAGCACAGGAGCCCTGAGCACAGGGGACAGCAAGCATCTGGGATGCCACAGAAACCCACGGGACAGGCTCTGGACATCCTTCGGGATCTGCAGGGTCTAAGTTCATTTATACCCTAGAGGGGCAAGAGGGCCCAGTGAAAACCCGGGTCAAGTATCCAAGGCAAGTTGGACAGGACTTCGCATATTTTTTTCTTCTCCGTCGCTTCTTTGCAGGGAGGAGGTGGGGAGCATCTAAAACTGACACACTCAGAAGATACCTGTGCAAACCCCAGCTCTGCATCTACAGGCTGCCTGACCTTGAGCAAGTTCCATGACCTCTTGGAGTGTTATTTTCATCTCACACGGTGCCTGGTTCCTAATCACCCTCAACCACTCTTCAATGACTGTGCAAATGAGCCTTGTGCTAAAGGCAGCCTGTATGCAGAGACAGGTACGCAGATACACACACCTGGCCTGGAAAGAGGGGCACACTGTGTCTCTGGAGAGGAAGAAGGTACAGGGACCCTACCTACCACCTGTCCCAGGTATTCCAGAGCAGCCTGCATTTCCCAACCCCCCCCCCCCATACATATCTCCATGTCACGCCACATAAAGGTGTGGAATATAAGCTGGGGTCCTATTGAAAGTAGTTTGCAATGGTCCAGCCAGCCAGAATGGACAGTCCCTGTAAACTGGTATGCACCAACCCCATACACAGGATTTCCCTCTATCCTAAAAACAGGGCTCCCATGGGTGTGGGCAGCCCCCTGTGATCATCAGAGTATCAGAGCATGGCCTTTGGAGGAAGACATACTCTGGTCCCACTGCAGACCCTCACTTCCAACCATGTGACATTGGAACCACCACTTCCCTCCATGTGATTCACGGTCTTCATTTATATATTAACTGGAGGAATGTGCTGAAGGGTTGAAGGCAGGATTGGACATAAAAAAAAAAATAAAGAGCACCTATTTGGGTCAGTTTTCCAGAGAGCAGGCTGGTCAGCAAGATTTGGGAGCCATAAATTTTGTTTTGGAGAAATCAGATGGGGTTGGAGGGAGCAGGGCACGAAGGGGAAGGAGCCATGAGGGGGCAATCACTAGGGTCCAAGCCTCTGCCAATCCCCTTGGGGTCTTGAGTTATAAATAACACTCAGGCTTGGATGGCGCTTACCTGGAGGCAGAGGAGCCAGCATTTTATACCCACACCTGTCAACTCTTGGCTATGAGCTGCTGGGAGGGGCGGTGACATAGATACGCAGGCACATTGTCAGCTGTCCCTATGGTCAAGAAGGCTGCCATGCCCAGGACAGTCCTCTGACAGGGACAGATGCTAGCTGTAGCAGCAAAGCACGAGGCGGCTGGGGAAGGGGGCGCAGAGCTGTGAAGGAGACCCAAGGCGGGAGCCAGGCCCCAGCCTGCCCACTCCCCTACCTTGCCCTGTTTGGTGGGAATCAAATTAACATCCGATAAGTCAGGTCTTTGTGTCTTCGTAAGTACAGGTGCAGCAATACTGAGAACCACTTATACGGCTCTCACTATGTGCCAGGCCTGCTCTGAGTGTTTAGTTTTCATCCCCAACACACTGTTATCCTCACTTTAAAGATGCAAAAACTGGAGCACAAAGAGGGTAAGTAACTTGCCCAAGGTCACACTGCTGGTAAGTGGCAGATGGGTATTTACGCCCAGAAAAGGGCTGGAGCCCTGGCTCTTAAACACAGTGCCACACTGCACTTGTGTGTGGCCAAGCACTGCCTCTCACGCTCTGTCCAACCAGGAACCGCCAGCCACATGTGACTGTACAAAATTAAAGCTAAAATATTAAAATTACATAAGATTTTAAATTCAGTCCCTTAGGTGCACTAGCTACCTTTCAAGTGCCCAATGGTGCCACCCGACCGATGTTGACAGTCGGGGCCCTGCACACACAGAATGTTTCCAATAGGAAGTTTCACTAGACAGCACTGGAAAGAATCCTCAAGAGAGGGCATGCCAGTGTGAAGACCCCAGGATCTGAAATGAGACAGGTGTGGTTCCTGTCCCAGCTTTGACATGCCGGCTGTGGGATTAGGGGCAAACCTCCGTTTCCTCATCCCAGCACCTCCTCCTCCTCCTGTGCTGATGGTGACAACGAAATGAGATCAGGACCCTGCCTCACACATGCCTGGCACAAAGCAAGTGCTACCATGAGTCCTGTTACTTCTGTTACTCATCATTGCTGTTGTTATTGTTACTGCTGATAGGGAGCTGAAAGGAGCCACCTAAAAGCTCAAGCCACATCACAGGTGGGGAAACTGAGGCGCAGAGAAGGAATGCTGCATGAAGATGGCAAAGCTGGGACTGGGCTCTGGCTCCCTTCATCCCATGGACGGCCGTCTCTCCACCGGTCTGTGCTCTAAAACAACTCCACGGCCATTTTAGCTCTTCAGCTTCAAGCTCTGTCTGTTGGGTTTGAATATCCCGTCTCTGACCAACCGTGAAACCATGGAAACTGAATGGCAAATTGAAAAGGCAGCAAACAAATTAGCTTGCAAAGCCCCACAAATGATATAATCGCTCCAGTATTTAAGCTGCAGATATTCTTTGCTTTCAGCCAAGGCCTTTCTCAATTGCTTTTGTAAACCTGCACTTGTGTGTCCCACGTTCAGCCTCAGCCCACACGATGCTGTGCCAAACTCCACATCTACTCTCTGCCCTGTGGATTCAGAGCCAAACTCAAGGGGGAGGTGTCCCTTTGCCCCTCCGTCCTCTGTGGGAATGCCAAGCTGCACGAACAGGTCTGCAGTTCATCTCATTCCTCCTCCGAAGCTCAAAGAATAAGCAAATAGGAGTGGTGACCTGTGAGTGAGGAGAGAGGAGAATTGTTTAGGGTGGACCAAGGAGAAAATTATAACAAAAACTAGCCAGGAGAATGACAGGTACTGGTGGTAGATTGCATGAAGGGTCCAATTCTTCAACCCACACAGTATCCACGCCTTTTGCCATGTAACTGGGCAGCGGCACATTCCCACTGCGCTAGAACATAATTGCATGGATCTGTGGGACATTCTTTGGCCAACACAATGGAGCTTTCTGCCTCTGTGCTTCTGCCATCACCATGAGAAGAACATGCCTGTTCACCCAGGACGAAACAGAAAACTTGACTGGATCAGAGCTGCCTCGGCTTAGCTAACCCAGACAAGCCTAGATGAGAACAGGACATGCATTACTCCCAGCCCTGCTGATCCACAAAATATGGACAAGTCCAGCTAAGATCAATAGTGAACACTCACCTTGGACCAGCCAATCCATTACCAAGCCACAAAAGCATGAGCTGTAATAATAAATGCTTGTTGTTAAAAGCCCCGAATATGGGGCTTTTTGTTACATGGCAATAGCTGCCTGATACATCCTTCTTGATCCTTCTCCCTCTCACTTCCTATACCCAGTCCATCAGCAAGCTCCAAATATATCTACTCATTTTTCTCCAATTGCAAAGCCACCAACGTTGTCCATTGCAACATCATTTGTCATGTGGACCACTGCGATTGCCTGATGACTGGTTCTGTCCCCTGCACTCTCACCTGCCACCGATCCATTCTCTACACACAGAAGTCAGGACTCTTTTCTCAAAGCAAACTGAATTATGTCTTCCTACATGTAGAGTAGGGAATAAATCTTAGAATAAAACCCTGACCCCTGATGATGCCTGCTAGCCCCACTGACCTCTCCCAGCTCTGGTTATGTCACTCTCCCTGAAGTCACATCACCCTCCTTCCAGTTCTTGAAGCCTGTCAAACTCTTGCCCACCTGAGGTCTTCCCACATGCTGGTTCCTCTACCTGAAATGCTTTCTTCTTTGCTCTTAGCATGACTGGCCCTATTCCTTCCTTGAAGCTCATCTTAAACCTCACCTCCCTAACCATATTTCTAAGGGAAGGTTCCCTCTGTTTTCTCCAACTCAAACTTACCTCTTTCTTTTTTAGAATTATTGGAACTGGCTGTTGTTTTACTTATTGTCTCTTTACTTTCATCATTTACTCTGAATGTATTTATTGAGCTCCTATTATGTGTCAGGATTCATTCTAGGTGCTGGGGAGGTAGCATTGAAGAAGGCAGACCCAATCCTTGACCTCACAGACTTTCATCCCAGTGTGGCAGTCAAGGAACAGGTAATACATGGACCTTGCTCTCCTGGATCAACAAATTAAATGGGAAAGAGTACATAGACTTTATATGCTTTACTTATTAGAACTGGCTGCCAGTGACATAGAGGAAGAGATAGCAAGTATATACAGACCCAGCTCTAGGTCAGTTTCTTCTATGCATCAGTCAGTGCCATCCCTGTGTGATGTCATCTCATTCAGCTCCTCTCCATCCCTCCCAAGCCTTGAGATGTCTGTTTTCACTGCTCTTTACTTCAACTGCATAGGGCTTTTCCCATTATTATTTGAAAGGGCCCCAATACCTAAGCAACAGAGTGTGGGAGATGAGCTTCCAGTCACTATTGTACCCCCTGCCCCACTCTACCAACCCCAACTGTGTTCCTGGCTCCCCTCACCCTTGTGCTCATCAGAGAGCTGACTTCTGCTGAGCTGCACACTTGCCCCACCCCTCTTATTTTTTGTCTATCTTTCCACAGGGTCATGATGATTTATACCAGTTCTCATGAATTCACTGACTTCCCACTTTATATTTCTTCTTGTAAAACTTGATAACTTTCCCTTCTCCAATGCCATAAATTTAGCTTCTGGTAAATACTACTCTACTCAAGATAGTGTCATTTCAGAGACTGAAAGTGAGATGAAGGAAATAGAGCAGGGAGAATAGATAACTGATTGGGTTGAGTAGATGCTCCAGTGCCTGCTTAATAAATAATTGTTGGATTACAAAATTATTAATTTGTTATTAATAAATCAAGGCCTCTCCTCCCAGAATCAGGCTTCCCCCTCCTCTTCCATTTCCTTTTTTCTTCTGAGAGTTGGACAGAATTAACTGGCTGATTCTCCCTCTAGATGCAGTCCTGGTTGAGATCCAGTGTATTAGGACAGACTAAGCTGTTGTAGTAAAGAAGCTGATTAAATAAGTTAACAGTTGACATCCTTTTCACCTGATGATCAAACATGAGTGGTCCCAGCTGACAGGTGCCCAAGTTTCTTCTTCTTCCAGCCTTCACATGTTGCCTTCACATCCATGATCAAGGCTGGATCACTACCTTGCCCATGTTTTGCTCCACAGGAAGTAGGACGTACACTGTTTGATTTTAAAGAAATGACAAGTAACTTCCACATTCCATCAGTGCAAATTTAATCAGATGACTACATTGGTGGCAAGGAGCCTGGGAAATATTTTCAATAGTTGGGTGGCCATGTGCCCAGGTAAGACAGAGGGACGTGCTATTTCTAACAGAAAGAAAGGAGACAGGACCGTGGGGGAACAGTTAACAGTCCTGGCCACACCTAAACCTTTGGCTGAGGACCAAACTGACCCAGCATCCTTGATATTACTGCTTCTTCTCTCTGGAATATGATTTCTTCTTCACCCATCGAACTCCCATTCTTCCTCTTTAGCCCAGTTCAAATGATCCCATGGCCATTCAGCCATTTAGAGTCACTTGTGCCAAGGGCTGTGAAGGAAGGGCTGAGCCCCTACCCTTTGAAGGGCTCATCATGAGATTCTGCAGGGAAAGCACTAGCAAAGTGCCTGGCACTTGCTACTCAATAAATGATAAATTAATGAATAATATGTGCTCCACAAATGCTAAGCACTGTCATCACTGTTGTTGTTCTTATTCTTCTTTTCCCAAGGTTTCTTGGGAAAAGACCACAGGCTACAGTTGAATAAGGACAGGCTTGGGAGCCAGTGCAGACCTGTGTTTGACTCCTGAACCCACTACTTTCTTACTCTGTGACCATGGGCCTAAGACTCGGTTTCCTAATATGCTAAATGGGGATTATAGGGATATTACCTTATGGCATTACTATATTTTTTAAATCATATAGTCACATGTTTAGTATAGTGCCTGCAATGAGTGTATTTCAATACATAACAGTTTTTGTTATATCATTATTATCATCCTCATCCTTGGAGAAAGATAATCATGGGTTTCAATTAGGCATGGATTTAGCTGCAGAATAACAGAATCTCATAACAATGGCACCAAAAGATAGTTTCTTTGGCTCCCAAATCAAGGAGCCCACAGGTGGGCAGGGCTGGGATGCCCCAAGGCTTCTACTCTCTTTTCTCTTTACCATGTGTTGGCTTTCCTCCTTATATTTATCCTTTCTGGCCACCACATGACTGCTGTGCTTCTAATGGCATGTGCACATTTTAAACAAGAAGTGAGAAAAAGGTTTGCCAGTCAAGTGTTGTTCCAATTTATCAGGAAAACTAAACCTTTCCTGGATTCTTCACCCCACAGACCTCCCTGAAGTCTCCGTGGCCAAAACTGTGCCCTGTGGCTGTCCCTAAGTGTCAGGGAGCTGGGAGAAGGGGCAGTGGACAGGGGTTAGTTCAGCTACCAGCAGTGACTGTCATACATGTTGAACTGTGTTCTCCTACCCTCCAGAAATATATTCAAATCCTAACCCCCTGGTCCCTGTGAATGGGACCTTATTTGAAAATAAGCAGCTTTGTAGATGTAACTAGTTAGATGAGGTCATACTGGAATAAAAGGGACCCTTATTCCAAAACAACTAATGTTACTATAAGAAGGGAGACATACAGGGAGAAATGGCCATGTGACAATGCAGGCAAAGGTGGGAGTGATGCTACCACAAGCCAAGGAATGCCAGAGTCACCAGAAGCTGGAAGAAACAGGCAGGTTCCTGTTCTAGAGACTTTGGAGGGAGCATGGCCCTGCCAACCCCTTGCTTCCAGACTTCTGGCCCCAGAACAGTGAGAGAGTAAATTTGTGTGGGTTTAAGCCACCCCGTCTGTGGCATCTGTCACAGCAGCTCTTAGGAAACCACTACAGTGATGTTACCACACCAAGTAAATAAATGAATGGATGCATCACAATGTCTTAAGAACCAAAAATTGAGGATTGTGTTGTACACACTCAATAAAGTCATTCACACAACCCCAGCATCATGTTACAGCCCCATGAGTGCCAAGGATAGGTCAGAGGGGCTGCAGCTGACTCGTCTCAAAGCCTCCCATTCTCAGGGTCTCCAGGGTCCCTTATTCAAGAGCAGGCTTACTCAACCACATGTGTACTGCTTAAGCCAACATCAAGAGAAAACTCAGCCCCAACTGGCCTCTATGCCTGTGTCCAGCTGCACCACTGGGCAAGTGGCTGGTAATAGATTAACGTGACCTGAAACCAAGAGGACCCAAGACCCCACAGCTGCAGGAAACACCTTGAGGATCTGCTGAAGCAACAAGCTTGGAATCACATGCTAGGAACTGAGGCAGGGAGCGAAAACCCATCGGATGAATTGGGATGTAAGACTCATTTTTATGCAAGTAGGTGGACTTGAACCCTTGGTTACTATAGTTTATCAGAATGTCTTGCCTGTTTGGCAAAATCTCTTTAATGATAAAGAGGGCTTCTTCCCAAAGTGGAGGAGCAAGTAATGGGTATCCTGCCTCATGCATAATAATACTTCTGCCTTACCACAACAGTAAAAGATGAGATATTATTTCAACCCCCATTTTATAGACGGAGAAACATGAAATTGCCCAAGGCCTCGCAGTCAGCCGATGGCAAAGCTTGGACTCAAACCCAGATCTCTCTTGTTCAGATTCATGTTCTTGGCCACTAAAACAATTCTGTCAACCCAAACCTGTGCTTAATGAGCTTAGGAAACCAGTTTCTTTATTCAACCCTTGTGGAATTCAAATGAAGTAGTTCTGCCATATTTCACAAAAAAATATATTAATCTTCTCCAACTTAGCTTGTTTCCCATAATTTTTCTTAAAGTATCATATATTCTGCTCTGTGTGAGCAAAAGGAAAACAAATGAACAAATAGAACTATGTTTTTAATGGGGGTGGGGGGAACCCTGACTCTGATGTCATTAAGATTTCTCCTGTGTTATTTTTTAGGCTTAAAAATCAACATGCACATAATACAGCCAGATTTTAATCTGACCATATTATCTGCAACATTGCCCCTGCTTTGATTTGTGGAACACACATCTGTGTGTCATAGTATTCCATACAGAGGCAAATGTTTCTAAGCACTCCAACCCCTGAATAAAGTAGAGGGTCCAGAGAATTCTGCATTCAAATCCCAGCTCCCCTGTGCCAAGTGCAAAACCAATCTGGGATTAGTATGGGAGAGACTTTATTCAAAAAGACTGTTGCTGTAGGGAGAACACTTTGACTTCAGAATCTCCAAGCATCTCCAAATCCAACAGGAAAAGGCTTTTCTTTCACAGGGAGGGGTTACAGGGCTAACCAGGACTTTGGGGAAGGCAAGCAAGCAGCGAGGCTGAGCAGACAGCATGACCGAGACAGTTCGGCAGGGTTTCTCTTTGTGACTGGACTCTTGGATCAAGCTGTTCTGTACGTTGGTGCCGGCTTAAGCTTGAGATGAGCCAAAATTTAAGAGCCTATAAGAAGGAGGGAAGTTTGTCTAAAGTTTGGTCAAGCCAAGTCCATGGGTAATTGTGATCACTTGGCCACATACCTCTGAGCTATATGACCTTGGGTCAGTCATTTTTACTTCTCTGAGGTTCAGCTTTCTCTTCTTTCTTTTTTTTAATGCAAGCAGTGTCTGGTCTCTCCCTCACAATGTAATGAGGATTAGATGAAACCCTTTGCAGAGAAACTTGGATGGATCTCTGTTCCCCCAGGGCGTAGAGAGGTGCCCAGTAATGTAGTAAGCCCCTGCCCACATTAGCTGCTACCCTTATACACCTGCAAGAGGCTACATGCACTGATGTTTGTCAAGTGCTTCTGAAGCTGCAACGGGAAAGCGAGGCTGTCCCCACGCTCTGCACTTGAGTACCCTACGCTTCCCTGCAATGACAGCATCTCAAATGCACGCTCAGGAAATTTGTCATCCGCCACAAAGAAAATAGGTTAGAAAGGTCAGTAAAGAAGGAAATTCTTCTTTCTGTTGTTTTTTTCATGCATCTGGTTAGGGGAAATAAACACTTTTTATCAGCTAGGACCTTGTACAGAAGCATTTTAGAGTGCGATGGCAGAACTGAGCCAAATGTTCGCAGTCTGGAAAACTCCCAGAAGGTTTCAGCTCTTAGGAATACTATCTAGACAATGGGAAGGGAGGAAGGGAAAGGAGCCAGGTGGTTTGAAGACAGGGCAGTACAGTGAAGCCACCTCTGTGCCCTTCCCCGAAGAGGGGTCTAGCAGGTGGCAGGTGATGAGGTTTATTTGTCCAAGTGGCCTGGGGGTACCACTACCTCAGGCACCTTACACGGACCATTTTGTAGGCTGATTCCAAGACCCTACGCTGAGCTCAGGAGCCCTCATGACCAGCACTGCTCCCTCTAATCTCAGTTCCTCCCCCTCTCCCCTCTGTCCCCTGCGGCCACTTGGCCTTGCTGTCCCACCACTGTCCCTCCACCAGAGGTGGTGGGCTCCTCCGTTGGGCTGCTGCACTGGCTGTTCCCTTGGCCTGAAATCAGATCCCCTCCACACTTGACTCAGGTCTCTGCTTAGATATCCCCTCCTTAGAAAGGGCTCCCCACCCTCCTCACCCCATGTGAAATGGCAGCCCTACTGTCCCTGTATACTCTGGCCATGATTCCTTTTTGCTCATGGGGCTTATTAACACTTGGAATGATTTATTTAAATTTGTTGTTCATGTTCTCATGAAGCCCCCTTAGAATGTGAGCTCTGTGATGTTGATGACTTGTCTTGCTCACCCCCAGATCCCCAGCGCCTAGAATAGCACCCCACCCATAGTGCTTGATAAATATTGCTCTATTATCTCACTTAATCCAGTCTGGGAAGTAGGACTATGGTCCCCATTGGACAGATGAGGAAATGGAGGCTCAGAAAAATGGAGCCACCATCCAGGGTTTCACAGGAAGCAAGAGGCAGTCCTGGCTTTGAATCCATATCCATCAGCTGCCTCTTTAGAGGCAATGCTGTTAAAAAGTGACTCTGAATCACTCATTGCCCCTTAGGATGAGAGTCCAGACTAAACCCTTCAGTACTGGTGGGGCCATGAACTGGAGCTCAGCTCATCAGGGTGCCAGCCACTTACATGATCCCAGCCATACCTCCAGGATCTCATATCAGAAGACCCATTTGCCAAGTTCAAATGCATTGAGATTGTCTGCCATCCTTTCTAAATTATTTTAAGCAGTTGATAACGGGAACACTTATTAAGTCAATGCCCACCTTTATAGCATCTTAAAGTGACAGCCAGTGGGAGCAATGGTCCACGTGTTACCTGGTCTTGGCTAAATAGAAACTCAAATGGCCGAGATACTCCTTAATGGGCACTCTATTACAGTCAAGGTGTAGCAGAGATGAGGAAGAGCCTGCAGCTGTGCCAGGTCCTGGCTACACTGCTCAAGCCCCAAAGAGGCAGCAAGGAAATTGGCAAAGAACTCAGCTTTGGGGGCCAACTGAACTTGAGAACTTCCTTCCAATTTACCACCAGCAAACTTAATGGGAAGAGGGGTGTGATGAACCTCTCTGAGCCTCATTTTCAACATGTGCCAAAAGGGGGCTGGGAGACATAACAGCGGCACCGAAGTCCATGGGTTACTGTGGAGAATACACAATGTTATGCCTACAAAGTGCTGGTCTCGCTCCCTGGCACACAGCAAGTGTTTAATCAGTGGTAGTTGACACATTTCTCTTCACTGCACCTGTTTCCCTGAAACAAGTTGCCCCGGAAGTGGAGTCTTTATTAACTCTTTAATAAAGATGATATGTGACTACCTCCAGACCAGAGTATACTTGGCCAGTTTTTGAAAAAGCATCCACTGGGTCTGTGGCCACACCACCCTGAACACGCACGATCTCATCTGAATATGTATCCACTGGTCACCTGCCTGGTGCCAGGCTCCGTGCTCAGCTCTAAAGGAGACAGAGATGAATAAGATATGAACCTCCAAAAATAAGTCCCTGGTGGCTATGTCTATGCAAGTAATATTGCATTTTGCCTTCGAAATTAAATTTGTTTCCTCATGCTTCATTGGCATCATTTCTTCTATGTGTTTAGCAATTGGTTGAATGAGTTGTTAAGAGTGTGAATAACTATGGGGATAAAAGTAATTTTGGGGTGTGAACTTCAGCGCATCCTTAACTGTTTCAATCGTTCAGTAGATGTTAATTGGCCCTTCCTTACGTCCCAGGCACTGTTTCAGGCATCAGGGGTGGAAGAGTAAACAGAGCAAAGTCTCTGCCTCTATGGAGCTCATAGCTATTGCAGTTGGGAGGTGTGGTGGTTTTAAGACACATCTGCAAATTCTCTGATTATCTTGCTATAAAGAGGTGGGGTCTGTATCCCTCACCTTGACCCTGGTCCAGCTTTAGTGATTGGTTGGTTGATAGAGTGAAGAGGAAGCCATACAATGTGACTTCCAGGCTGGCTCATAAAAGACAGTGCAGCCTCTTCCTGCTCCAGTGTAACACCTGTGCTGGAGCCACCATGCAGGAAGTCGGGCCACCCTGCGGCGGCTGCCCTGCCTCGAGGAGGCCCACACCAGCCCACATGGAGAAGTCCTGAGCGTAGCAGAAAAGACAGAGATGCCAGACCAGGTCCCCCTTGCTCCAGTCCCAGCTGCCCCAGCCACCATCTGATGACGACCACATGAGAGACCCCAGGCCAGAAACCCCCAGTGAAGACTTTCCTAAATTCCTGACCCGCAGAAAACATGAGAGATAATAAAATGATTGATGTTGGCCTAAGACACTAAGTTTTGGAACTGTTTATGATGCCTCAGTAGACAACCAGAATAGGGAGAAAACCATACATACATATATACATACATACATACATACTTTTAGCACTATTAAGAAAAGGAAAGCAGGGAAAGAGAAAACTAAGCAGGGATGTCACGAGGGGAGGCCTCCTTGGGTGTTGAGCATTGCACAGAGACCTAAGGAAAGGAGCCTCAAGACTATTACAGGAAGAGCATTCCAGAGAGAAAAGAGCAAGTGCAAAGACCCTGATGCAGGAGCACACGTAACATGCTCAAGGTCGAAGAAGAAAAATATAGCTGGGCCACATAAAGGAGGGAAGGAATACAGGGAGGTGAGAGCAGAGTAGCAGCCAGGGGCCTGATCATGTAGGGTCTTATGGGACAGCATCATCAGGATAGAAGTTAATACCTACAAAGTACTTCTTTACAAAGTATCAGGGATTATGCTGAGCATTTACTATCACAACATTCATTATTATTAGCAGTATTAGTACCATTAACCCATTTTATAGATCGGGAAACTGAGGCACAGAAAGTCAAGGAGTGAGGATATTTGTGGATCTAGGATGTAGTGTGAAATTGACAGGACCTGCTGATAGACAGAAGTGAGATGTGAAAGAAAGATCAAGGCCAGCTTCTTAGATCTTTTCTTTTTCATTTTTTAAAATTATTTTATTGTTGTTCTAGTACAGTTGTCTGCATTTACCCCCCACCACTCCGCTCCCACTCCAGCCATCCCCACCTCCATCCCCTGCTTCCACTCCTCCTTGGTTTTGTCCATGTGTCCTTCATAGTTGTTCCTGAAAACCCTTCCCCCATTATCCCCTCCTACCTCCCCTCTGGTTACTGTCAGATTGTTCTTAATTTTGATGTCTCTGGTTATATTTTGCTCACTCATTTGTTTTGTTGATTAGGTTCCACTTAACAGTGAGATCACACGGTATTTGGCCCTCACCGCCTGGCTTATTTCATTAGCATGATGCTCTCCAGTTCCATCCATGCTGTTGCAAAGGGTCGGAGCTCCTTCTTTCTTTCTGCTGTGTAGTATTCCATTGTGTAAATGTACCATGTTTTTTTTTTATTTTAATTGTTATTCAAGTACAGTTTTCTGTCTTTTACTCCCATACCAAGTACGATAGTTTTTTGATCCATTCCTTTACTGATGGGCACTTAGGTTGCTTCCAGCACTTGGCTATTGTAAACTGTGCTGCTATGAACATTGGGGTGCATAGGTTCTTTTGGACTGGTGTTTCAGGATTCTTAGAATATAATCCCAGCAGTGGAATTGCCAGGTCAAAAGGCAGTTTCATTTTCAGTTTTCTGAGGAAATTCCATACTGTTTTCCACAGCAGCTGCACCAGTCAGCATTCCCACCAACAGAGCACTAGGGTTCCCTTTTCTCCACATCCTCACCAACACTAGTTGTTTGTTGATTTGTTTATGATGGCCATTCTGACTGGTGTGAAGTGGTATCTCATTGTGGTTTTAATTTGCATCTCTCTGATGGCTAGTGATGCTGAGCATCTTTTCATATGTCTCTGGGCCCTCTGTATGTGCTCCTTGGAGAAGTGTCTGCTCAAGTCTTTTGCCCATTTTTTAATTGGGTTGTTTGTCTTCCTGGAGTGGAGTCATGTGAGTTCTTTATATATTTTGGAGATCAAACCCTTGTCTGAGGTATCATTGGCAAATATGTTCTCCCATACAGTTGGTTCTCTCTTCATTTTAGTGCTGTTTTCTTTAGCTGTGCATATAGCTTCTTAGATCTTTCAATATGAACAATTGGGTAAGCAGTGATACCATTTAATGAGAAGGAGGATTCTGAAAATGGAGTGGAATTTGGGATTAGTATCTGTAGGACAATGTCTAACTCTCAGTCATTTCTGCATTGACCCGCCAGTCCCCAGCACAGTGACTAACATGTAGGAGGTACCGAGCAACAATGTCTGGACAACCAGTCTCCCAGGATCCAGCTTGACCTTGCCAGAATCTGTTCTATGTAAGGATTAAAACACACAACTTGCCAAATACTACCTCAAAAATCATTTTTCATTTATACCTAAGCATGGTGACTTTTATCACACCCTCTCTTGGGACTACCTTTTAAGAGCAGAGAAAGACAGTGTGAGTCTAGTGAAGGGCCTGCGTACTTGAATAAGAGATGGAAGTCTCCCGAAGTTCATTGGACAAGCTCAAAGGCCTCCTGACCTCTTGTTGATCTCAAGGTGGGTATGTAGCACCAAAGTAGAAATGCTTGCTACCATGCTCCAGGTCCCCTACTAAATACTCATTACATTTTATCTCATTTGATCCCAACAAGGCTGTGTGAAGGCAGTACTTCTAGCCACCTCACAAGAGATACTGTTACAGAAAATAATTCAGAAAATAATGACTGGCTCGATTCGGGGTGACGGAGTGAGGCTTTATTACACGCACAGACCCAGAGGAGGCAGTCTCCAAATTCTGGGCCCCGAACCTTGGCTGGGCAGGGCTTTTATTGCTCTCTGGATGCCATATCCTACATGGCAAAAGCAGGAGGTACAGAAGCTGATGCAAAAAAAACTCTAGCCTTGAGGTGTCCTTATTGGAAGCTGGGTGTACAGAAGCCAAAGCAGAAATTATGACTACCTAACTGAAACCCGATGGTTTTGCGGTTTCTAAGTAACTTAAACAAAACTCTTTCCCAGTTCCCGGTCCTTCTTCTGGATCACTTTGTCCTAGTTGACTTTTCTTCTACAATACAACTACTCAGAGAGAGGAAATAACTTGCAAAAGTTCTCACCACTTCTAAGTGACAGAGGTAGTATTTAACCCAGGCTGGATTCAAAAGTTGGTGCTTTTCCCACCGTGCCCCTCTGTGAAACAGACTTCGAGATACAATGCGCAGCACAAAGGGTCCCGCATGCCATGTCCTC
Organism: Anoura caudifer; assembly: GCA_004027475.1. Classification (NCBI taxonomy): domain Eukaryota; kingdom Metazoa; phylum Chordata; class Mammalia; order Chiroptera; family Phyllostomidae; genus Anoura; species Anoura caudifer. Next base: position 204,866 of record PVKU01000781.1, on the reverse strand, counting down.
AACCTGGCTCCGCCCTCCTCCAGCTGGGGGCGTTAGGCAGGGGACTTTCCTTCCATGTGTCTCAGTTACCTCGTCTTTAAAAAGGTGATGTTGATGATAGTACCAAACCTCATTACATTTTCTGAGAATGTAAAAAGTAAGGTGTTGGCAGCTGTCCTCCCGATGCCAGAGTCATTGCAGGCCTCTCAAAGGAGTCAGATGGCAGCATGCCATGGACTGAATTGTGCCCCCCCCATTCATATGGTAAAACCAAGGACCCCAGTGTGACTGTATTTGGAGATGGGGCCTTTGGGAAGTGCTTAAGGTGAAAGGAGTTCTTAAGGATGGGGTCCTCCAATAGGATTAGCATTCTTATAAGAAGGGACATCAGAGACCTAGCCCTTTGTCTCTCTCTGTCTCTCTCCACTCCCCCCACCACCACATGCTCAGACAAAAAGCCATGTGAGGCCAAAGTGTCCATCTGCAAGCCAAGAAGAAAGTTCTCACCAGTAAAAGAATCCACCAGCACCTTGATCTTGGTCCTCCCAGCCTCCACAAAACTACCAGAAAGTAAATGTCCCTTGTTTATGCCAGCCAGTCTGTGGCATTTGGTTATGGCAGCCCGAGCCAACTAAGACACAGCTCCACCCTGTGCTTGCTCTGTGCCTGCCCAGGTTTCCCCACAGGCCGGCCTGCCCGCCACCCTCCCGGGGCCTCCTCCTTTCCCGGACACACGTGTAGTCACTCTGGTCCTGGCGAATGCGAAGCAGACAGCTCTGGAATTCTAAACAGCCTGCAGACTGCAGCCTCTTATTTTAATGACTCTAATTTATCTCCAACATTATCAATAATAAATCAAACTAAGTGGAATTAAAACAACTTTCCCTGCAGCTGTGTCATGTTCTGTTGGGAAAGACAACCCCCTTCAAAAGGCCGTGCTGATCACCAGCCCCCTGGACCGGCCCCTGGGGAGCATGCTCCTCCGGAAGGTGCTGGGCATTTCCTTCTGTGAAAGAGATGTTTTCCATCTGCGCCAACTGTATACTGCAGGACTGGCACGTACCACACACAGTTCTAGGGATGCCACCTCCATTACCTCATTTAATTCAAGCCTGTGGAGTATGGATGACTATGTCCCCATTTTACTAATGAGGAAACTGAGGCACAGAGGGGTTCCATGACCTGCACCCAGTCACAGAGCTGGGATTCACACCCAGACATCCCTGGCCCCAGTTCCACATCCTCTCCCCAGAAGAAATCTTTCTGGCCTGCAGATGGCAGCCTAATGTTCTGGCAAAGGCTCATGGGGTGGAGGTAGAAGTCTGGGTCTGAGTCCCTCTTCTGCCTTTAATGATGCATAGACATTCAGGGGTTATCCAATCTTGCTGAGCTTCCTCTTCCATCGTTAGAAAGGGCAGCTTATAACGCTTGCAGGGCCACCACCTATGCAACTCCAGAGCAGATCATGTAAGAAGCACACGTGAACAGCGCCCCCTGGAGATGAGCCTTGGGTTGAATACATCCCTCCCTGGGGTTGCAGGGAGATTTTGAATTAATAACTGCAGAGCACATAACAAAATGTCTGTCACATAATCAATAATCACAATTATTATCTACATATAAGGGTGCTTCTGTGGGTTTTTATTGATATTCATGAGCTGAACTTGAGATGAAATAAAAATGGCATTGACTGTACTGCGTTCTACTCAGCTGATTGAATAATTATAAATAATGGTCAATAGAGTGGAATGTTCTCGAAACCACAGGAACTCAAAGGCACACACTGCAGCCTGAAGGCCTCATCTGGAAAATGGAGAGGATGAGGTTAGAGAGGCTATAGACTCGTGGGAGGTCACACGACCACCTTGTGGCAGAATCAGGATGAGATGTCAGGCCTTTCAAAACATAAGACAGGCTTGTTCCTCACCACCTCCCTTCCTCAACTTCCCTCCCAGCAGATCCTGGCGCTGGCCTGTGCCTCACTCTACAGGTGGCAAGTCACTTTCACAGAAGTTACTGCTCTCTGGTCCCTGTCACAGGTTAAACTGTGCCCCCAACCCCTGCCAAAACAAAAACATGTTGGAGTTCCTAACTCCCAGTACCTGTGAATGTGACCTTATGTGGAGAAGAGACACAAACAAGGACACATGAGGAGAAGATGGCCATGTGATAACAATGGCAGAAACTGGGGCGGGGGGCGGAGGGGATGTGTCTACAAACCAAGAAGTGCCGGCAACAGCAGAGTCTAGGAGAAAAGCAGGGAGCAGGTTCTTCCCTTAGAACCACAGAGACAACACAGCCCCGCACACCCACTGATTTCTGACTTCCAGCCTTCTGAACAGTGAGAGAACCTCGTTCTGTTGTTTGAAGCCACCTAGTTAGTGATACTTTGTAGCAACAGCCTGCAAACTAATGCTGTCCCCAAGCAGACATTGGAGTGATGTCCCTGCTGCTTTATAGGCAGGAGCCAGAGCTCAGAGGTGTGAGTGGTTAAGCCATTGCCAACTTTCCACCTCCATCTCACTTCCTCACCACTCTCCAGCCACACTGGACCCCTTTCTCTTCCCAAACACACCAGGGTCAGGGCACTTGTTTGTCCTGCTAAGAACACTCTCCCCCAGAACTGTAAGGGGGTTGCCTCCCCCCACCTCCCCAGGTCTCCATCCAAGCAACCTCCTCATTTCATTCTCCCTGGACCACACGCCCCAGTATCTTTCAGTATATAGTCTCTTGCTCCTCCTCCATCACTTCCGTGGGTACCTGGAATGATCTCAGTTTTTGTTTGTTCACATGCTTAGTGTCTCTCTCCTGCCCGAAACTTTTCCTTCTTGAGGAGCCAGGACTCCATCAGCCATCTCCCTTGCTATCTTCTCAGATGGGGGCACATTATCAAAGCTCAATAAATACCCATCAATAGATTGGAAAGAGCAGAAGCTTTGAGACCAAACCTGCATTCACAGTTCAGCTCTGCCTTTGTCAGTTTGATGACTTTATTCATGTTATTAGACCTCCCTGGTGCTCAGTCTCCTCGTCTGTCAAAGGGGAACGGTAAGAGCCAATATGGACTGAGCTTTTCCTTGTGCCAGTGCTGTTCTCAGCGCTGTAGGGGTACTAACTCATTCAAACCTTGCAAAAACCCACGCTGGAGGGACAGTCATTATGCCCATTGTATAGCAGAGGACACAGACAGAGTGACCTGCTGGCATTCACACAATCGCTTGGCATTTCGCTTGTTTTTGATTGACTGGGGCGCCTGCACGTAAGCATTGTGCTTTGCTCTTGTAATGAGGCCCCCAAAGATTTTTATCTTGTTAGGTGGTGCTGAGGGCTGGAAACCACACGTGTCCAGTGCTCAGACTGGCTCCTGGCCTATAATTAGTGCTCAAGGAATAGAAGTTGCCTTGGTTTTGTTGTAACTCTTCTTATAACATCCAAATGCCATATTTGTGTTCCTATTTGCTACCTCTTTATTCAATGACCCATCCTTTACTATACTCCATACTCCAGCCGTAGAAGTCAGCAGGTAACTTTTCAACTCCATAATTTGGCCCAGGTGATGGGGGTGGGGGAGAGCTGGGAGGGCTTAATCTATGCTGGGTCTAACAGAGCTCAGCTCTCTTCAAGAAACTCCCTCTGAGCACCCAGCCATGCCCCAAGCACCATGGTCCCCAGGACACAGGTAATAGGGTTTCAACCCCCATCCCAACCCAGGTCAGCGCAAGTAAAGGGAGAAGCCCAATTATAAAATCACTGACCTACACACCCCAAACCCTTGGGGATAACTCACTTCCTGGTAAAGGGACAAGCTCTGGACTGGAAGCCAGAAGACTTGGACTCCAACCCCCAGGAAAAACTGGGATCGTAAGAAACCATGGGGTTCAGTGTCAGACAGAGGTAGGTTACACATCCACGGCTTCTTACTGGCCAATGACTTTGCAAGTTCCTCGCCTTCTCTGAGCCTGTTTCCTGATTGTAATATGAGAGCCATAACAATGCCTGTTTTGTGAGACTCTCTAAAGGGTTGCATGTAACATACATGTAATAAGCACCCAATAAATGGTGGCTGTTATCACAACTCTTATTAATAGTGTGATCTGGAGTAAGTCACTCATCTCCTTGAGCTCTGGTCTCTCATCTATAAAAAAATATAACAATTCCTAATGTTGACAGAGAGTTTGGGAGAATCTAATGAGACACACCTGGTTTAAAGCCACCTGCACCATGGAGGTGGTGGCTGCACGACATTATGAATGTCCTTAATGTCACTGAATTATGCACTCAAAAAATGATGAAAATGGTGAATTTTGTATTATGTTTATTTTACCACAGTTTTTAAAATTTTCTATCTGAAAAAAACCATGCCAGTTGGGGCTCCTGGTTACAGACAATAGAGCCCACTGTAGCTGGTAAAGCAGAAAAGGAATTTATTAAAGAATGTTGGGACCCCCATCCTCAGGTGGGCCAGAGATGCCCTCTCAGAGGCCGTGCAGCCAGGAACAACAGCCCCATCATGGGACGGACTGTTTCAGCAAAGACCCCACTGTGTCGCTTGGGCACAAGCTGTAGGCTCCTCCCCAGCTGCTAGAACCTCCGCCCGGCTGCACACGTTTGCCATCACCCACCCCTGAGCGGGTCCACAAGCCCCCGTTCTTTCATTTCACTTGCTTGAAAACACAGGTTTTTCACACATACGTCTGACTGGCAGCATCAAGGTCACATGCCAGGGCCACGGCTGCCAGGAAGGCTGGGACAGCAAGCCCCAGGCCAGACCTCCGGGAGGCACGGGCCTCCCACCATGGGAAATCCCCAAGTGCAGGAAAAGTATGGAAAGATACTGGCCACACAGAGTCCCCTTAAAAATTTACCTTAGGTGCTTTGAACCCCGAGCAAACCTGAGTTTTAACACCAGCTCTAGCTGTTGCAAGCTGTGTGATGGTGGCGAGTAACCCATGATTCTGTTTCGTCAACATTAGAGGAGTATTAATATCAACTGTCAGAGGTTTTTTTAAATATTAGAAATAATGGCTCTTAAACTCCAGCCTATAATCAGTCCTGCCTTCCTACACCCCACACATCCAATGAAGCATTTGGATGCTTCAAAGCACTTTGGACGAGAAAGCTTTTTGACAACGTGCTACCACCAGTGGGCAAAATATAGGCAATCCCTGCTGTGGGGTACCGTCCCCTCAGCGATGCCACAGAAACCCTCTTCACAAAGGGAAGGGCAACCTTGAGGCCCTGCAGAGGGATGTCTGGCTGAGGGTGGTTTGGCAGACCCAAAAGAGCACCCAGCTCCAGGATGGATGACAAGGCCGAGGGGAGAGCAGGGCTGAGCAGGTAGGAGGTGCTTCCGTCGCAACACCCGGAAGCAGAGGGAGTTCCCAGACATGCCTCAGCAGAAACAGATCAGGATCCTGAGCTCCCGGAGGTGCCAGAGTTTGTTTGCACGGAGCAGTCTTGGAAGGTTCTGTGTTGGGTCCTACAGTGGAGAGGATTGCCACTCCAAACATGAACCTCCGGGAGAAGTGACAGAGGACCCGCATCCTAATCCACAGCCACACTCGTGAAAACTCCCTTCTCACTCCCCAGTCTGCGGTTCTCTCATACTTGGCAGTTGCCCCAAAGACTCTCTTTTCCATCTGTCACTCCTCCTGAAATCACCAGCAAGGGCTCCCCTCTTCCCACCCTTTCTCCCACTCATTTTCCTTCCCTTCCCCCGGGAGCCACCCCCAAACCAGTCCTAACTAAATCTCCTCAGCCCAGCGCCTCTGTTTTCTCCAGACGGCCAAGCAGAACAGTCTGCACAATGTTTCTGTGCATGTGTCTGTGTATCTGCCTGTGTTTCTGTGTGTGTTTGTATGTTTTTATACATCTCTGTGTGTCTGTGTATCTGAGTCTCTGCAAGTGTGTGTGTCTATTTCTGTCAGTGTCTATGTCTCTGAGTGTATTTTGTCTGTGTGTCTGTGTGTGCACATGTACGCAGAGGGGATAGTGCAGGGTTGGAAAACAACCCATTCGGCAACGCTAGACGTTCCCTTGGTGTGCCGAGAGAAGGAGGGCATGCCTACACATACATTCACCATTTTGTTGTACACATTCCCCATTTTACTGATGATAATCAAACCTGTGAGTGAAGTTTGTCAAGGACAAAAGTCTGACATGCACCTTGAATTCAGGTTTGCATCTCAGAATTTTCTGTGGGAGATTGAGAAAATGGCCACAATGCTTTCCAGCTTCTCCATGAAGAAGAGTCATCTGTCCCTCATCTCCTAGTCTGGAATGGCCTTGTGCCTTGCTCTGGCCTACAGAATATGGCAGATGTGGCGTCGTGTGAGTCCTGAGCCCAGGTGCCCCTCGGCCTGGCAGCTTCTGCTTTTGTGGTCCAGGCAACCTGGAAACACATGTGAACAAGTCCAGGAGAGGATCATGGGAGAGGAGGGGCAGTGATGCAGTCACCCCCAGTGCTCAGGCGATAGCCAGCCAACCCCCAGAAACAGAGCCACCCCACTGGCCAACAGGTGGCCACAGGCACATGAATGAGACCAGCCAGGATCGGAAGATATTAAACAACCCCTGGAGCCCAACCCCAAATGCCACCCACAGAATCACAAGCTAATAAATGCCTATATTTTTAAGTCATTAAGTATTGGGGTAACCTGTTACATGGCAAAACTAAATGATGAGACATGGCACCCCAAATCATAAGGTTCTGGTTCTGAAGAGGGCTTCTGGGCCAGGGTCTGCCTGCCACGGGAACCCCTGCCTGCTGTGGACGTGGGGTACCCACAGGTCTCCCTGGCACCTGTCCCCTAGCCAGCCTGTCTGAACCTCTGAAAGTGGCAGGAATGATCTGTTTGTTGTTTGTACAGCCCAGTACAACCCTAAGTCAGCTTCGTTTTCATCCCTCCTTCTTGCCATTTTCCATTATTACACAAACGTATCAGAAAGGAGAAATGGTTCATCTCTGCAAGCCCAGCAAGTGCCAGCTTGGCGATTGGTACGGTGGTTCTGCAGCAAAGTCAGCTCCTGGGGCTGCTGGCTGGAATGGGGCACCTACTGCAGGATGCCTCTCAGACAGAGAAGCAGCCTGGGGCGCCTGTGGGAAGCAGCCCCATCCTCACTTACAAACTTCAGGGTTCAGGAGTCAGGAGATTTTATAGGACTGGCAAGTGACATGACGGGAGCTTCAGGGAAGGTCCCAGCCCCAGAAACTACACCCTCCTTCCTCCATCACCTGCTAAGCTGATGCCTGAAATTTTACTATTCATTCCCTTCATATTGCATAATGGAAAGTGCTCTGGCATTAACACATGAACGGTCTGTATAACAAAGCCAGAATAAACAAAGCTAAAAGGCAATTTACTGGGAGGTGTTTGCAAAGCACATGATAGGCAAAAGATTAGTGTATAGAATATATAAAGAATTTCTGCAAGCCAATAACAAAAAGACAAACAGCTCAGAACAATGATGGAGAAAGGCCATCCAAAGACAATTCACATATGAGTTCACCTGAATGGCCAATATATGTGTGGCAAGGAACTCAGTCTCCCCGGGGGGTGACAGAGAGGTGAACAAGAAGCAATGTTAAGATAGCAACTCAGTCCCCTACCAGGTAGGCAAAAATCATTACAGGGGAGCATGAATTGCCACAGCCACTTCGGTGAGAAATTTGAAGATGTGCATTCCCTAAGACCCCCCCCCATTCCACATCCCAAATCTAAAACAAAATATCTCTTCATGCACATGTACAGACAACATGCCCGGGGTACTCACTGCGACTTTGTTTGTAAGAGCAAAAATTGGAAACAACCTAGGTATCTATTTAGAGGGGAAATAATAAATAAATTATAGCATATTCATAAGATGGAATTTTATACCAATCTTAAAAAGAATCAATTAAATTTGCATGTGTTATCATGAATAAAATATGCTGGTATAAAAAGCAAATTGTACAAGGTTAGGTAAAGTATTCAGTTTATGTAAAATTTTAAAGCTCCAGAACAATCCTGGATACATGAATAACAACAAGAACAACAAAACCCTGCAAAGTCACAGACTATCCACCAACATAAGAATACGTTCTCCTCTGGGAGGTAGGAAAGGGACAGGGAGTGGGGAAATCAACAAGGGGGCTCCCAACACTATCTAGAGCATTTAATTTACTTATCAAACTAGGTGATGAAACACAGCTGCTTGTAATTTTATTCTTAATACTATTCATTCATTCATTCATTCATTCATTCCACACGCATTTATTGAGCATCTGCCGTGTAGCAGACGCTGTTCTAAGTGCCGAGGACATGACTGCAAACAAGACAAGAGCCCTGATCTGGAGCTGGCATTAGTGGGGACAGGAAGACAATAAATAAATTAGCAAAATATGTTAAATTGTTAGGTGATCAGATTAGAGAGAAAAATAGAGAGTAAAGGTGTCATAAAAAGGAGACATAAAACATCCAACCAGAGACCAGAAGGGGGTGAGCCAGGGCTGATGGGGAAAACCTTTCCAGGCCGAGGAACAGCAGGTGCGAAGGCTCCGAGGTGGGGGAGGGCCTGGTGGTCCACAGAGTGGAGGGAGAGGCAGGAGATGAGGTCCAAAGGTGATGGAGCAATGGGGCATCTTTGAACTGTTTCCGTATTTTTAAGAGAGAGGGAGGAAGGGATAGAGAGAAAGAGAGGGTCCTGAATTATGTCTGGTTAAGTTCAAACAAAAGAAAACAATTTAAATTTGATGAACTCTTCAAAGCTTTGAAGGTGCCACTGAGCCCACTGAAGTTTCAAAATGAGGGCAGAGCCCAGCTCCCACTCTGCTGCACACTGGAATGACCTGGGCCACCTGCAACATCCACGGACCCAGGCAACACTCAGACCACCCAGGAGAGTGGAACTGGAGACAAGTGCAGGCGCACACCGAAGACCCCCTGGTGGTCCCAGGTGGGACCACAGGGTGGAGTATGCCAGGTGTCTCTACCCTCCCCGACTACAGGGCTGTCTTATTTTTATTTTCCTCGTCACAGATCAAAGCACAGGACTAGGTCCCCCCACAGAACATCAGTTTGTAAAGTGTGAATCAGTTGTTTTGTTTTTGTTTATTTAAAAACCTTGCCTTTAAAAATAAGGTACCATAGTATAAGAGCTCATAAATAAACATTACTATTATTATTTATACCTTAACATGAAGGAGTTTATCAGCTCTGTCCCTGAGCATATAGGTCTTGATTAGGATATCAAAATATTTATTAAACACATTGAGCACAGTCTTAGAATATGGCAGGAACTTTAAATGTTTGCAGTTCAAAATGCCTGTTTTTTGAAGATGAGGAAACACCGGCTCAGACAGACGAAGCAACCAGCCCAAGGTCACGCAGCTAGTTAGTGGCAGAACCACGGCTATGTACATGGCTCTTGCCCGCCACTAAAGTCCATCCTGACTTTGTAAGATCTTTGTCCTTCCCTGACATGTAAAGGTCATTTTGAATTTTATTCTTGTACAAAGAAACACAAAACTGAGAGAGCCAGAGGCTTTTCTGGGCTCCCCTGGCAGAACAAATCTCTCCCTCTCTGGGCTTCCGCGAGACTCTGTACATCCCTCCACTGGAGCTCTGAGCACATGCGTTACAGCCAGAGCGAGGGTGCGGGTTAAAGACAGGGAGTGAGGCAGCCTCCCCTGTACACCTCCGAAGGCCACGGCACTGAATTGTGCCGTGTGCACTGAATTGTGCCGTGTGCATGTGCCACGATGTAGGGACTGTGGGTTTGCTGGGGCTGCCACACACCCTCGTGAAAGGGACAAGAAGCCAGAAAGGCCAGGAGCACACTGCAGGTGTTGAGAGGGGGAGTCTGAAGGCTGACTCCCAGGGTTCCCATCCAAGGTCTAGCTCTTGGTTATTGTGGGATTTGGGGTGACTTTCCGGACCTCTCTGTGCCCCCATTTTCTCATCTGTAAATTAGGTAAAACAGTACCCTTCACACATGGTGGAAAGGCTGAAAAAAAATAATATAGGCAAGTTCCGAGAATGGTGCCCAGCATACAGTAAGCACTAAATAAATCTTAGCTATTAGTGTCTTAGTGTGGTTAAAAACTGATCAGCCTGAATCCATAGAGACAGCACAGATTCACGGTTGCCAGGGGCTGGTGGGAGGGGGAAGAATGAGGAGTAACTGCTTAATGGGTACAGGGTTTCCTTTTGAGATGATAAAATGTTTTGGAATTAAATAGAGATGGTAGTTTTACAACGCTGTGAATGCATTAAGTGTCACTGAAATGTTCTCTGTAAAATGGCTAATTTTATGTTATGTGAATTTCACCTCAATTAAAAAATAAGAAAAACTGGCCAACCTACATTCCCATCCCGATTCACCATGTCTTAGCCAAATCTCTATTTCCTCGTCTGTCGAGAGTAATGATAACACCTTGCCCGTGGGTCACACGTGAGAGCTAAATTAGGTGATTATGTAAATTAGCCCATGCATAGAAAGCTCTGGCACACAGGAAATGCTGAAGAAATGACACCGATTATTCTTTCAGTTTAAGGCGGTAGAAGCGACCATCTCTGCCTTTTCAGGGATTGGCAGGACCCACGCCACCCAGTAGGACTGGACTGCCAAGCACACCCAGGTCCTGGGAAAGTTAGGTGTGCAGAGTTCATTCTCCTAGATCAACCTGCTGAGATTCATCTGGGAAATCACTTCTCTGCAAGTCAAAAATGCTGGCCCTTCGCTTTTTTAGAATGAGCAGGAAGTTACTCGGCACCTGTTTGGCATGCACTCACCAATGACAATCATGCACATTTCTAAATAAAGGGAGTTCTGTCCACTCTCATTCGGATACCAGGAACCTGCTCCCCCTCCAACACTGCAGTCCCTGCCCCCACAACACCTTCTGTGGAAGCCGTTGGCACAAAGGAGTTTCTCAAACACTGTCTGAGCACCGTGTTCGGTTTCGTTTGAAACAGATTCACCCAGGAATTGCTACAACACCTGTTCTGGGGTGGGCAGCTTTAATTAAAGGGACAAATGTCTACACTGCCCTTCTATCATCTGGTCAAATTGCAACAGAAGGAGGGGAAGGAAAAAACACACAGATTTGTGAGACATAAACATAAAACCAACCAAAAAAGACAGAAATGGTAGAAATGGAAGACCAGGTGCGCTCTTTCCAAATGACGCTGAATTGAGTCTAAATCCCTAATGTCTCGTTTTGTTGCAGTTCTCCAAACAGATGCCGTAGCCTTCAGGAAAGTACTGAAAATGGAAGTACAAATCCGCATTGTGCCACTGCGCCCAGACCTCCTGCCTCCGCGTTGATACGGGTGGCTTTGAGATCGGCAGTGACGGAAGAAGCGAGGTGAAGGAGAAAGCCAGAGGGTGAAACTTTTCTTGTTCACCTACTATGTACCAGGAGACATGCTAGAAAAGTTGGCATCTATTAGTTCACTTAATCCTTATAGAACTCTGTGAGTTAGAACTTATTAGCCAGTTTTTTTAACATATGGGGATTGGCAAAAGTAAGTTTACAGTTGTATGTGGAACACAGAGTTTATTCTTGTATTATTATTTATTTAATGATTACTGTATTATTTATTATGATTAACCTACTTTTGCCCATGCCTGTACAAGAAAACAAGCTCAAAGCTGACCTCCAAGGCCGTGTGGACATGTGAGCTGGGCCGTCACTCAGGGCCTGGGCTTGGCTTCATGACCTGATGTTGCTCTTTGGAAAGTCTTAACTTTTGAACAAGAATCCTGCATTTTTCTTCTGCACTGGGTCTTGCAGATTACGTGTCGGCACTTGCCAATAGCCACAGTGACAATTCCACAGGTCCTCTCCATCCCTGTGCATCTCCGGAGGCAACAGAAGGATCCCTGAGTTGCTGCTCTTTCTCCTGGACCAGATGCAGGCTTGCAGTGAGGATAAAGGGAGAGGAGGTGGGGACATCAACTGTCGGACAGTTCACAGAGTGGCAGGCACTCAGGAAGGACTCTAGTGCCAGCTTATGCCCCTCAGGCCAAATCAGGCTCCCTGTCTGAGGTTTCCAACCCTCAAGCTAAGAATGGTTTTTACCACTTTAAATAATCGAAGAAAAAATGTTAATCATATTTCATGTCACATGAACAGTAGATGCAGTTCAAATCTCAGTGTTCACAAAGTTTTCCTGGAACACAGCCAGGCCCAGTCACTTGCGTATCACCTGCCTTCACTGCAATGGCAGGCTCGGCAGTTGTGACAGAGACCAAATAGCCCCAAAGCCTGAAATATTACTAGCTTACCTTACCGAAAACGTTTGTCAGCCCCTGCTCCAGATGTTTGATGACTGAATGAATGTACAAATGAATGAATGAACAAGTCATTTTAGAATATCATGGTTAGTATTATATTTATACAATGTCAACAGAACTTAAAAAGTCTGAAATCAGTAATAAGGCCCAATCCTTCAGAATTCACCAAATGTTTTAGAAAGCATAACATTTTAAATTCCAGATCTCTTTAGTTTCCTGTCTATGGTTGATTGATTACAAATATCACTCAAATTCTTCCCCTGTCCATATTCCTGCCCCTTTAATGTGGCTTTGCCCCTCCTCCCACTGAGAGGTGGGGTCTATTTCCCTCCCCTCTGAATCTTGTGACTGCCTTTAGCCAAAAGAAGTGGCAGAAGTGACTGGGTACCAGTCTTGAGCTTAAGCTTCAAGAAGCCTCATGGACTCCCACTTGCTCTCTTGGAACCTGTTTGAAAGGGGCTCCCTGAGGACAAGTTTGGGTTAGCCTGCCACAGAATGAGAGGCCACGTGGAGCAGAGACAAGGCAGCTCAGCTGTCCCTCTTGAGGTCCCACACAGTGAGATAGCCCACCAGCATCAGCAAAGCCACCCCGCCAGCCTGTACTTGACCACAAACATGGAAGTGAGCCCCACCAAGCGCAGTCCAGATCTGCAGAACCGCCAAGTCAAACCATAGTCTTGTGAGCAAAAATAGTGTAAAATGCAGTAGAATGCCACTGTGGTTTTGGGACTGTGTGTTATGCAGCATTATCATGGCCATAAGTAACTGATACACCATTCCATTTCTGTCCATTTGCATGCATTTCCCTTCTCCATTATCATCTGCAGAAGGGCCAGAACAATGGCCATTTATCAAATCACAATCATAGTAGCAATAAGGACAAACCGCCTCAGACGTTTATTGTGCCCCAGGCAACGTGCTGAAAGTTCTTCCTGAGTCTCTTCGTTGCATCCTCACAACAGCCTCAGCAGGTTTCATACAGGGGGCAGCCTCCAAAACAGCTGCGGACAGTGTCTGCTCCCTGGTGTTCACACCTCATGGGAACCCCTCCCCTGGAGAGTGGACCCAACCTGTGACTCCCTTCTAGTGAAGAGAGTCTGCAGAGATGATGGACGCCACTGGTGAGATTAGGTTCCCAAAAGAGTGAGCCTTCCATCGTGCTCACCCTTTCCCGCTCTCTCTGGCCCCCCGGGACGGCAGCCGCTGTGTTGTGAGCCACCCCCTGGAGCATCCCACATGGGAAGGAGCTGAAGGAGGCCTCCAACCAAAAGCCAGTGGGAAACGGAGGCTGTCAGTCCATCGACCCAGGAGAAACTGAACTCTACCAACAACTACCTGAGTGAGCCACATTTACAGAGGAGAGAGCTAAAGCTTGGAGACGGCGCACCAATCTGCCTATGTCACACAGCTGACTCCCGGAGGCCACAGTCGTACCCACGGCTGGCTGCCCGCTGCTCACAGGGGCATGAATTTGATGTGTCCTTCCCCTCAGCAGCCCCCACACCTCCCACCCTCACTTCCTGTTCTGCAGGCTCATGGCCTCTCTGCTCTTCCTGGTCTCATTTCTTCTCTGCCCCTTGTTTATTGCTTGTCTGTCTGTCTGCTGTTTGTCATCCATGGGGTCCTCATCACAACCTTTTCCTTCTCCTCACCCTTTCTTCTACTCCCTTCCTTTTTCCAGAGTCCTAGAATCGGAAGCACAGGGGTTATGGGTTACAACCTCCACTCATGCTTTTTGTTGCGGATGTTCAAAAACCTCAACCTAGAATGACAGTAAGTGGCGGCTTGGAAATAACCTGATCAAACACCCTCATCTCCACAGTTCCCGTGGGGGAAATCCTTGCTACCTGATATTACATTACCTAACAGTCATATGCTTATACACTCACCTTTGTCCCCAGTATCTGCAGGTAGGCTCCAAGAAGGCAAAGACCTTGGCTTGCTCACTACTCCTTTCTCCAGGCCTAAAATACAGCTCACCCCAGAGTAGGCAGGAAAAACTTATTCTCTGAATGAATGAATATGGAATGAGGAAGAGAAGGAGAGATAAAGTGGGAGAAGAAGGATCACTATTTGACGAATTACGTCTATGTGCCAGTCATTTAACCAATATGATCTTATGTATGAATCATAAACAATGTCTTGTTTAGCAGGTGAGAAAAACTGAGGCTCAGAGACATAAATGCACCACTCAAAGTAACACAGCTAGCAACAGAACAAGGATTCGCACCCAGGTCCCCCTGGGCTCAGAGCCTGCTCACTTTGTCCCACAGCTGCCACCCCATGGGTTTCTACAACGGCACCTCAAACCCGCAGACTAGACGCGACATCTCCTATGACCTGGCTTCTCGGTGAGTAGCCTGAGTGGCCAGGAATTGCACCTTGCACGCCACCTTTAGAGACACGGGTCAGAAATCTGTGACCCTCAGCAGCAGCCCTCACCGGAACAAACAAGATAATCTTACAGACACACGAGAGAGCTGGGCTGTAATCCAGCTCTCCCACTCAGTAACCACATGACCTTGAGCAAGTTACTAACTTTCTGGACCTCAGTTTCCTCATATGGAAAATGGGGGTGATACACATGTTTAAACTCATAGGGTTGCTATGAGAATTCAGAGAGCTAATACCTGTGAAATGCCCCAAAGTAGCTGACACATAGTAAGTGCTCAATAAAATTAAGCCACAAGAATTAGTCTCATTTATCTTTGAACACCAGCCTCACAATCCACTTAAGTCTACCCCCTTTTTAAGCATCAACAAACTGCCTTTAAAAATACAAGTGGATTGCCCAGATTATACAACAAAGCCAGGAGAAATGACAGCCCGCTCCCCACCACCATTGCATTCTGTCCACCTCTCCCCAGACCCCGCATGGCCCCTCCACCAGCCCTCACCCACCACCTCCCTCACTCACTCCCGCATCCTTGACCTAATCATTTAGCTTCACATTCCCAAGCTACACAGCCATCCTCAAGGTCACACCAAGAGCCTTTATGGGTTGTTCAGGCGTCACTTCTGCAAGGAGCCTTTCTCTGAGAGGGGAGAGTGGAAGCCAGAAGGCAAAACCCCAGACAAGGGGACAAACTGAGCAGGAGACAAAAGAGAAGCAATAGCAGGGTTTCCAGCAGGGCCCGCCCATCTCCACCGCGCTCGGCACACCCGTTTCCCCAGCCAAAGACTTATTAGTTGCAGAACAGAATGGGGGGCCCACAGTAACGAGTCTTTAATTACAAAACTCCTTTACCTTATTGCTTTTGTGCGGCCCTGATGAAAATGAGAAGTGGCAGTTTCTATTAGAAATGTTAATTACTTTCCCGGGTAATTAGACTCACTGGGTACCATGAGCACCTGACCTCACTTCATAACAGCAGAGATGGGAGGAAGGGGGAAAAATGGTTGAAGGGGGAGGGAGCAGGGGTAGAAAAGAAGGAACGTGTTTATAAATGCTGAGAAAAGCAGCAGCATCCAAATTGGCTGGATGGCAAATGAAGCCAGAGGCCCCGGAGGAAGGCTGGGGGAAGAGGAGAGCTCCCCAGGAGAGGGCTTTTAAACATCGGGGGCCTGTCATGATGATGATGAAACCAATGACAAATTCCTCTGGAAATGACGGGCCCCTGGAGAGGTTCCCCCAGGCCTCCTCTTACCAATGAGGCCACCACGGCACCAAGCTGCTCAGAGACGTCCTGAGGCCCCACAGCAGCGGAGGCAGGGCTGGGACCGCAGCCTGCTGAGCATTTCCTCCATTGCTCCTTCAGGGAGCACTCACAGCTCAAGGTGACTTGGGCACCTGAAGGGCAGAAGTGACACAGTTCCGGTTCTCGAAATGTTTAGGGTCTGGGGTGCAGACCAACAATGGAGCTGTTGGTGGAAGGGAAGCACGCAGGAGGCTTGATAATGAGTAATTGAGCCAGAGGCCCAGAGTGTAGGCGGAGTGGTCGGGGAGGGCTTCTCTGGGGGTGAGGTGGCTTTTTCCCTGGACACGGAGGTTGGGAAGAGTCCTGCTGTTTGGAGAGATGGGGTGAAAAAGTGTACTACCCAGTGCTGGGGGATGAAGAGAGTGCCACCAAAATTCATGTCCACCCAGAGCCTCAGAATGTGACCTTCTTTGGAGATAAAGCTCTTTCTGGACTGGCTGTCATTAGTTAAGATGAGGCCATACAGGAGGAGTGTGGGCCTTAAATCCTGTATGATTTGTCTCCTTATGAGAAGAGAAGAGACACAGAGGTGCAGACACACGGGGAGGAAAGACATGTGACGACAGAGGCAGAGACTAGGGCGATGCTGCCACCAGCCAAGGAGCACCAAGGACTGCCGGAGCCCCCAGGAGCTGGAAGAGGCAGGAAGGATCCTCCCCCAGAGGCTTCAGAGGAAGCGTGGTCCTGCTGAGACCTTGATGTGGAACTTCTACCCTCTGGAAGGGGGAGAATAAACTTCTGTTAAGCCACCCAGGTTGTGGGGTTTTGTTACAGCAGCTGTAACAAAACCCCACAGGTTTTTGTTAAAGGTCTCAGAAAGAGCACAGGACTACGGGTCCAGCTTTCCTGCAAGCCTGCCTTATGAATTTGGGCAAGGCGCTCCCCATTTTGGGCCTTATGTAAGTCAGGAAGAGCTCGGGGCTCCCAAACACATGGTCAGGGACAAGCTGAACCAGAATCACCTTGGGGCAGCCTGTTTGGTAGGCAGCTGCCTGGACACCTCCCCCCGGGTTTACAGAACCAGCATCTCTGGGTGGAGCACCCCCAGGAGAGGGATCCTGACCTGTCACCCAGTTGTTAGAGTCTCTGGGTTTAAACACACACCCTGAGGGCCCTTCTAGAGCAACGTGTGTGTATCACTCTAAGGGCTGCCCACTCTGGCCTTGGCCATGGGCCACACCTGCCCTTCCACACTGACTGCTCTTTTAAAAACCCAGACATCCAAGATGCTGGGAGATGCTCGTGCTGAGGGGAGGGGCAGGCTTGTCCTCAGAGTCACGAAAGAAGCTGTTTACAGAGCGCAGTTCTTCTTTTAATTTGTTTGTCTTTTCGATCATGGAATTGAATCCCAGCCACGGCCCTGCCAGGGAAGACAGAAAGCCATCAATACCCAGGAGTGACTGACAGTCATTTCCGAGGTGACAGGCTGTGCAGGAGGCAGAAAGGCTTGAATCCTTCCATGCTTCTGGGGTCAGGCAGTGTGGTGGTGCAGGGGAGGGCGCCTGGACTTGGCCAATCAGATGAACCAAGGATCGGATCCCAGATCTGTCCTCAGCCAGCTGTGTGACATAGGGCAAATTTCTAAACCCCTCCGTTCCTCAAATTCTTCAACTGTGAACCTAAGGGTAACACACCCACCTGGTTGCTGGGCGAATGACAAGAACAATGCCCATGGAGGGCCCTACTCAGCATGGTGCCTGGTAAACTATGGAGTGTTATTATGACAATTGACAGGAGAAGGCTTGCCCTGGAGCATGAGGGTCCATTGGCAGGGGATGGCCCAAACCGTAAGAGCTGGAAGAGGCTGCAGAGAGAGCTGCCTGATGACATGGATCCAGCCCTTCTAATTTTTTTTAAAGATTTTATTTATTCAGAGAGAGTGGAAGGGAGGGAGAAAGAGAGGGTAAGAAACATTAATGTGTGGTTGCCTTTTACATGGCCCCCCACAGGGGACCTAGCCTGCAACCCAGGCATGTGCCCTGACTGGGAATCGAACTGGCAACCCTTCGGTTCACAGCCCAAACTCAATCCACTGAGCTACACCAGCCAGGGCCAGCCAGGGCCAGCCCTTCTATTTGAGAATCCCAGTGCATTGTCCCCCTGAGTGGCCGTGGGCACATCACTTAAAGTCCCTAAGCACCAGTGTCCTCATCTCCCAAGTGGAGTCCAGAATCCCTATCCCACCCACCTCTCCTTGTGACAATCAAATAAGATGGCATATGTGACTTTGGGTAAACCCCGAAAATTTTTACAGCCCCCCCAAAAGTTGCTCTGATCTAGTTCATAAGCCTGGCTGCACATTGGAACCCCCCACCCTCCAGTTCTAGAAACTACCAGTGCTCACACCTCTGGCCAGGCCAAATGGATGGCATCTCCAGGGCTGAGGGCTCAGCACAACTGGCAGCCACTGGAGAGCCACCGAGCTGGCCCAAGGCTCCGGTTCCACAGGAGGGGAGGAGTCTTGCCTGGGTTCACACAGCGGGTTATTCCCTTCTGAGCATCTTTTACCCTGTGTCTGCCCCAGCCCAGCACAGGCCTGTCCTCAGGGGCTGGTCAGCAAGGTTTCCCTGGGTTGGGCATCCCACCTAGGAAACCAGGGAGAACATAGTAGGTGTTTGCCAGGAGTGCTCTTTCCTGATGAGCCAGCAGAGATGTTCCTGTTCCTGGGCCCTTCCTGCAGGGGACAGGGGACACAGACAGAGAGGTGAAGACACCGTGGAGAGAAGCCTGCGGGAGGAAGTGCCTAGCAGGAACAATAAACAGGCCTCAGAGTCAGCCTACCCAGTTCCGAACCCCCCTCTGTCACCGACTAGCTGCGCACCATTAAGCAGACAGAATAAATGAGAGTTTTGCTATTAAACACAGTGTTTCCCTGCCAGGCTGGCTCCAGCTCCTGCCTCTTACAAATTCATCTTTCAGCCCTGGGCAAGAGCAATGGCAGGCAGCTCCTTCACCTGTGATGGCTGGGTCTCCAGGAGAGACCAGGGGGCAAAGGCCATGAGGCCTGAGACTCTGAAAGCCCCCTGAAGTGGAGCTAGGACCCTAAGAGGAAGGCCCAGGGAGACAGATTCAGCCCAACGGACAGAACCTTTGCAGGGTATGTTGTGTAACAAAGGAGCCTGCTGAACGTAGTGAGCTCCCCGTCACACCGGAACAACAGCAGGAGTGGCTGTATGTGCACTGGGAAGAGGGTATCAGTGGGACTCCTGTGTTCAGTGGACACATGGACTGAATGAACTCCACGGGCCCCTCCCATGCCCAGATTCTATGTTTCGAAGACCCTGAAGTCCCAGTGATCAGATTTGCAAAAGAAGAGCCAGGCCGACTTTCAAGTCCTAAATTCATCACTTGGCCGTAAGTTACAGGACTTTGAGCAAGTTATTGAGTCTCTCAGAGGCTGCTCCTCATCTGCAATACAACAGTAATCAATCCATTTCAAGTAGCGGGGGAGCATTCAGCAGCGTGCTGTACACAGAGGACTTGGGCAGGCCTTGTACAAAGTCGAGTCTGAAACAGCAAAGCATCCCCGCCGCCCTCCTCATCTCCAGCAGGAGCCGCCCAGGGTCCCCAGGTTTTCCAGGAGGTGCACTCATTAAGCGGATTAGTGCACAAAACCAACTGTCGCTCCAGTTCTTGGATGCCCAGGATTAAATGCTGGTCGCTTCATCTCCTCCCATTAAGCTCCTGAGTCACAGGGCCCAGGTTATTTATTGCACAGGCAGGAAGGTCTTAATAGCCACACCTACGAGGAAGTGGCTATGGAGAGGAGGGGGAAATAACTAGGCCTAAAGGACCACAGGGAATGCAGGCACGGGGTTTGAGCCGAACCCCACCTCACAGGGTGCTGGTCTGCGGTGCGAGGGAGGAAGGCAAACTCCTTCCCAGGCCTGGGAGCAGGTGATCAAGCACTCTCAGCCCCAGGACGCCTGCGGGCTGTCTCCTTGCAGCTTCCCAGGGGCCCCTCTAAAGGCAGAACCTGAGCAGTGGTCGCTGGGCAAAGGCCAGTCAAACGCAGAGTGACACCACACCCACCTACCTTCCTGGTGGGACTGAGGGGCCCAGAGCTTACCCCCACCTTGGTTCCCAAAGCATCTCCCCTGTTCATTTACCCCCCATGCTTGGAACTTAGGACGTTTCCATTTTTAAAGGGCTTTACCTGTTTCCTGAAACAGTGCCTCCCCACAAAGCCCAAATGGTCGAAGCCATTGTCTGCAACTAGTCAGCTTGGAAATCACCTCCAGGTTAACCCAGCTATGGTGAGAAGCTGGCAAGCGGATAAGCTTCCTCATGGAAATTGAAAAGAAAATCCATAAAGGGTGCAGAAGCCCTTTCCTCCCTTCCCTCCCCATCTCTCCCCATCTCTCTCTCTCTCTCTCTCTCTCTCTCTCTCACACACACACACACACACACATGCACACGTGCACGTACATGCACATAAATCACCAGGATCCATACTGGAGTTTCCAAGGCCCAGCCAGCCCATTCGTTTGAGATGATGCAGCCAACACTCTCATTTTGCACATAAGGGGGGGGGTACTGGCTGAGTCAGGTCCTCTACTGCCTGACCCATAAATATTCTCACTGTGCTTCAAACTTTAACGAAGTTTGTGACAAGCCTTCCAACCAACACCCAAGTACAAATGGTTCCTCAAATGGACTGAATAAGGGATGGTGCAGGCGAGGATTCACTGGGTATCACCATACCTATTTTACAGACGAGGAAGCTGAGGCAGTAAGCAGTGACTTGCTTGTAACCACACCAACAGGTGGCAAAGCTGGCGTCAAATTCAATTCAGCCAAGCACTGAAAGGTGCATGATTTTCATTACATCACATGTGTCCTCACCCGAGAGCCTGTCTTTGCTCACTCCAGTGTTTAGAGAGCTCCCACGTGGGAAGCAAGGCCACTCCCTGAGGCTTGCGACTGTCAAAATTTAACTACCATAAGAGTTGCCAAGGAGCTCGTTAACCATGCCTGTTAAAACACAAGCTCCAGTGGGGTCTTGATCAGTCCTTCTCAAACTTCCCGGTGCACACCACATCTCCTGGGCAGAATCTGCATTTGTTAAAATGCAGATTCCGGCGTAGCAGCCCCGGGCTGAGGGTGAGGTTCTGAGTTGGTAACAAGCTCCAGGTGACATGGATGCTGCTGGTCCAGGGACCACTTCTGAGCTGGAAGGGTCTACAGTGAAACTGCCAGTGCTTGAGCCCCAGCATCGCTACCTACTAGCTGCCTAATACCTGGCAACGTGCTGAGCCTCCCTGTGCCTCAGTTTCTCTGTTTGTAAGAAAATGTGTATCACTACAGAGCTACCTCATGGAGTTGCTCTTTTAGGGTTAAAGAAAATAATCCATCTAAGTCACTTAGCACAATGCCTGCATTAAAAAATCTTAATAAATAATTGTCATTATTGGAGCTGCTATTATTATTATTATTGGTGAATTTGTAGTACATTATTATAAGCTTTCAAAAAATAAATGAAACTTGTTAGTGTTAAATGTTCCCACCTGTTTACATCTATTTGGCTTTCCCAAGTCCTGTAGCTTCCCCGAGCACTGGATTTTAGAGCAAAAGCATGGCAGTTGATGTTCCTGTAATGCATCGTCACGTATATTTCCGTTTCGGTTATTGGAGTTAACTTGGTGATTAAAACTACCAGGATTTATGACTCCTGCAGTGCTGCGGCTGACTGCATTTGACTGGGCACTTCTGCCCCACGTGGAATAGCTGAGGTCTCTCCGCATGCACGTGGGAGTTCAGCTGGGAGCAACGCAGAGGCTGCAACATCCAGGGCTCTGCCCACGTGGCCCAACCTGAGCTCCTCCTACGGCACTACGCTGGCTTCCCGGAGTGAGGGTTCCACGAGAAGCCCCGACGTGCAAGAGTGTATCAATCCTTTACCTGAATTATGCTTGCTAATATCCCATGTCACATGGGCACAGACGACACAGGGCACGACCACCAGGAGTGTGGTTCACAGGAAGCCACCAGTGTGAAGTCCATCACAACTAACCCGTTCGATGACAAGCTCCTGGAGCACAGCTCATCTTCAGCCTGCTTTGTTCTATCCCCGGACCTAGAAGGTTGTTGACTGCTTCTGACCCTGCAACGACCCTGAGATGCAGTTAAAGCCAAAGGATGATCTCCGATGGGGACTGTTGTGTCAGCTTGGTGTCATGCAGCTAGTTAGGGTCTGGTGCCCAGGCAGCAGGCTCCGGTTCATCACTCTCTCCTCTCCGTTGTCCTGCTAACTTTGTAGCATCAAGTTTTTCTGCCAGCCCCTCCTTACCCTGGATGTCTCGCCAAGCTTCCTGGTGAACAGTTATTTATAAATGAATGTTTAAATGCATCAGAACAAGTGCTATTTAAAGGAATCCTGTGGCGACTCACTGAGTAATTAAAATAATCATTTATGCCATAAGTACTTACCAGTTTCTCAGTCTGCATCAGGCACTGCAGGGTGAAGGTGGGGTCCAAGGTGGACTGCACATTTGGGAGGTGTGGCTCTTGCTCTTAGGAAGCTAAATCACTTATCCTTTCACAACAGGTATTTGTCACGCACCTACTATGTGTCCAACTAAGCACCAGGCATCAAAGGTGAACTCAGCACCCACAGATTGTCTGGGAGACCAAAAGCCAACAAGCCCACACCATGTGGTCCGTATGTGACAACTCTGTCTGGGACGGATCCTCTGCAAACGGAGGTGGTCAGAACACAGCCTGGTGTGGAGACAGGGGTCAAAGGAAGCTTTCCAGGGACAGTGACCCACAAACTGTCCCTGGATACAGAAGAAGTTGACCCAGTAGGCAAGACTCTACAAAGGCCTTCAGGAGAAGACAAGAAAGCACAAGAGACAACACAAGTCACTGTGTGAGGAAGAGGCCCCGCATCCTGTGTGCAGAGCTGGTTTTCTACGACACAGCCCAAGGCTGCTCCAGGCAAGGGTACCAGCAGCACCGCTTGGCCAGAGGTGCTTCCCCTCTTCGTCCTTCAAGACTCCAGTCACCATCACATGCTTGCAAAGTCCTTCCCTGACGACCAGAGCGGGTCCCTCCTTTGCTATCAGGTCTGTGCCGATTACTAACATGTGCTTACCACCATCTTGGCCTGCTTGCTTATTATTTTTCACCTCCATCTGAATTAAGCTCCGTGAAGGCAGGGATTTTGTGGCTCTCTGCCATCCCTATCCAAATGTAAGTTGCACAAAGACAAGGAGTTTGGTTCAGGTTGCACCCTCAGCGCCTAAAAGAGTCCCTGGCACCTGGAAGGTGCTTAGAGAATGAATGAAGGTGAGGGTCCCTGGCAGGGTGGTGTGAGGTGGCAGTACTGGGAATAAGGACTAGGAGTACTATGACTCCTAGTGACGTGGGGATGACAAGCCCCATCTGAGCTCTAATTTTGTAAACATTGTGGCAAGGTGTGAAATTCAAAGCTAAGCTGAGTGGGGTTCTGATTCTGGGTCAGAGCATCCAGATCCCAAGGGAAGCCAGCAGAATTCCACCTGGGCTGATGGAACATTGATAGTGGGTGGGCACCTGGCCTGAAACACTCGAGCATCTGCCGACTGGCAGGGGAGTCTGAGAGAAAGGGGGAGGTACAAGAGGGATTTCTCAGTGGCTTTAGTTTTCATACATGCTCCCTCTTCAGGAAAGATTTTCTTGCCCTTCCCATGATGAATTCCTATCCTCCCTTCAAAACCCCACTGACATGCCCCATTTCTCCGGAAACTGTCCTGCTCTCCCACGCTAAGGTAGCCGCTCCATCTCTGTTCTCAAATGGTAGCTGGAACTTGCCCCTACAAATGCTTTATCTTCCCAGTTCAACCAAGTGCTTTCCTAGAGTAGAGACTTGGCCTTATCTCTCTACAGCTCCAATGTCCAGCACAGCACCTCCCACTGGCTCCTCCTAATAACTACCATTTATTAGGCTCACACTCTGTTTTCAGACTTCGTGCTAAAAGCTTTATGAACATTACCCTTACAACAACCCAGTGAGTTACGCTGTAATAGGACACCCATGTTACAGTTGAGAAAACCACGTGATGGGAGTAGAATTCACTCCGTGTCCAATGAGTGTGAGTTAAATAAATGAGCAAATGAGGAAACAACTGAGTGAAACAATTAAGAAGTAAATCAGTTTTACCTGCTGGCTGCCATTGCCTCCTAGAGAGCCGATGATCACAGGGACACCCTATGAGACTGAAGTACCAACATCCTATCCTTGGATACCTGGCGGCCCATCATGGAAGGGAGGTTGAATAAAGAGGGTAGAATTAAAATTCCTGACTACAGGACATTTAC
The DNA here is from genome assembly GCA_004027475.1 of Anoura caudifer. NCBI lineage: Eukaryota > Metazoa > Chordata > Mammalia > Chiroptera > Phyllostomidae > Anoura > Anoura caudifer. The sequence goes on along the minus strand of PVKU01000781.1, from coordinate 180,609 downwards.
CAGGCCCCCTGAAATGACAGACAGGCTTAGAAATCTCAGCCAGTGGGCAGGTCAGTATCTCTTGGGGACTGCTCCTTCTGGAGTTTATTTCCTCCCGTAATACACCCCACTGGACCACCTGCTCAGTCTTCCACCCCAGCCCCCTGGGGGAAGGATTTGTCTGCACCTTGCATTTCTCCTGGCTTGAGTGACATGTGCGTCTGTTTGTGTTAAAGCATACATGTTTCTACTCTGACACTGTGGCTGACGTCCTCACGGATTGAAACGGGTTTCCTCTTTTGTCGTTCCTCTCTGAAGACTTGGGCTGGAAAATGTCTGGCTCTTGTGATTGCCGCAGATTTGTGTGCTAGGGTCTGAGCGTAAGTGCTTCTGGACTCAGGCCCGGAACCACAGTTAGGTGCTGTTGAGCTAGTTATGGGGCAGAGGTGCAAGGTGTGATGGGGAGCTCTCTGGGGCCTTGCACAGCCCTAACCCTGAAGAGATAGCCCCTGTTCAGGTCCACCATCCAAATGGACTAAAGGTTTTCCCAACCTGCCCTTTCCCCAAAGCTATGTGTTAACTACCCTAGGAAGGCAGAAGAGATGCCTTCTCACAGGTGCCAGCTGGAGCCACAGAACTAGTTCCAAAGGGAAGAGGCAAGAAGGTGGAGGATGCCAGTTGAGCCCTTCCGCAGATTTCTGCACTCATTGCAGATCAAGATTGTAATTTGATAGCAATCAGTTTTCAGCACATTGTGAAGTGGTACTGATTAAATCACCCCCAATAATAGCCATTTATTGGGCACTTGTTGGGGCTAAGCACCTTGCAGGTGTGATCTGATCTCCTCTTTCAATATCCCAAAGAAGAGACAACTGTTGGTAGGACTCAAACGGCCCACGCAGGGTTTCACAACCGGTAACAGTGGACCACCAGTCTGACCCCAGGTCCATGTGACTCCCAAGTGTCTGTGTTGTCTGCAAGAGTCAGAGTCAAGCCCAGCTTTGGTTGGCCATGCCACCTCACTGTTGAAAAGCCAGGAACCTCAGAGCCATGGAGTGATGTCAGGGCTGCTCAGCAAGCCCTAGGAATGTGGGTGGCAGCCCCCACCATGAGCGGAGCCATTCCCAACCAGGAGTTTGAGTAAACAAGAGGAACCCACCCTCACCCAAGCAGCAGCCCCTCCCCCTGACCCCATACTCATCTGACTCTCTGCGGTCTCAGCAGGAGGGGACTCCCTTCTCTTATGGAAACAGCCTGAGCTGCTGGCCCCAGCACCCAGAGCATTCGCTGGTGATATTTAAGTCACTACCTGAGCCCTTTTAGCACACTGGACTCCAGCACAGTTGCATGCCTCTGGGCCTCAGTTCCTTTCTCCGTAGAACTGGAAGTCAGATGAGGTGGATTCCGATGTGGTCAGCTTTGGCATCGCCGGACCCTCTGGAACAACACTGTTCCGCAGAGGTTTCTGCGAGGATGGAAATGTCCTCAGTCTGTGCTGTCCAGTCCAGCGGCCAACAGCCCCACGTGGCTGTTGACGCCAAGTGCAGTCCACTGTGACTGAGCAATTGTATAGTTCATATAAGTTCAAGTGATTTCCATTTAAGTAGCCACATGTGTGTATAGACAACGTATTGGACACTGCAATCCTAGAATTAATATCAAGATAACCTCTGGGTCCCAAAAGATATGGAAGCCCATTTGGTATTACCAGAGATATAACTACAATAACCAGTAGGGCACCACGGGTCACTTGAAGGGCTATTAACTCCCCCGTGACTTCCATCAGCCACCAGCAAAGCCACCAGGGAAAAAAATGTAAATTTTCTTTTAAAAAACGCTTTTTCTACAAACAAGCTTTAAAACTATTCCCCTACATAACTGTACTGTGTCCCTACTGGTCCTGTATAGGCATTTTTCTGGCTCCGCAGCCTCTCATGTTGCCTCAACATTTCTTTTTTTTTTTTTTTTTTTAACGTGTTATTTATTTATTTTTAGAGAGAGGGAAATGGAGGAAGAAAGAGAGGGAGAGAAACATCAATGTGTGGCTGCCTCTTGCACACCCCCTACTGGGGACCTGGCTCACAACCCAGGTATGTGCCCTGACTGGGAATTGAACCAGCAACCCTTTGGCTCGCAAGCCAGCCTTCAATCCACTGAGCCACACCAGCCAGGGCTCAACATTTCTTAATGTATTCAGTATTTTTTTTTTTAATTTTTAACATAAAGTTTATTTTCATATGGGATTCTGAGGGCTTGGCATAGTATGGGTTTCCAGGATTGTATTTTAGACCTAAAAGTGTTAGAAGAATAGCGTTTACCTGTCTTTTGCCCACAAGCAAGGTTAATACAAATCTCATTAGCATTCTAAGCCTGTCCATTTGCTTTTGTTACATTCTTTGGGAGACTTAAGTGTCACCAAAGGCAACTGTTGACCCATTGAAATATTCAGTCTTAACAAAGCCGTTATCTCCTTGATTTGTACAATGACTCTCTGAAGCAAGTATCATTCTTCCCATTTCATCGACCAAAACACTGAAGCTCAGAAGACTTAAATGACTCCTTCTGTACCAGAGAAAGATTCCATTTCCAACGAGGCCTTCCTCCTGAACTTGGAGGTCACATGACCTCTCGGAAACTTCCTAAGTGGTAGAGACAAAGCCACACACCTCGCATGTTACGCGAAGACCACCTGAGACAACACACACCAAGCAGTGCCCACCGGTGACACTCATGCCGCTGGGAGAGAATACCCACTGTCTGCCAAGAAGCCCGCACCTCTGGTCTGCATTCACTGCAGCTCCCTACCCACCCCACTCTCCACCCCTAACCTGTGCTTCCAAGCCCTGCTGTGTGCCCAGAATGTCCCAACCCTGCCGGGTGAGGCAGGAAGCAGAGACAAGAAGAGAAATGCATGTCACGATGATGGGAAGCCAGGGCTCCCTCCCCAGGATGCATCCTGGTCCAAACCTTCCCCAACTTTGGCCCAGACAGGCTGGAGCACTGCTCCCCTGAAGGTTCTACCCAAAGATCCCACTCACACACCACCCTCCAAGCAGGCACAGCTCCCACAGCCACAGGGAGGGGCATCTGCACCTCTCCTTCCCACCAGCCCCCAGAACGAGCCTAATTAGACTGCATCTTCCTCCAGCTGCCGAGAGGACTGGGGCCACGGACAGGCAGCCACAGGGCAGCCCAGGCACGACGCCTGGAACCTGGGCTGGGGTGGGGAGCCTGGAGTCAGACCACAGAGGCCTGCAGAGGGCAAAATGAGATGAGGCCAGGGTGGGGACTCTTTTTCTGGAAGAAAGTGAGTGTTTTCTCCAAACGGGCTGTGAGCCAAGCAAGCTTTTGAAATGTTAGTCCCGAATTTTGGATCTCTAATGAGCAATTGTATCAGTCAGGGTCTTGGCAGGAAGCAGAAGCTTACTCAGATAGTATTTTTGAAGATTTTTTTTAATGAAGGTACTCTGGTGGCCACACAGGGGTGAGTGGGTTGAAAAAGCCCACAAGGGATGTGGAGGCACCCAGGGACTAGCAACGGCAGGAAGCTGGGACCACCCCTAGGTCTGGAGGACAGGGTGGGGGAAGTTACTCTCAGAGTCTGTTTGAGGGATGGGGTCCTCAGAAGAGGCTACGTACATCCACTGCTGAAACTGCAGCAAAGCAGGGAGTGGGATGTTTTTAGACCCCAGAGTCCTCTTCTCCCAGCCTCTGACTCCCCCACTGGCAGAACCCACCCAGAAGTCAAAGGGCAAGAGCCCTACAGGTGCAGCTCAGGAAAGCAGGCTCCTAGGGCAGGGAGCTGGGTGGGGCAGGGGTGAAGATGGATATGGGCAGGTAACAAGTGCCTGGCTTGGAGGAAAAGCTCTTGCTTTTGACCGTAATGACCTAGGATCAGATCTCAACATTTGCACATACAATCTAAGTGGCACCAAGCAAATTCCTTACCTCTCTGAGCCTCAGTATCCTTGTCTATCCATGACACATTATCCAATTTGGGAAATGAGAGATCATGATTGTAAAGGGCTTTTAGAGTGGCTGGCAAAGAAGGGGGAGACAATCAATGACATGGAGGTGGCTGGAAAACCTCCAGCTTTGCAATCAGACACCTGGGTTTCCTACCCTGGCTCCATCACTCCCCAGTTATATGACTTTTGACAAGCAACTTAACCTGTCTGAACCCAAGCATGTCACCTGCTGAAGGAGTGTCATAAAAACACGTGCTTCACAGGGTGATGTTAGTTAGCTGTACTGTAAATATAAAGTGTGTAGCACAGTAGCTAGCACAGAAAGCACCAATAAATTGTTGCCATTGCTGAACTAACTGAAAATTCTAGAACTTAAAACTTCAATGTCTGAAATGAGGAATTCAGTGAAGGGACTTAACAACAAACAGGACTCAGCAGAAGATAGAATCAGTGAACTCAAAGAGCAGCCAGTCGTGAACTACCCACACTGAAACAAGAGAAAATAAAATACGGTGAGGGGGACAGGGAGAGAGAAAAAGAGAGGAAGGGGTGGGGCTGCAGTGTAATACGAAGTAACCTACGTATAATTCAGAAGGTGAAGTGGGATTACTACAGAAGCATGTAACCACCAGCATGTTCCCATCGCAGGTCTTTAAAGGGGCTGCTTCCTGACTCTGGAGCTCAGAGGAGCACATGGACCCTTCCTTCACAGCCTTCAGGGGTCTGCTCTGATGCCTTCATTCCAGGGAGGGCTCCCTGCCCCCCATATAAAATGTACGTTCACCTTCTCCCTCTATTTGCTTTAGTTTTCCTTTAGCCTTTATCACCATTAAAAACTATATATCACATTAATGATCTTGTTGGTACTACTCTCCTCTGCTAGGAAATACGTGCCCTGACAGCAGGAATTCTTATCTGTTTAGTTCACTGTTAAAACTCCAGCATGTAGAATATGCCATACTCAAAAAATATTAATGATCAAAGAAGAGTGAAAATTATGCCTACTCCATAGTAAAAGAAGGTGTGAAGAAAGCTGTCACTGGAAAGATGAGTGTGTTAGTCATGTCCTTCTTGAATGCAAGTGACAGAAATCTGACTCAAATGGCCTAAGCGAAGTAGACACCGCATTGGTGCGTGTAACTGAAAAGTGTAGAGATTCATGCTTCAGAAATGACTAGATGCAGGTGCTGAAATGATACTGGAAGAAATGGTCTCTCTTTTTCTCCAGGTTCTACTTTCCTCAGTGTGAGCCTCATTCTCAAGCAGGATTTCTCCCGGGAGCAGTAAAGAAGGGCCCAGAAGCTCAAGCTTTGTGTTTTTAGCTTAATCACTCCAGGAGGAGAAACCTTCTCTCCTAATAGTTCCAGGGAAAATCCAAATGCTATGTTCATTGGCCACACTTGAATCATAGTCCGTTCCTGAATGGATTTACTGTGGCCAGGGACCTACAGAGCACTGATTAGCCATGCCTGAGTCATATGATCAGGCATTGGGATGTGGGTTCACTCCTACCAAACCACATGGTCTGAGAGCAGGAGTTCCTCAAAGGAAAATCCAGCTGCGATTTCTAGAAAAGGGAAAAACTGCCGAGCTGATAAAAGCGTCATTTATGTGAACACCATCTGGAATGCAGAGGTAAAGCAAGAGTGTCCCAAGTGAACGCTTGAGGCCAGGGAGAGCATGAAGCATTTTAGGATGAGAAAGTTCTGTTTAGTTGGAAAGAGCAAGAAAGGAGTGATGAGGAATGGGGAGGTAAATAAAGGGTTACCTTTGTGGAACCTTATCAACCATGCCTAGAAGTCTGGATGCAGTACTAAAGGCAAAGGGATGCCCTTGAAGCATGCAAGCAGGAGATTTAAATGATTAATTTGTTTTAAAGAGATCCCATTAACTATCCTCCTCAGATGGATCGGACAGGAATAAACCTAGAGCTGGCTGCCCATCAGGTGTTACAATTGTCCATAGGAGAGAGATGATACAGATCTTGAAGGTGACAGTGGGGGTAGAAAGAGTAAAAAGATTTGAGAGAGACAATTTGGAGATACAATTCAAGCATCCTCTAAACAGATCAGGATTTATCGATAGCTTTCAAAGCCTTGTCTGGAAGATCTCCAAGCTGTCTGCCACTTCTCTGCTCTTCCCTCCAGGGGTTGTACAAATTCTACCTCCTTCCCTTCCCCTCTCCTTTTCCAGCCTCACTCTGGGCATATCCAGCCAAGCTTCCAGCAGTGGGCCCATGCTGTGAGATCCATATGTAAATGAGCTACATAAATTAGTGTAGGTAATAAAGGTAAGCGAAGAGAGCTCAGGCCGGCACCACCTTAAGCAAGCATTATCGCCCTAGAGTCAAACAGAGCCAAGTTTCATTCCTGCCTTTACCATTTATTAGCTGTGTGCCCTTGAGCAAATTTCTTAACCTCTCTGAACTTCAGCTTGCTGGGTTGAAAAGTGAATGTATTGCATTAGCTCACAGAGCACTTAGGAGGTTTAAATGACTGTGCATCTGAAGGCTTGAGAACAGCGCCTGGCACAAGGAGCAAGCTCAAGGGAAATGGGTTCTGTTTCCCGCCCAGTCCTTCTAGCTTAGGTGCCTGAGGACCTATTTACACCTAGTTTCCTTTTTGACGACAATCTTTCATCGTGCCCCAGTTTTGTAATATAATTTTGATAAATTAAATGTAAATAGTCAAGAGTCATCCAATTCATTACATTCAGCTTCGATGACAATTACTCACTGCTCCATGCCTCCTGGCAGGTCACTGCAGCTGTTGGGTCGCCTCGAGCTATTGTTAGGCCCTACTGGGCCAGGAGTTCACATGTTTGAGCTAATAAGGAGGAAATACATCTGTAAAGTAGAGGGTTAGACGTACCTCTCTAACTACTGAGGCCTTGGTTAGACACCCTAGACATTAGGAAATTATTGTCCTTTTCAGAAAAGAGCACCCCCCCACCACCCATTTATGCTCACACACAAGTCTCACTCCCTGCTAGTCATCCCCACTACAGCTGCTGATTGCAAAGTAGGAGGTAAATGAGAAAAAAATAACTCACAACCCTTGAGTGGGGGTGTGACCTGTGACTTGGCTGTAGCCAACAGAATGCAGCAAAAGTGATGGGATATATGTGATTCAATACAAGTGATTCTGCAACAGTGTTACATTGGTGTGCCTGTCTTGGTGGAATCTCTCTCTCTTGCTGCTCTGAAGCAAGCAAATGGCCATATTAGGATATTCCCTATGTCAAGGCACCACCGACAGACTCCAGAAGTGGAGGGCAGCCTTCATGAACAGCCATCAGGAAACAGAAGCCCCCAGTCCTAGAGCTCAAAACACTAGTATCTACCAAGAGATGTGTGACTTTGGAAGCAGATCCTTCTCCAATCCAGCATCCAGATGAGAGCCCAGCCCTTGCCGGTACCTCAGTTACAACTTTGCAAAGGAGCCCCCTAAGCCATGTCCAGACTCCTGACCCACAGAAAGTGTGAGATAATAAACGTGAGTTGTTTTAAGCCACAAGTTTATAGTAATATTGTTATATAGCAGTAGAGAGCTGATATATATGCTAAGTGCTAAATGAATGAACAACTGAATGAATCAAAATTAGAAAAAAATTCTAATCGGCAAAGGGGCAGACCAAGAATTTGATTCAACACACACATATATCTATTTTAAGCTCTATTTATGCAGAGGATGAGCTAATTAGGCTGAGAGCTGGTGAGGATGGTTTGTTACTCCGGGTAGGCCAAGCACTGTACATAAAACAAACAACCCTGAAACCTTAATGAGGATTCACACAATAAAGGTTTACTTTTCACTTACATCAGAACCCAATGTGGGTCATGGGGGGTAAGAAGGGACTGACCTCTGCGTCATTCAGTCATTAGGGGACCCAGGCTCCTGCCCTCTGTGGCGTCCCCATCCCCTAGGCCTTGGAGTCTTCCTCTGGGTCCTCTGCATCCAGCTGGCAGACAGGGGAGACAGCATGAAGAACCCTAGAGGGGCTGTTGAATTCGGGGCAAGGCCAGGAAGTAGGAAGGTGACTTCTGTCCTCTTTCCTCGACCACAGCTCCTTCACACAGGTTCACACCGGTTCACCTGGCTACGAGAAAGGCTGGCAATGTAGCCCAGCTCATGCCCCCAGAGAACAGGAAAGGGATTGGCCAACCCATACTTTTCTCTGCTCCAGAAAGAGAATCCGTAAAGATAAAAGAATAATTAAGCACAGACTTGACCTCAAGGAATGGATGATGTGCTGAGAAAAACAGGCGGTAGAACTAATTAGAACACATGGTACAGTATGATGTATTCTTGAAAGAGGTGGAGAGACAGACAGAGGTCACTTGATGTAGTGGCATTTGGCACTAAGACTCAGCTCAGCCTTTTGTTGACTTTATGACCCTGGTTTATTTACTTACTTTCTCTGAGCTTCTGTTTTCTCTCATTTAAATTCAAGAAAACAACTTTATCTCTCAGTGCCTAGTTTCCTCATCTATTAAATGGAAATATTATTGCCTCCCTCAAAAGTTTGCTGTGAAGATGAAATAACCCATGTAAAAAAGACAGTATCTAACACATAGCAAATATGTATGTTTGCAGTAATGCTAATTATTATTATTATCACTATTATAAATTGTTGGGGCCCAAAAGGATTTACCAGTGCTTCACAAAGTATAACAATTTTTTCTCTATGCAGTAGATGGTTGTTATATTGCCTGAATGCTTTGGGAGCTCAGAATAAAAAGAGATTAATTCTTACCCTAGGGGATTAGAGTGGGCTTCCTGGAGGAGGCAGCATTTCATCCAAGCTTTGAAGAATCAGTGCTATCTTCACTCCATGGCTTGTTGCCTGACAACCAGACCATCCTCTTCATCCCCCAGAGGTACAGACTGAGAGGTGAGGAGATGAAATCCACAGACAGGTGATAATGGGCACATTTGTCAGCTCCCCATTAGAGGCAGGGACCCTCCCCTGCCCATCTTTTCTGTAGCATGAATAATTTAAACAGAAATTTTAAAAGAAACACCAAATGATGCACCCAGTAATAAACTTAGGAATTCACTTCCCCCAGGAAACTGCTGAGGTAGAAATTTTAAATCATTTCCCAAAAAGCTTAGATAAACTCACAAGTGATTGACTCCTAATGGATCATCAAGGCCTGTTACAAAGCAAGTTGTTAAACTTTGAAGTTGAAGGCCTGGAAAACAGATGTAGTCTCCTGTGATGGTTCTCTCTGCACCCCTGTCATAGACAAAATATTAGGCTGCATGTATCTCTGGGTTGACCCACTATGACAATTCAGTTAGAGAATCACTGCAAGGAGGTACCTGAAATAACACTTTGGACCAGGAAGGACCAGTGTGGGGCTCCTATGTGATCACTACCAAGTTCACTGACAAGTCTATGGCAGACATCACTAGTCGATCACAGCACTGTTCCCCTCTGAGTCCCATTATAGCTCCAGACTGTTTCCCAGCATAGTCACTCCTTGGCTGTCCCCAATAGACCCCACCCCTTTCCATAAGATGAAAATGAAGGCCCTGGAGTAGAGGCGATTAGTCCCAGGCGTTTGCTCCAGGGCTATCCCTTTAAAATCTCCAGATAGGCCATCTAGTGTGAGATTCAAAAAAAAAAAAATCTAAATGTCCAGTCTGGTGTCTGTGCCTCTATGCCATGTGACTGAAACCCAGGCCATCCTGCAGGCCCTTCCCTCCTTTCGTAAACCTGCTATTTGCTGTATACGGTGAAAGTGTGGACTTGGAAGATGATCATACATTAGAGTCTGAAAAAGGAGGAGGTGGGAGAAGAATGCAAAGGAGGAGGAGGTGGGGGAAGGGAAAAATCTCTCATGTGCACTTTGCATCTGGCATTTTACAAACGCCTTTATGTCTATTAGCATTATATTGAACTCACTATATCCCAGCTTCATAAGGGAGGGGGAAATGAGGCTCAAAAAGTGAAGTCACTGCCGAGGGTCACACAGCTCCTATGTGGCAGAGCTAAGACCCAAACCAGGCCTCCTGCACCACTTGAGCTCATTTTGCACTCCCACAGACAAATTTGTTTGGAAGCAGCCCTCTCTCTTTGTCTGGCTATCAGACACCCAGGCTTCCGTGTGGATGGAGAGGGCAAACCGACTAGACCAGAATCCACTGCGGGTCTCCTGATAACATGACTGATCCCCTTGGCCCGTGCGCTTCCATCCCTGGCTCTCCTGCTGCCTAGAGAATGAAGATGTATTTGTCGATGCCCTAGCCGAGAATATCATTCTGTGGCAATGGAGAATAGCACTTGGGTACCAGATGGCCACCATCTCCCAGGCCAGATCTCTGTCCCTCTCTGATGATGATTCCTGTGCCACTAGAAATAACCTAATTTACCGACTGACTATTATTGATCCACCCAACAAATATTTATTGTTTTCTATTTCTGGGTACTAGGCCAGGCTCTGGGGACACAGAAGTTAAAAAACAGTCTATGGAGCTTATATTGCATCATAGGCAGGAAGATTAAATAACAAACATGTTTATAAGTAAGTGAGGGAAATCATTTCGGAAGTGATATGATAATCAGGGTCCTCACATGAGGCGTAACTAGGGGACTGAGTAGGGCAGGTCTACTTTAGACAGGCCTCTCTGAGGACGTGACTTTTAAGCCAAGGCCTTAAGGATGAAGAGCAGCCATCCCTGCAAGGCGAAGAGCATGGCAAGCACGTGGCGTGTCAGCCAAAGCCTCTGAAGCAGGACAGCTTGTGTTCGAAGAGTGGAAGGCGGGCAGGAAGCTAGGGCAAGAGCTGTCATCCCATTTGAAAGAGGAGCAAATCGAGGGCTCGACAGTGGGAGCAATTTCTAGGCCTCACAAGAAGTCTGAGTGGCCTAATGCAAACAGACATGCACAACTGGACTGTGATGTTGTAAATGGTTTCACGAGCTCCTCATCAGAAAGCAGCCTCTCGGAAATGGGCTCCATGCCTAGAGCCCGGCCCCTTCCCGGAGGATACAGGCCAAGGAGGGCTCACCTCTCCATCCCAGGACCACATTTATTGTAGGGTTCCTCACACTGGCACTCAGCATAGGCGCCATGGAAACAGGGCAGGGTGGGGTGCTGTGGCCAGGCAGCATGGACACGGGAAAGCATGAGAAAATCGGGGTACGAAACAATGGAGTGAGTTCAGACAACTGGAAGTGGAAAAACTGGAAGGCATGGCCTCACTCATGGAGGTGTATGAGATGGGGGAAGTAGGCGGAGCAAGGACGGCACAGGGTCAGGGGCCAGAATCTGTGGGCCATACTAAGGACCTGCCCTTTCCCACCTGCTTCCTTACCTGTAGTGGAGTGTCAAGTCTGTGCACTCCTGCGTTTCTCACGAGGAGGCTAGGGTGGGCATTGCAAATTGTCTACCCAAAGGCTATTTAGAGCTAATTTCTCCTTGTCTCCCCCTGCGACAGAAGTTGAAAAGCTAGAACAACCTATTTGCCACCTGCCTGAGGAGTTACACAGACAGCTGTGGCCCGGGAGGGGCAGCAGAAGCCCCCAGGGATCTTCTCCATTCTCAGAGAAGTTGTGTGTGCGCGTGTGCATCTGTGTGTCTCCCCGGGGACGCAGCAGCCATGATGCAGCTATGAGGTGACAGTGTGAGGGTGTGGGTCTGTAAGAGAAGGAAGGTGGAGCCCTCATTTTATTTGACAAATCATCCTTGTTTAAGCCACTGTGGAGGGTTTTCTAGCAATCCTAGGATATGCAAGGACTTGCTACTCATCTTATACAGGTAGGCCTGCCCTGCCCCTCTTCCTCTCCTTAGACCAATCTTCTAGATGTTCCTGACTGCAGCCGTTGAGATGCTCCCCAGCCTTGCCCGCTCGACAGTGAGACTTCTCTTCCAAATCCTGATCCTGGCCTCATGACCAAGGGATTTCCTTTGGCCTTCTGAGTAGGGCACAGGGAGTAACTTCCTTATCAGGGTGGGACTCAAACAGACGTGACTTCCACCCCGACGTGGCCTCTGTGCTTTCCTGTAATGCCGTTTCCAGTCCCCAGCCCCAGACAGCTCTGTCTGCCTCACTGAAAATGCTGCAACTCCTGGAACTTCAGGCTTCAGAGGGGCCTTTCCAGGAACCGTGCTGTAGCAAGAGCAAATTGCAGCGTGTTTATCCTTCGGCTTCTTCTTTTCTGCATTGCCGTGAGGATAATGAGGATTATGGTCGTGTTTTTACCAGAGTTCTTCTTACTTCTTCAGTGAGCTTTTTAGAACCTAAGGAAGAGACCCAAGGGAAGCGGGACATAGAGCTTACACCATAACAACAGGCCAGAAAAAGAACAGAGAGACCAGATCATCCCGTCACCAGGGAGACCAGAGGAAGGCTCCCTGCTGTCAGGAGAAATTTGCAAAGACTTGGCAATGAGCAAAACCAAGGACCTAGTGCCCTTCGGTGGGAGTTCTCAGCATTCTCTAGTAGATCTGGAGGGATTATCTCTCCTAGGAGGATGAGCATCTTGCACAGATTTTCATCAAGGAGGCTATTTTACAGTTCTGTAGAGCACAGTTGTAGGAAACTCACCGTAATGCAAATGATTGTTGTCCGTGGCAATGAATGTGAATTGTATCTGGTAGAGATATCACTGATTTCCACCTAGCAGGAAAAAGACAACCCCTGCTCGTTGCATTTTATCACCCAATAGCAATGGTGCTCAGCGTCCGCTGCGTCCACCTGGGGACTGCCCAAGATGCTTCCAGGGGTCTGTCAGTTCAAAACTCTTTTCAAAATAATTCTAAGGTATCGTTTGCCTATTTTCCTCTCACTCACAAGCATTCAGTAGAGTTTTCCAGAGATTGCGTGACTTGCGATGCTGCCGTCATGACTCAAACAGCTAGTAACATGTGTGTTTGTGTGTGCTTGACTCTGAACTTTCCCAGTTTTCATTTCTAACGTGGCAAATACTGGTAGATGTAACCCACAAAACAAAAGCTCTTCAAAGTCCTCAATAATTTTGAAGAGTGTAAAGGCATCCTGAGACCAAAAATTTTGAGAACTACTGTTCTGTAGAATATTAACTAATTTTGCACCTGTTAGCAAATTTATTTTAACATCCCTAATGGGGGGGGTGGGACTGGGGGTGATGCTGGTTTTAATATCTTACTCGTCCCTCCACTAATTAGTGAATTAAATAAAATTTTTGTTCATTTTACATCTGTACAAGAGCCATGTTTTTAACTCTTAAAATATTATACTTTAACACTGGACTTGGAATAGAAGAGGTAGAGGTGAGGTGTGGCCAAGATAAGGTTAAGCGTCTAAGACTGCGTGGGGGACACTGAGGCAGCACCAAGATGCCTATGGTGCCCTCCCCGTGCCTAGCAGCCCAGAGCCGAGGGGGAGCCAAGCCCACACCCCAGATTATCCCTCATCATTGGAACAAGGACAGCACAGGGAGGCTGACAGGGCACAGGTCCCCGGGGACCATCCAGCAGCAGGACTGCAGCCAGTGCCCAGGGGCTCAGCTGACCCGACCCAGAGTTTCCGGCATGGAAATCCCTCTTTTCCATGGCCCCATGTTTCTGTAAGCGCCCCCAAAACAAAAGCCAAGATTCTTGACACCCAGAAGGGCGGTGGGGGTATAGGAGGGAAAGTCCTACTCCCAGCACCAAGATGGGACTGGGCAATGCCACGTCGTCCAGTTTTATGGCCCAAACTCCCAGAGAAGCCAAGAGATCGGCCCAAGGTGGCGTTGTCTCTTACAGGAAGAGGCAGGAACCGAGTGTTGAATCCCATCTGCCAGCCCAGGGCTCTTGTTACTGCTTCCTACTGTGTCGTTATGTGGATGAATCCTATTAATTCCTGCACTCAGCTCTCCAGGAAACAGACACCTTTGTGATGGCTTTCAGAGGTCCCGACACCAGAGCGGGCGTGGGTTTTGTGACCTCTGTCACTGGCCCTGATCTCTTAGACTGGCTGCTTATCGTCACAGGGCCTCAGTTTCCTCACTTGGCTATGAGGATAGTAAGAGGAATAAAACAAATGAGCCAGGTGCTAGACCCATTGGGGATGCTGAACAAATATTCGCTGACTCGGAACTCCTTTCTTTTTCAATCCATCCCTGCTTGTTGCTCTCCCACCTAATGGCATCCCAGCTCTGGCCAGTAGAGAGGCACTCAGCTAGGCAAGGAGAGGCTTGGGAGTGGGGGAAGAGGAGAAATGGGGGTGATTGAGTAGAAGAACCTCCTAAAGTGTGTGTGTGAGTGCCTCTGGGTGTGGGTAGTGCTTATGTGTGTGTTAGTGCAATGTGTACACGTACAACGTGCTCTTGGTGCGGCGGAGACAATATTCTGAAGGTCCGAGTATTCCCACAACCCCCACCCCCAGCAATGCTGAGAGGGGAGGGTCCTTGCCTGCCATCTCAGCCAACATCTCTCCTTCACTGGGGACAACTTGGGATAACGGGAAAGCAGAAGGAATACTAGTAACATCTGAGAAGCTAAAAATAACCTTCCTCAGGAGTCACCAAACTATGGCCCACAGGCCGAATTCAGCTCTCCGCCTATTTTTGTGCAGTCTATGAGCTAAGAAGGTTTCTAAATGTTGAATTGATTGAAACAAAACCAGAAAAGAATGATATCTCCTGACCCATGAAGAGTATATGAAATTCAAATTCCGGTGTCCGTAAACAAGGTTGTATGGGAACCCAGCCACGCCACCGATTTACTCCGAGCCCAGGGCTGCGCTGGAGCCACAGTGGCAGACTCCAGGGTAAGAGCCAAGTGCTGGTGGCAGGGAACGTACAGTATGTGAAGACTAACGCATCTCATTGCTAGCCCTTTACAGGAGAAGCCTGCTGATCCTATGCTACATAAGAAGCTGAGAGAGCAAACAGAGAATTTGGGTGGGTTGGATGACTGGAAGAAGGTGGGGCACGTGGAGTAAAGGGGGCAGCAAAGCAGCTGCCCTGTAGCGGCCATCTCCGTAAAGATACTGGAGTACGCAAGGGGTCTTCAGGATGTCTTTGTGTTTTAAGAATATTCCTCCCCATGGACATGGACAACGCTGTGGGGGTGGGGGTGGGGCTGGGCAAAGGAGGGCAAAGTGGGGGCGGAATTGGGACAACTATAATGGAATAACAAGAATGATTAAAAACTATTCCTCACCAAAAGTCACTAACATTGTTTGCTATATGCAAACATATAACATTGTTTGCTATTTGCTATATTGTTAAACATATATAGTAGAAATACAAAAACATATACAGAGAGAGCAATACCCACAAAATTCAAGATAGTGATTCCCTCTGGAGAGGAAAAGGGAAGGGCCAGGGGTGAGGAGTGAAGCTCTCTGGGTAACCTGTGATTTGTTACAATTTTTAAAATGTATATATCTGAAGAAAAGAAGCTGATAAGCAGTAACAAATAAAGGACATTTAGTGATAGGGATGAAACCATAAAATTGATTTATTTATTAAGCTGTCTCTGGTACGTAGGGCTGGAGATATGAAACACCAAAGAAGAGATTCTGGGTGATTGGTCATGTGCTGTCCTACACTTCTGTTTGTGGCTGCAAAGTGCACTACTATTTGGCCCTGAATCTAAGGCGGCGTTTCTTCCGCATTGTAACAACGCTGAAACAAGGATGTGTTTTACAATTGCTTGTAGAACATCAGTAAATTGGAAGACTTATTTCTTTCTTGATGCTCCAGAAAGCAATGATTTCTCTTATCACTTATAATCAACAGTATCTTAGATCCACTTCACGGAGACAAATAAATAGAGTGGATTCTCTTCATGGGCATCCCACCGGGAGACCAAGAGACAAACGAAGTACTGTTAATTTCCTTTAGGTTGTGTTAAAAATAAACTAAGGCATATTTAAATATTTTAAGTGTTTACTTGAGCAAAAAATTTGATTAGAATCTAGCAACACCAAACAGGAAGTGGTTAGGAGCTCAGGGAAAGGCTTTTACAGAGGAAAGGCAGAAGCAACGCAAGGAAATTATTGACTGGCTATAGCCAGTGTTGACGACTGGAAGAAGGTCAAGCACGTGGAGTGAAGGGGAGGGCAAAGCCTCCTGAGGTTTTGCTTGTGTAACCTTGAGGTATTTACAGGCTCAGATTTGGGTCTGCTTACCTAGACCAGCGTGGCATTAAGCCACCTCGGTCTAACGGCCTCCTTGTTTAGTTAATTCCACCATTGACTGGGGGGTTGCCTGGGGAGACACGGCCCTGAGGCTGGGCCACGGGGGTGCCCAGGACTTGGTCTGATTACCTGATGGGAGGAAGAGAGCAGGACAGCTTGTGTCACGCACATTGGTTGTGACTTTCTCTTCTTAGAAAAAGGAGGAAGTAAAATCCACATTGGGTCCTTTTGATTTAGAAGATGTGATGAATCAGAGAAAACTTAGTGCTGGTCAGCACAGCCTGACCTGAAAAAAAAATTTGTCCTAATTTCTACGTGTTATTAAACTTTGCCTCTCACAGTAACATAAAGTACAGAGCCAGTAATAATCAAGCCCGCTTTCCTCTGGTTTTAGAATTAAGGGGTTCTATTGGAATCAAGCCCCTGCTTCCTGGTAGAACCACTTCTTGGAAGCAGACAGAGCAGAGAGAGCAAGCCTTGCCTTGCTGAATGGAGCTGGTGGGGGTGGAGCACGCGGAGGAAGGTGTGAAGGATCTGAGCTTTTGATCCGAGACTGGGGCTGCAGAAAGTTAGTTGCAAAACCCATCCTGTTGGATGAAACCCTGAGACTCAACCCAGCTCTCCCGCAGTCCTTCCCACCATGCAGGAAAGGTGAGCAAACAGGAGGCAGGCAGCTCCTGAGGCAGATGAGGAGAGGCCACTCCCTTTATTTAAGTGCTTGGTTTAAGAATATTGAATTTAGTAAACCCATGTGGGTAACTTATAGATTCTTTCACGCAACAGACATTTTTTTCAGCAGGTGCTCGGCACTGTTCTAGGTACACCAGCGAGAGCTCACTCGTGGCCCGCATCAACTATCTCCCTTAATTCTCTCAAGAACTGTGTGACGTAGGCCCTGTTATCACCATCCCTGTGTTGCAGAGGATGAAAGCGAAGCTCACAGAGACCAAGTGAGGTGGCCAAGGCCACCCAGCTAGTGAATAACAGAGTTGAGACTTGAACCCGCAGTTCCAAGGATCAGAGCCTGTGCTCTTAACCACCATGCTACATCGCTCTTCCAGCTCAAAGTGAAAATTGAATAGTATGCCTAAAAACTGCTCTGTTCTCTTAGAAGCCATTCTGAAACAGGGGATAAAAGCATGGGTTTTGGAAATCAGACAGCAGTAAGAATTCCTTCCCAGCTGCTGACCTCTATGTCCATGAAAGCAGGGACCACGTCTCACTTAGCACCGTTGGGTACCCTAGCATCACAAGCCTAGCATCCAGCCTAAATATTTGCTGACTGAATGAATAAGTGAATTTCTCTACCAGTGAAAAGATCTTGGAGGAATTTCCTGATCCAGTACCCTCTGGTTCCCTGCTGCAAAGCCTCACTTGTCTGGGGTACAGGCAGGTTCTCTTAAGGCACATGGAGCCTGGCATCCAAAGAAAAGTCAGCACATACAGGCAACATTTGTTATTTGGGGCTGGGAACTGGGGAGTAATGAGGATGGTTCGGAATTCAAATCTCCGTAATAGCAGCCCGCTGTCCATGCCAGGCGCGCACCCTAGTGGAGAGTATTGGTGGGCATTAGCACCCACCTGCCCCTGTGGGAGGCTGCAGGACCAATCCTCACTCTCTCAGCCCCCTAGTCTTTAGGGGGCCCCGACATGTGACCCAGGTTCAGTGAGTCACATGCTCTTTCAGGGGAGAGGGGCCAGCCAGGGATCAGGACCACCCCAGGGCCAGGACTGCAAGCTCCCCAGGCTGTCCCCCTGGTACAGCGGGTGCTGTGCATCCCACTGATACTGTGCATCCAACCACCTGTTGCTTATCTGACACGTCCTCTGATGTCTTTCCAACAATTCCCTTTGTGCTGCAGGCAACTATTAAGGGCTTATTGTGCCCCTCCCCAAATTTGTATATTGAAATCCTAACCCCTATTATCTCAGGATGTGACTTATTTTGGAAATAAGGTCTTTAAAGAGGTAATTAGTTCAAATGAGGTCACTAGGGTCAGCCCTAGTCCAACACAACCAGTGTCCCTAAAAGAAGAGGGAATTTGGATGCAGACGCACACGGAGGGAAGACCAGGTAAAGACTGGGGGAAAAGACGGTATCTACAAGCCGAAGAGAGAGGCCACAGCAGAAACCACACCTTCTGACACCTGGATCTCGCACCTCTAGCTTCCAGAACTGTGAGAAAATAAGTTTATGTGGCCTAGGGCAGCCCTACTGCCTCTGTCAGCACATGTGGTCGGTCTCCACTATTCACAATCCTTCAGTGGCATGGCTCATGACTTCCCGATTTGAGATGAGGGGGGCACGCTACGCTGAAGAGCCCAGACCTTGTGGCCGGGCCGCCCAAGCTCAGATGCTGGCCCTGCCACTTCTACCTACAGGACCCTGGGCAGCACCCTTAACCTCTCTGTGAGCCTCAGGTCCCTCACAGGGGCTGATGGTTGTATTTCCCTCTTAGGGTTGCTATGAGTAGAATTAATATGTGAAGAACACTTAGAACAGTGCTTGGCACAAAATAAGGGCTATGTGGATGTTATTATCTCTATTGTCCTCTTGGTGGAAAGACGCAAGTGGTAAGAGAACCAGAGAAATCCCGTCTTAGAGATGAACTTGGAGCTGGCCTCTACCCAGCCTTCCATTGGGATGTTCTTTCTCTCCTAGGGTTCTGCCCAAGTGAAGCATTTTCCCTCCCCACATCCCATAAATCGGCAGGGAGCGGGGGGAGTTCATGACCATCCATGGTGACAGGGTTGTCTCTGCAGAGGGAGAGCTGGAAGTTCCTATGTTTTAAACCACGAAACCACATAAAAGAGGAACTCCACCTCCCTAGCCCTTCCTCCCTTCTCCCACCCCTGCCCACCATGTAGCCCGGTATGAAAATGACCATTTCTAGTCCAACCCACCCCTTGTACACAGGAGAGAACCGAGGCTCGGAGATGAGCTGTGCTGTTCCCAAGAACCCACAGCCAGCTGGTGGCAGGGCTGGGAGCAGGCATCTGGCATCTGCTCTTGATGCTGGGAATAAAAGAGCCACCGAAAGCCCTTGTAACCTCCATAAGCCAGGGAGGGAAATGATGTGGAGAGAAGAGGAAATGGAATTTGCTGCTACCTGGAGCAGCCCCGGGACATCGGCCCTTGGAGGAAATGGAACGAATAATGGACAGAATGGCCAGCTGGGCTGCTGGCCCTCAAGTGGCATCCTCCACCGCCCCTCCCCTGTGGGCAGCCTGGCCCTGGGGCTGCCGGCACACACTGTGCTCTCCTGAGCTGGCTTACCCTCCCTGGCCTTTCCAGCTAATATTTTCCATGATATTTTCTTCCCTCTCACCATGATTTGGTGCATTGTGGCTTCTTAAATGGGACATGACAAAACAGAGGGTCCAGGGGAACATTTAAACTCTTCAACAGTAGGCCTAGCACTGACCTGACCCAGAACTAAATTAGTAAATACACTAAAGCACTTGGACTTGACTGCAGCTGAATCTAAAAACCCATGACCCCGGGCACTGGGGAGGGATGAGGCGCTGCCCTGTACACAGCCCGGGTTGATTATTACGGGACAGGGAATGTTAGGGCTGCAGGGGGTGGGGCAGAATAAACTGGGGGAGGGGTGTGAATGGGGTGTCAATATAGGAAGGGTTTGGGGCTCTATAACTTAGGATAAATGCTGATTCCCTACAGCAATGGCAAAATAATTGATTTGTTACTTACGACCCCCTAGGTCCCCAAAAGAGGTGACTCCTGGTGACTCTGGGGGTCTTCTGTCCCTGAGCAGGCCAAGCTGTGCCTCCCAGGAGGAACCCAGGCTGAGCTTAACTGCTTTGCCAAGGAAAGGGACAGAGATGGTGAGGTCCCAGGAGGAATTCTGGGGGAGGACCGCCGATCGTAAACACCAGGTCTGGAGCAAGACTTTGCTCTCCCAGGGCAAGTCACTGCACATCTCTGTGCCTTGGCTTCCTCCTCAGTAAGCGAGGATGCTAATCGTCGCTCACCTCCTTGGGTTGCGGTGGAAATGAAATGGGTTCATACACATAGGGTACTGGGAACAGTGCCTCGTCCATGGCAAGGATCCCCGAGGGTCTGGAATCCCCAAGGGGTATCATCTCCATTGAGTGCCCCTTTCAAAGGCTACACAGTTTTCAACAGCACTCCACATGACAGCCCCCCAGCTCAGAGGCTTTCCTCCCCGCATTACTCTGGTGCCAGAAATACAGGGTGACAGGAGAGGAGAACAATGTCCTGGAGAGAGGCACCCACAAAGAATGCAGCCCCCAATTCCCGCAGCCCATTCAAATGCCAGAGCCTCTTTTCTAACGGGGGACAATGGGCCTGCACCAGAACCAGGGAAAAAATTAAATGAAACAAAATGGCCCATAATTAGAATGGCAATAAAAGCAGGGGGAGGAGGAAGGCAGTGAACTCTATTAATAGTGCTAATAAATGTTCCGGGAGAACACCGCTGTGTTCTGAACCTGCCCGTGGGAGGTGTTGCTTATGCTCATTTGCATATTAATTTGGAAGGAAAATGCCGGGCTCTTTCTGCTGGGATAAATCAATTCCAGTGGAAGTTCTCAGATGGGGAGCTGCTAATTCTTCTTCCCTTTTCCTACCAGCAGGAAGACGCCCATTTGCTGCCAGGAAAATATTTTTAAGAGCCACCATGGTGGGGGGAAAAGTAGGCCAGAAAACCACAGGCAAAGTGCAGAACTTGCAGATGGCTGGAGCCCCGATGAGCTAGGGATGGCCCAGCTTAGTGGGGACTGAGGCGCCCGGCTTCTCCCGAAAACAGCACTGGAGCAAGGATGGCAGGTAGGTTCACCTAAGACCCCAGTGGTATCCATTGGTAGTGGCTGTTAATGGAACATGGAACCAAGAAGGATTTGAAATCCTGGACCAGACTCAGAGGAGAAAGTGCCATGATCGATTAGTGATGTCTGCCACGGGAGAGGGCATGGTGGGATTAGTGATGTCTGCCACGCTGCCCTAAGCAGAGCCATGCTTCATAATGGGGAGCAGGGCTTCATAAATGGGCTGTCTGAGGGACAGTGAGGCAGATAGGGCCAAGAATGTGAACAAAACTCCAGGGTGGCCAACCAGATAAGAGACTGTCCAGATAATGTGGTGAGAGAGAGCATGCCTGAATACTGATGTTTTTTGAGCCGCTCCTATGTTTTGGACACTGGGTCTGATCTGGGGAACAGAGATGACCAAGGTGCTTTGTCTTGAGTAATTAAATCTAGTAAGGGAGACAGGCATGAAAACAACACTTTTGCTGTGGTGAGATATCACTCCTGCTTCGTCCATTTACAAGGCTGCCCCTTCCCACATCATCCATAAATCCTGTTTCCCCACCTCTCCTCTTGTTTACTAATATTCCCAGGCTCCCTGCTCTCCTCACTGCATGCATTCACAGGGGAATCTCTTTTGCCCCCCAAGCTTGAACTTCCTCCTCTGCACCAATGGCCAGCAAGCATCTCGACCATTACCACCCCCATTTAGCTGGGGGGGTGGGGAACCAAGGCACAGAAGGATTCATAACTAGCTAGCAGGTGGTAAAGTGAGGATTAGACCCCAGGTCTGGGTGACCCAGAACCTGTGCCCTCAATCCCCAGATGTTTCTGGCCAGCTGACACCACCTACAATGACATCACAATGGACCCTGGGGGGAATCCCGCCCACAGGACAAGCACAGGACCCATAGCCCTCCCACTGCCATCGAAGCCTGGGCTGCTGACCATGGGACGTGAGCTGTTATGGTTACTGGGTGGGACAGGATGAACTGGGAGAGGGTTGTG
Organism: Anoura caudifer; assembly: GCA_004027475.1. Lineage (NCBI taxonomy): Eukaryota > Metazoa > Chordata > Mammalia > Chiroptera > Phyllostomidae > Anoura > Anoura caudifer. The sequence continues at coordinate 158,748 of PVKU01000781.1, read as the reverse complement.
AATGTGGGAAGGGGTCAGGGCTGTGACTTCTTTTTATTGTTATTCTGTTACAGTTATTCCAGTTTTCTCCCCTTTGCCCTCCTCCACCCAGCCCACCTCCCTTCTCCCACAGTCTATCCCCTCACCGTTGTCCATGTCCATGGGTCATTCATACATGTTCTTTGAATAGTCCCCTCCCCTTCTTTCCACCGTTATTTGCTTCCTCCCTCCTCTCTGGCCACTGTCAGTCTGTTCCCTGTTTCCATGTCTCTGGTTCTATTTTGTTCATTAGTTTGTTTTGTTCATTAGATTTTTTTTTTTAAGGCAGGTTTTTATCATCTGTGCATCCTTAAAATGTGACATCACTTATTCTCATATAACATGAGGTCAGCAAAGTCACCAGACTTCTCGGGTGAACCAGATGCTGAGAGGAAGGTCCTAAGGAGGTGACGTAATCCTCAGCTTGTTGCAGAGGAGCTGGGGCTTAAAGGGGTCCACAGGTTTCCCGTGCATGCACAGCCAGCAGGGCAGGGATCCAACCCAGGGCTTCAGGCTTCTGGCAACTCAGTTCCCAAATTCTCCTGCTAGAATAGGCCAAAAGTAATGAGGGGTAACATTTATTAAGTATGGAAGTAGGAAAAAAAGGACACATTAGCAAGAAAAGCTTGCATTTAAAAAGATGAATTTTTTAAAGGATCTACTTTTTAAAATTCTTAATGCTTTGTGTTCAGTGTCATAGGGCAGAAAAGGAGTGGAGAGTGGGCATCTAGGGTCCTGGACCATCATGGCCACTCCAGCCTTGAACACTCGGACACCCCCTGCAGAGAAGGGAGAACCTCGTCCAATATCGCCCCATGGAGAGGTCCTCCCTGGCCCAGTCCATAGTAACGTTCCATCCTGCTAGGTGCCCACCTGCTCCATCCACTGCAGGGACGGTGACACAGGGGCCAAGGGCAGGAGTTCCAGGACCAGGTGACCCACACTCCAATCCCAGCTAATTCCTACTGGCTGGGTGGCCAGTGGGCTACTTACCCCTCTTCCCTAATTTGAATAAAACCTTGGCACCTGCCCCGAAGGGTTGTGATGAGGATTATGTGAGTTAGAAGATGTAAAGGCAGAGTACACCCTGGCGCACAGAATTGATTCTCCTTAGATTCTTACTTGCTACCTTCTGTCTTCCCCACCAGCATGGAAACACCCAGGCCTGGGGTCTGGTGTTGCTCACCATGGGATCCTGGCACTGATCAGCGGTCAGTCTGCAGAATGTGTTTTCAACACAAGCTCTGCTGGGCCCCGCACATGGCGGTGGAGCGAGGTCCTTCCTTCGAGGAAGCAGTGTGAACGGACGGTCGATGTGTGAAGGGCAGAGATCCACAACTCAAAAAGCCCAGGCTTTGGGGTCCAACAAACCCTCTTGGGGACTTTGGCTCACAGTGGGCCACTGAGCTGGCTGTCACCTCTGGGAGTCTCCTGCTTCCTTAGCCGAGAACTGGGAGTTCTCACCCTGCATCTAGGGGTGTAGTGAGGCAAAAGAGATCACCAGCTCCGTGCGCCTGCGGGTGCTCAGTAAATGCCAGCCTCTCCCCGCTCAGGGTCCCCACAGAGTGCTCTCTGGCCACCGTCTCCCCCACACTCCTGAACCCGCAATGCTGCCTGTGCCAGCGGGGCCCACATTTATGCTGAAGACCCGGCGTCCCCTCTGCCGTGGGAGGGACGTGCTGCTTCAGTTACACTCTTAGCAGGAGGAGGGAGGGGGGTTAAGCTCCTGTTTTTGTTTTTACAATGCAAAATTTGTCAACTTGGCACAGTTGACAGACTGCCTCTGTGTCACCGCACTGGTTCCTTTAATTGCCTTCCCTGCGTGCGAGCATCTGTGTGTGTGTGTGTGTGTGTGTGTGTGTGTGTGTGTGTGCGCGCGCGCGCGCATGTTCCTGAGAAAGGCTGGCTGGCTTGGGCAGAAAAGTTGATTCCAAGAGATGGGCCTGTCCCCTGGACTGTCTGACATGACCCCAAACTTGAGAGACAGTGTTTGGGGAAGGAGACACTTCTGGGAGTGAGGAAGCAGGGCTCAGGGCCACACCCTGCTCCTTACATTTTAGTAATGGAAACAAAATCCGTTAATAGTGAAACATGCCAGAGCAGGGCTCTTTCTAGATCAATTTCAATTTCAAGTCTCAAGACCTTCCATTGCAAGCCGACCTCCCTCTCCAGGGTGTATCAGGAGGTACCTGAGCACCTGTTTTGCAATCCTTGGCTGACCAACCCCCTCTGACCCAATTAAGTGCCTAAGCAGCCTCAGGAGGATTGGATATTGGGGGGCATTTATTTGGAGCATTGTCAGGGGGCTGTGAGCTCACCCTTGCTTCTCTCCTCAAGCCCATGAGATGGGCTTCAAGGAGGCCATTGGGAGACCTCCCTCTGGATTTGGTTTCACACCACGGACTGCTATGCGACACGTACCTGAAGAGTCTACAGCTAAGAGGCTGTGGCAATCGGTCCAAGACAGTGAGGCAGGAGGAAGAAGACACTACATCAAGACCTAGCTGTCTGGCCACAAGGCGTTGGCAAAGCGGAGCGGGGCATGGGCCACAGGGAACAACCGCTGTGGAGCCTCCCGAGGCAGCCTGAAGAGGAAGGCAGAGTTCTCGGTGCAGAGGACAGCGATCTAAGCAGGCAGAAGGTCATCTTGCAACGCTGGAGGAAGTGGGACAAGCTGAAGGTGGGTGATGACACAGAAGGACCCCAAGTCCCTGGTGAGACCCCCCAACATCGGGACTCCTTGTTCAGTAAGGCACCCTGTTTTCCTCCTTGCTTAAGCCATTTGAGGTGTCTGTCTCCAAAATCCAAGCTGACAGGAGCAATTTACCCCACACTATCAAGAGCAAGTGGAAGAGTTAAAACAGTGACAGACCTGCGAATCCAATGCTTGTCACGAGTCACAGTGCTCAGAAGTCCGGGAGAAAAGTACCCTGTGAGCCCAAGTCCCCCGAGACATGAACAGCGTGGAAAACAGAGGGAAGAAAACACCACGAGGCTTTAAGACAGCAAACGCAGAAGCTCCAAGCACATGTCAGGACATAGTAAGTACCCCATTAAACGGTATTCTGAGAAGCTGTTGCAGACCAGTAGGAGCTGGGGAGACATGACCACTGAAGGCAATGTGGTGGCCTGGACTGGATTGTGGAACAGAAAAGCGATGTTTGTAAAAAACTGACGAACCCCAAATAAAGTCTGGAGTTTGATTAAGGGCAAGGTACCAATGTCAGTTTCTTAGTTTTTACAAATGGACCAACATCAGTGTGAATGGTAACAAGGGAAAGCAGGTGAAGGGGACAGGGGATACTGGACTATCTTTATAACCTCTCTGTAAATCCAAATTTACTCTCAGGGAAAAAAGTTTATTTTTTAAAAGTTTAGTGGATGAATGATGGACGTATAAAAAGCTGAGGTCCAGGGATGGCTAGAACACCTCTTCCAATACAATTGCTTAAGTAACTCTACCTACAGCCAGCCCCTCTCACATCTCTCTTAGCCCCTCACGAGCCCTGGGAGGCGCGCATCACACAGTGCTTGCACAGAGCAGGTTCTCAGTAAATATTCATTGACTGGGTGAATTAATCCTCTCTGCACACAAGGAAGCTGAAGCTTAGAGATGCCAAGTCCCTGCACTGGAGTTCATTTGCCTCCAAAGCCCAAGCTCCTTGGGCTCCACCACCCACCTGGCATGAGGGCTAGAACCTCATCAGAGCCCAGGAGGCCCCTGGCTTCCCTCCACCACCACGCCAACCTCCAGCTGCTCAACTTCATCGTTTATGCTTAGAAAACCCAAACACAAGGCACTACAGCCCCTCCATGCCCCTGAAATCAGCACCATAAATCTCAATTCTAAAATTTAATAGTATTTGCTTTTGCATTTATGGCATCATTAGTATAGAGCAGTCTGTTCAGGCTCAAGGTGGCTGTAGGAAATGATTCGTTTGATGGATCCCCTCAGCCCACCCCGCCACGCTGTGTTCTGGCCTCCCCTCCCAGGCAGCAAGGCCCAGAGGTGGGACACTGCAGGGGAAAGGGTAGACGGAGGGGAACAGCATCGATCCATCCTGTAGCATCAGTTCAGCCTGCAGTTCCCTGTCATTGTGATATCACAGCAACTACCTGCTGCAGGTACGGAGCAGGCTCCTCCTTATCCACCTCACTGCTCACCCCCAGGCCCTTGCTCACACCCCGCAATCCTGACCTTTGTGGATGCAAAAAGCTAGAGCAAGATTAACAGCAGGCAAATGGGGTGAGGGGCACTTCAGAGGTTTGCATGACATGGAGGGTGCCCCTTGGGCCAACCTGGAGCCAACTAAGACGGGCGTCAGGGCAATCAGAGCCTGTCCTGCATCCCCCAAAGCTAAGGGCCCAGAAGGGGTTTGTCCGACAAACCATCTGGGGCTGATTCTCCTTGGATTCTCTCCTTCCTACAGTTCAAATTCCGTTCCCTGCCCAAGGAGCGAGGGGCTTTTAATTTAGCCCTTTTGACCTATGTTTCGGGTCCAAGTAGACTTTGACTGATAGTGATTATGTCAACCTGGAATGGGCGCTTCTGCTGCTGGAGTGCCCTCTGCATAGAAGTGGCCTTTTGGGGACCGGGAATGAGAGAGAGGTCATGCATCATGGGACCTAAGGAGATGTTCTAATATCTGAAGGCCTATTGACATGGTGGGAGCAAGGCTCTGGGTGTTTCTCAGTGAGCCACAGTGAACCACAGTGAACAACGGTGAACCACAATAGACCACAGTGAACCATGGTGGACCACAGTGGACCATGGTGGGCCAAAGTTTATATGAAATTTAAAATAAAACTTCTTAAAAAACCCTCATTAAAACATTTCATAGTCTTCACTTAGTTCCAGCCCCTTCTGCCTCCATCCCCAAACAAGCTGCATCCCATAAGTGATGAGGGGGGCATCAGGTAGGAAAGACCTTCCCTTCAGGCATCCTTTCAGGATTCTACGAGGGAGTCTATGAGGGAGTTCCCAGCCTTTGATGCTGCCCTTGTGTGCCCTTAAAGTCTCTACGTGTGTAAACTTGACATAGAGGAGACTGCTTGGGGCTCCACTGGCTCCTACCCCTGTGGATCAGATGGGCCCCTGAATTATATCATTTCAGAGCATCATCAGGGCATAGTCTCCAGGTCACTTGCCACATTACCCACTGGGGTTCTTATCAAAACTGCTTTACCTGCCCTTCAGACCTACAGAACAGGGATCTGGGGTGATGTTGACTGTCTGCATTTTACATGTCCCCAGGTGAGTCTGAGAACCATGGGAACCATAAAAAAATGATACCCAAAGATAAATAGAAATGCATCTTCACCCTGGAGAATATAGGAACAGAAATCCCAACCTCAAGCAATGGGGCCCACTCGGTCTGGGCCCTTCTCACCATCAATTCCCAACTGCCCCAGAGGAAGCCCCATAAGCTCCTGCCTGTGGTCACTGCACTAACCTCCTGCCTGGTCACCCTGCTTGTCCCTCACCCTCTATGACCTCTGCACAGGGGACCCATTTTGTAACTTAAGTTAGATCACGTCACGTCCCTGCTTTCTCCCTTCCCGTGGTTTCCCAGCACACTTGCAACCCAATGCCTCAACCTCACCATACTCCACTGGGCCCTACATGACCCGGACTCCACCTGCCCCCCAAAAGGGTCTCGGGCCACTCTCTACTCACCTCTGTGCCCCAGGCACGCTGACACCTGCTATTCCTGAGCACACGGGCTGCATGCTGACCTTGGACTCTTGTCATTTATTGGTCCCTCTGCCTGGAAAGCTCTTCCTGCTAATATCCATTGGATTCAGTGCCTCGCTTCCTCCAGCTCACTCCCTGTCCACTCCAGCTGCAATAACACCCCATCACATTCTGACTTTCTGTCTTACCTCATGTTTCCCCACAATGCCTGACACGATGCTAAACACTTGTTTATCATTTATTGTCTCTCTTCTCCACTAGAATAGCATCTTTGTGAGAACAGAGTGTCATTCAGGATAAGCAAGGTTGTGCTGCAGTAAAAAATAACTCCAAACGCTCAGTGGCTGAGAAGCACAAGAGCTGATTTCTCACAACACATCCAACATGGTGGGTCAGCTGCAGGTTCTGCTCCCATGTTACCATCATCCTCACTCTGAGGCCAGGCCGATGCAAAGCCACCATCTGGAATGCTGCAGGTGACTTGCCAGATGGAAAAGAGAATGAGGCAAAGCATAAACAGGCTGGTACACATAATTCCACTCAGATTTCATTGGCCAAGCCAGAATTCAGTGGGACGGAGGGACCATCCTCCAGGAAGAGGAGTGGAGCTTGGTGAACAGCAACCAGGCTGCCAGAGGCTGGGAACTTCTATTTCCCCACCCCAAGTGCCTGAAACAGTGTCTGGCTCACTTAGGTGCTCATTTTGTGATTGTCCTGTGGATAGAAAGCTGGATCCCAAGCTGGGAAGGCGCTTGACTTCATGCTAAGGCCCTGTGCGCTGGGCTGATGCTGCACCAGACTCAGTAGACCCAGTGGTTTCCGACACACCTACAGATCCAGCTGCAGGGCTGTGAGCCACAGGGAGCACAGAGACCACACCCCAGTGTCCCTCCCAGGGAAGGTACCCTCTGTCCTCTGCACAGAGTCCCTCTGGCTGTGTGGATGGGGGTCTGGGATTTGGCAGGACAGGCCCCAGGTGAGGACCAGCAGCAAGAACATCCAGCATCCCAGGGGCTCAGAGGTCAGAGCTCAGACAACCAGGCCAGGTAGCATTTCTTGGGAGACCTGGGTCGGAAGGCAACTGGGTCACCAGGACATCAGAGGCCCAAGAGGGACATTTTCAGGGAGCACATGGTGCTTCGGGGACAGAGAGGGGCGGTGACTTGTGCCAGGTCACACAGCCCGTACGTGGCAGAGCCAGGCTGTGCACCAGGGTCTCTGTCTCCTTGCCCTGTGGGAACGGTGCCCTGGGACCAGCAGTGATGACGGTGACAGTAGCGATAGCCAACCCTTCCTGCACTCCTACTGTGTGCCTGGCACTCTCGTCAGTGCTATTCGTAAGTTTCCTCATATAACTCCCAGAATAACCCTCTGAAGTGAATGTTGTTATCCATTTCCACTTTATAGATGTGGAAACTGAGGTCCAGAAAGTCTAAGGAATTGGTCCAAAATCACACAGCTGCTAAGTAGCAGAGCAAGGATTGGATCCCAGGTCTCTCGGACTCCAGACTCCAGGTTCTCAATTGATAATATACTAATGCTGTACTACACTAGTGACCAGCCCACGACTGACCCAGCAAGAGAAACCAAAGTAAGCCACAACCGGAGTTGGATACCCACACCTGAGAAGCTAAAACACCTGGAGCCAGGGACCAAGCCCTAGAACTCAGGGCCAAAGGGCAGAGCAAGGCTGGTGGCAGGGCCAAGGACGGAGGGCCAGACAGAGAGGGATCCAAATGGACACACGGATAACAGCAAGGGCGTGCGAGCATGCGTGCAGGCAGTCCCAGCTCTCACTGCGTACTAACCCATCCAATCCTCCCAGCAGCCCTGGGGGCAGGGGTAGCATTAATCTGTTTTAGTCACAAGGAAACTAAGACACAGAGAGGTTAACCAACTTGCCCCAGGTCATAGAGCAAGTCCAAGGGGAGCCAGGGTTTGCACTTGGGTCAGACCCCATTTTTCACCGCTGCGTTGCACAGAATAGTGATGGCCTGGGCACGGAGCTGTGTGGACCCAGAGATGGCTGAGCCCTGGGGCCCTGCTCAGACACAGGGGACAGCACTGCTCTGCAACATTATGCAGCCCAGTCCTCCAGGAAGTGAGCTACAGCCTGGAAGGTCCTGGCTTGTCTTGGATGGATGCCCGCCTCTCCGGGTAAGTTCTCCTCATTGGTCCTACCTCTGCCCCCAGGGTCAACAGTGATCAAGTCCACCCATCTACACCTTGATCACTCTCTTGTCCCCTTTCGGCACTCCGTCCTGACCTTGGTGGGGACGGCAGGCCCTTTACCGTCTCTTTCTCGCCCTCTGGTGAAGGTTGGAATGCCAGCACCCCTTCCAATTGAGCAGGTCCTGGTCCCCCAGATACCACTGTGCTGACACACACAGGCTGGTCAGTGTCTTCTAACCACATTCCCTGAGTTTTCATGGAACGACTGACAGGCTTCTGTTGGGTCAGGCAAATTAGGCTAGAGCTTGTTTTCCCAGCTCCTCCAAAGAATACCCCTGGGCATACGCTGCCTTGCTCTTTCCAGGCCTTGTAAAATATAATATTTGCACAGGTGCACAGGAGGCATTGCCCAGCTGAGCCTTGCCTCCCATCTGGCCAGCATCCAGGCTCCAGACCGGGTGCCTGCCCATCTGGGCCAGGCCTGGTGCCTGTGTCCCCACAGAGCTGTCCTGGTGGTGGTTCTGTCCCCACAACTTCATCCCAAGGCTCCCCAGCTGTGCTGCTCAGAATCTTTGCCCTCAGACATCCCCGGGAGGGGCCTGGGACAGAACAGCGAAGGTGAGCATGAGTTCTGCAGGGTGAGCATGGTCGATGGAGGGTGGAGGGAGGGAAGGAGCAGGCTCCGTGGTCAAGAAGACTGAGAAACCCCAGGGAGAGATGGTGACACTGGTTTCTTTGCTGTCAGACTTCTCAGGGCCATGTGCGTGTGTGTCTGTGTTATGTGCCACAGGTCGGCTCTGACTCCTGACCACCCTATGAATGAGTGGCATCCACCCTGTCCTGTCCCCAGCACCCCTGCCCAGCTCCTGTAGACTTCTTTGATGGAGTCCATCCATCTCAGGTTGGGTCTCCTCTCTTCCTGCTGCCATCTGTTTTCCCCACCATCACTATCTTTTCCGAAGAGCCCTGCCTCCTTGTGATGTGCCTGACATAGGGCAACTTCGAGTTTGTCCTTTTTGCCTCCAGCGATGTTTCAGGCTTAATTTACATTAGGATCCGTGGTTGACATCACTGGTGGTCCAGGGTATTCATAGAGATCTCCTCCAACACCGTACTTCAAACGAATCAGTTTCTTTCCTATCATCCTTCTTCATTCAAGTGCATAAGAAATCTACTTAGGGAGAATCATTTAATTCAATAAATATTTATTGAGCATCTATTGCATAGGTGCAAACACAAGGCCCACAGGCTGAACCTGGCCCTCCACCTTGTTTTATCTGGCCTGGCACCTTGTTTCTACCCAGGAGCAGGGCCAAGCTCTCACTTAACTGTTAAGGAGTAGTTACATTCATACAGTCCTAAAATTACATTCGGCCCTTTGAAGGCAACCGTGAGGCTGATGCAGCCCCCAGTGAAAATGAGTTTGACACCCCTGCTCTATTGTCTGCCAAGTACTATTTAGGCACTAAGAATACACCAGCCAAATAAGATAAACCAAAAAAATTTAAAAAGAATTCCTTGTTGGAGAGAGACAGTAAACAAGAAACAAAGGACATAAATAACATACATAGGGTGTCTGAAGGTCGTTTGTGCTGTAAATTTATTTTTAAAAGCAAGGTGAGTGGAACTAGGAGGGCCACAGAAGAGGGGCAGGGCTGCAATTGTTTTAAAGATTTTATTTATTAATTTTTAGAGAGGGGAAGTGAGAGAGAAAGAGGGAGGGAAACAACACAAGGTTGCCTGTCAAGCACCCCCTACTGGGGACCTGGCCCGCAACCCAGGCATGTGCCCTGACTAGGAATTGAACCAGCAACCCTTGGTTCACAGGTCACGCTCAGTCCACTGAGCCACACCATCCGGGGCTGCAATTTTAAATAAGATAGTCAAAATAGGTCTCATAAAAAAAGTGGCATTTGAGCAAAGATATGAAGCCTGTGGAACGAGTGGGTCTGACAGGTATCTATCTGCAGGACCAAAAAGCCAAGGATCCAACCTGGCATGTTGGAGAGCAGGGGAGATAGGCAGTAGAGGCCCTGGGCACTGTTGGCCTGTGAGCCAGATCACTCTCTGTCATGGTCCTGCCCCAACCTTCATAGGACAGTTAGCAGCATTTCTGGCCTCCACTCACCAGATGCCAGTGGACCCCTCTCACTCAGCTGTGGCAACCAAAAATGTCCCCTGGCATTGCCAAATGTCCCCTGGATGCTAAAGCACCCCTGGTGAAAACAGAGGCACAGAGGGGTGAAGTCACTTGCCCCAGGTTCCTTTGCCATCATACCATGCCAGGGCCATCCCCCGTGAACCCGTAAGCAGGCAGCAGCCCCAGTGCAGAGCCCTGAAGTTCTGCGCATAGGACCAGCCTGCACCGGGCTGTGCTCCCTCCGCTGGAGCAAGTCCCAACACCAGCACCCCCGCCCACCAGCAAATTAGTAAGTCCTGGGTCTGGTTGCTCTCAAGGCGAGATCCCGGGAGACGGCCCAGCTAGAGGCACAAAGGCAGGTAAACTACTGGTTTGCCAGGTATGGATTTGGGCTGCCCTGGGCTTGGACTTGGTTCTGCCACTTGCCGGCTATCAGACCCTGCAAAGTGGGGCTGGCCTACAGCAGGAAACAGAATTTCTAGTTCTGGATTAGTCCAGGGAGTCCCTGGAGACTTCCAGGGCATGGCGGGAGCCAATGTGGGAGAAGGCAAGGTAGGTGGAGGGGGGCGTGTGCCCATCTTAGCCAGGTTCCTTGCGCCAGCATCAGCCCTGAAATAAGGCCGCCGGTCCCAATGAAACCTGAGACCACAGCGCCCCCTGGCGGTCTCCCTGAGCCCGCAACGTGGCTCCCCTGTGCTCACGCAGCCATGCGCGGCGGAGGTGGCTGTAAATGAATTTAGCATCAGCACAGTTATTTAAATTGTTTTAATTAATCACAGATTGAGCAGTAAATGAACCACTAAGTGGAGAGAGCGTGCTCAGAGTGAGCGGGAGAGAGGTGAGGGATGGAAGACAGCGCCGAGGTGATAGTGTAAAGAAGCACAAAGAGCTGACGAGGGGCATGGGGCGGGGGCTGGAGAGCAGATTACTGAGCTTTTCCTCCCACTTTTGCCATGTCGTCTGCTCAGTCCCTAGCGCCCTGCGTGGGGCAGGGGGCGGCCCAGCTTGGGCGGGGTTGGGAAGGCTCGCAGCTTTGGGGTAGGGGTGCCTCCTCCCCTACTAAAAGGATGGGAGGTTGGCAAAAGGGGAGAGTTAGCAAAAGGGACGTGTAGCACTTGGTAAGAATGGAATCCATTCCTTGCACTGTGCTCAGCACTTTCATACCCAGCGTTGTGTCTGAAAAACACAATACGAAAAACGAGCACCCTGACCCAGCAATGCAAGCAGCTCACAGCGGGACCTTACCCGTGCATGACGCGCCTGGGTCCGCAGAATGAGAAGGGGCAGATGGAATCGAGGGAGACTATGCCTAAAAGCTCCCAGATCTAAGAGTCTCTCTCCCTGAGAGAGACATGGCAACGAGACCCTGGGCCTGGCCACCCCATCTCCGGATCAGATTTACCACCTTTCACTGGACGCCATCCCGGATTCAACTCGCTGCAGCCCGGGAGCCAAGAGTGTCCTTTTACATTTTTCCGTGATTGAAAAAATGTCAAAAGAATAATATTTCAGGACACGTGCAAATTACATGAAATCTAAATTCCATCGATGAAGTTTTAGTGGAATGCCACCACACTCATTCATTTTAAGAATGGTCCATGGCGGACGGCACCACAGTGGTGGTGAAGCTGGGACTGGATGGCCTCTGAAGCCTAAAATACTGACTCCCTGATGGCTTGCTGACACCTGTTTAACACACCATCGTGTGTAAGGTGCACGTTTTCTATGGACCACTAACAAGGAAAAACACCGCCAAGTTAAACTGGACCACAATGCTTTTGTATGACATGGGGTTTTCATTTTACTTTTATCAAAAGTTACTTTAGACTATTTCAACATACCTCGTGAATACATACAAGGGAAACGTACACAAAATAAATTGGTTAAGGTGTGCCTAAAACACCTCCACACCCAGAGACAGGCTCTTCCAAGCCACGTTCTGACACAGAACAACTTCGCCCCTTGTGCACACCACGTGGTCCTCAGGGCCTCCATGTGGCAAGCACAACATCCATGAAAAGCCTGCCTCGCCCCCATCTGGGCTTTCTTCCCAGCTGCTGCCCCCTGACCTGGAAGTTCTGACTAGGACACACTCGCTGTGACAGCTACATTGCAGCTGCTGCCTGGGCAGCAGGGACTTGAATATCCCAATTTCAGAGTTGTTCGAATATTTGGGAAGGGGTGCGGGAGATCAGTGTCAAGAATAAACTTTTCAAACATAAGAATTGCCTGCCGGCGAGAAGTGGTCACAACATGGATGTATGTTGAAAGTCAAGTCAACAGGATTGCAGATGACTAAGAAGTCGGTACGAGAGGAAGGGACAACCAGGGCTCTGGGGCTTCCAATAGGAAGAGCTCGAAAAGATGAGAAGAAACCAGCAAAAAAGAAGGGGCCCCCAGTGAACAGACGGCTGTGCCACTCACGGGTCCCAGCGCCAAGTGAAAATGCAGGGCCCCGGGCGCAAAATCAGGAAGCATGTCAAGATGGCAGCAACACAGGCTTAAACAACACTGGGGCTTTTCTGGGCGTTAGTTCCTGTGCAGATGCCCAGGCCGCCACACCGTGAGCCTGGCCCTGTGCATGAGGCAGGAAGCCCAGGAATGTGGAGCACCCAAGCCAAAATAAAGAAGCCTTTCAAAGAGAAGAGGAAGGCTGGATTGAGGACCGTGAGGACTGAGGACTGACCAGAGGGTGAGGCAAGGCAGAGATCACCAGAGGCCAGGTTTCTAGCTGCTCCTCAGGAGGGGTGGGGACAAGAGGGGGGGGGTGCGTCCAGGCCGAAAGAGACAGGAAATGGCATCCACAGGCACACAGCTCTGAGGGGGGGGTCACCATAAAAAGGATCAGAAATAGGGAGCCGTTCCCAGAACCCACCATGGAATCAAGGCAGGCACATCTGTGTCATTGTCCCCTGGTGAGATGATTCTGGAGGACAGTTCAGAAGGTGGGAAAGATGGGGGAGCAATCGCAGGAGACGAGTCCGTAAGCAGCAAGAGGGTCAGAGGAGGTGGCTTCTCTGTGAAGCCAGTTCGTGGACGGTGTTAGGAAGGAAGGCCCACCTGTGAGTGGAAATTCTTGTCATTGCAACTAGTTCCTCAGGGACACGGGACCCAGGGTGTCCCTGAGAGGCTGGAGGAAAGGGGACTTTTTTGAGGTTGAAGAGAGGGGAGCAAGGATGAAACAGTCCTACAGGAAAGTGTGCGGGGCCGAGCCCAGTCCTGTGCCCAGAGGTGGTGGGGCCGCCTCCCGCAGCAAGAAACGCGCTCCATCCGCATCCAGCCTCAGTGCAGAGCGCATTGCGCAAAAGGGTGTGTGGCCTGCCCTGGGCTCTGGCCTTTTCTGCTCTACTTCAGCTCATTTTCTTAATGCCTGTTGGGTCCACTCAATTGATTTCTTAACCTGGAAATGAATCTCAACCTGTGGCTTGAAAACCATTGGGCTAGGGATGCAGAATTGACTTCCAGACATGCTGGGGGCTGGCTGGATTACTGGTCATCCGGGTGAAGGAATACCAGCGTGTCGGTGTGGAGTGGAGAGAAAGTTGGATTTATCTAAGCCCAAGGTTTGCCAAGCAGGTACCGCCCACTGAGAGCTAACGAGTCAGTCATGGGCTCTCGGGAAGGAGTGGAGGGCATGGCAGGTGAAAAGCGATGAGAGGCTGGAGGTGGGGTGAGGTCACAGGGCCGTGGAGACCGGGAAACCACAGGGAGTCACAAGGAAAGTCAGGAGGCATTGGGTACAGGGCGGAACTGGGCGGGCAGTGGGGAGACGCAGCTGTCAGACGCTGATAAAACCGTGTACAACCTTGAGGTGACTGGCTAAGGTAGGGGTGAGCAGGCTGAGTGGCTGGAGGGATCCTTCCTGCAGATACTAAAATCCCCCAAATCAGAACCCCAGAGTCCATGTTGGAGACACAGCAGGTACCCAGGGGCTAGAAGCTTCACCCTCTGAGACACAAACTCAGCATCTAGAGATGACTGCAAGGAAGGGGGGTGGCCAGAGGTTTCATCTCATAGCCCGTGGCTTGCCCTGGACAACCAGGACAGGACAGGCATCCCCAGGGTACAAGGGGGATGGGACAGGTAAAAACTCTCTTGAAAGGCTGCCAGGTACACATGCTCAGGGGAGCTCCAATGTCCTCCAGAGCCAGAGGGTGGAGTGCCATCTGCTGACGGCACCACTGAGTCCTAAGGGCGCAGCCGAAGGGTCTGGTGGTGGCCTCCCTCAGGCAGGAGGACGGCGGGTGGGGGTGGAGACTGTCTGCTCCAGGGAGGAGGTGTGTGTTCTCACCGACACTGTCTGGAATTGCAGGTACACGGTGACCCTGAAAAGCAGGCTGATGTTTCATGGTGTGTTATTCTGCTTTTTAAATTCTCTACAGCCCTTCATGCCTGAACGGGGGCCAGCCGCTGTTTCCCACCCCCTTGGGAGTGCCACTGGTCTGGGGAGGCCAGGGAGGTGTGGAACCAAGCTCTGTAGTTAGCCTCACAGTACGGGAGAGGAAACTGAGGCATTGAGAGGTACAATACGTGATGTGTCAGAGGGGCTTCCAAGCAGAAGGGATGAGGCTCCCACCAAGGCCACAGCTCCAGAGTCTGTGCGGTGGCCCCCTGGGTGGCCCTGACTCATGCTGGTTTCACTGCGATGACTGGGGGTCGTTGTTTGTTGTGGTGGCTGCTGCACGCAGGGCTGTGAGCATGGTGGGGTCATCCTGGGGGTCTCTGGGACGGAGAGGGCTGGGAAGTGGGGTGTTTCCTGGATGTGTGAATCTCTGTGATCCCCCCTGAATGTCTCCAACGGCGTGTCCTTGAGCAGAGGACCTCGCAGCAGCCTCAGCAGCTTCCCTCTCTAGGAGGCTGGAGATGCACAGGTTCCCACCTGCAGCAAATGACTGCAGGAGGCAGTCAAGATATAACTTAGACATCACCTCCTCCAGGAAGCCCTCCCTGTTTTCCTCCCACTCCTGGTCTCTGTAGATGTCCTCCCTGTGCTTGTCCCTATTGAGCCTTGGAAATCTGCCTCTTCATCACCTAGGACAGCACAATGCACACTGTAGGTGCTCAGTGATGGTTGAATGAATGAGCAAGTGGAAGAACAAGCTGAGGAAGCAGGACCTGGGTTTCAGGAACAAGGCAAAGGTTTATTGCCCAAAACTGGGGACCAGGGAATGAATGGTGAGAAGAGCCGCATTCCCTGGTACCTTCTCCCACACACATTCCAGTCTCATTGGCCAGAGAGCTGTTTTTCATCCCTGCCACTAATCTCACTGAGCTCCTATTATATTCCATGCCCTGCTCTTGGCATGAAGGATACAGAGGTAAACATTCATAATTTCTCATCTCTTTATGCCAGTTATGTTCTAATAGCAGAGATAGGCACACAAGGAAAGACTTAAATACAAGACAAGTTCAGAACCATGGAAGTATTAGGAAGAAAATAAAAAAGTGCCAAGGTGGGGGTGGAGGGGGGCACTGGGGCAGAAAACGCCTTCAAATGGGCTTGACAGAAAGGATGCTTGAAGTAAAATAGGCGTGAGTGATGATGGGGAGGAAGCCAGGGCAAGACCTGAGGAAGGACTTTCCAGACCCAGGAAACAGACAGCAAGTGCAAATGTCCTGCGGCAGCACCAGGTTTGGTGTGTTGGCAAGGACTGAAGGAAACAGGGAGGTAGTACTTGGGCAGCAAGGGGAAGGATGGCAGGGAGGCCAGTCTCGAAGGAGCATGTGGGCCAAGGTGAACCAAGCGCAATGAGAGGCCTTCCCAGGTTTTAAGTGTGACCTGACGTATGTCATTGAAAAGTGCCATCTGACCACTGTGTCACAAAATAGCTGGGGGTGGGGAGCCAAAGGGAGGAGTGGCGGGGGGAGGGGGCGTGGAGGCCTTCACAGTTGTGTTCATAAGAGGCAACGGTGGTTTGAACAAGGGTGGCAGCAGTGGAGGGAGAAGGAAGGGTGATTTGGGATTTATTTTAGAAGTAGCAACAACAGGACTTTGGGGGCATGCAGGGTAACCAACTGGTCCCAGCTGTGACAATACAGGCCCCAGAGGTGGCTGTGTCCTTTCTACATTTGCCCTGGGTTGACCCAACCTGAGCTGCCCCCACTCTGAGCCTGCTTCTGGTGTGTCTGCCGTGCGTCCCACAGCTGGCCACCAGCTGCGGGTGGACACCTCCTGCCATGGCATGCTTCTCCTTCACCACCTTCCTCCCCGCCCAGCCCTGTGTCGCTCACACCGGCACACAGAGCTAGTCATCTGCCCCACCGAGCTCTTTCCTGAGGACTTCAGCAGCTTCCGCCTCTGTCTGAAGGTGCCTCTTATTCATACGAATAAAGAAAACACCAATCACCAGCCATAACTCTGCCCACTGTGTTACCTTTGCAAAGGGACTTTATGTACCTGGCCTTCTTCGAGCCTCAGAAGTCGTCACAACAGCTAATATTTATTGAACACTTAGGAGGCACCAGCACCAAGCTGAGAGCTTTACTTACTGTTCTGGGCTGAATTGTGTCCCCACAAAAACGATACGTTGACGTCCTCACCTGTGACAGTGACCTTACTTGGAAATCGGGTCTTTGCAAATGTGATCAAGTTAAGATGAGGTCACTAGGGCAGGTTCTCATCCAGCATGACCGTGACCGTATCAGAGTGGAAGACACACAGAGGCAGACACACGGTGGGGAAGCCCTGTGACAGCGGAGGCGGGGATGGAAGTGATGCGTCTGCAAAACCGAGGAACCCCGGACATCAAATGCCTCGGGGAGAAGGTCACCCGCCAACCAGGAGCGGGAGCCAGGACGGCTGCTCCGGGACCCGTGGGTTTCTGACGCCCTCTGCTAAGCAAGCTCACCTCTCTCATGTTCTTTGACGTAAATGCTTCGCATCTGAGCAGCGAGCACCGTTTATAAAGTCTTTAACTCTCTTCTGGGTTCACTGCTCCCAGTCTGTGCGGGAAGCGTGGAGACCTGCCTTTCACAAAAGATGAAACTCAATCCCAGCGAAGCCAAGTAGGCTGGCCCTGGGACTTTAGACCTCCCTGGTCTCGCTGACCCTCTGACCCCTCTCCCGAGTTGGCCCCCCAATTGTGCCACCACAGAGGTAGATTCTTGAGACATGAAGGACCTGTCAGGGCCTTAGCGCCAGACAAACAAAAGCCAGAAGGGGTGGCTGAGCTCACCTCGTCCAAACCACTCATTTCACACAAAGCCCCATCCTGAGGGAGGGTGGCTAGCGCCCTCTACTGGCAAGGCCTAATATTGCACCTGCTGCTGAGCAAGGAGAAAATTTTCCAGGGTCCAGCTCCACTCGCACAAAACAGGGCCAAGAAGGGGAGGCTTAGAGCTGAGAAGCAACCAACCAATGACTGGCACACCCCTATGCAGAGGAACCAGATTGTTCCTCAGCATGATATTCTAAACCCTTCATGGTGTAGCCCCTCTTCCTTCCCACCTCCCACCACACTCCTCTTCACTTGCATGTCTCGTGCGCAACTTACAATTCCAACAAGACCAGCTGCTCCATGCCTCCCCCCTGCCTGAGCTGAACCCACTGCCTAGAATACCTTGCCCCTCCTCGTAGCCAGCCCATCACATACATCCAAGGGCACATTTGGAATACCTACTATGCCCCAGCCATGAGATTGCGCCCTCTTCATAAACTGCCTCATTTAATCTTTTGTGGTGAGCCTGTTGAGGAAGTACAAGTAGCCCCATTTCACAGACAAAAACACTGAGGCTCTGAGGGGTAATGTAAAGGGCACAAGGTCACTGAGTAAAGAGCAGAGCTGGAATTCAGATACTCTCCCTCGTACCTCCCTACCCCCCGGAACACCCACCAAGCTCTACTGCCCCACATCAGGGCTGTCCACTCCGTCCTAGGGAAGGTCCCAGCTCAGGGAAGGCCTCAGTCCAAATTCTGCCCTGGTGGGCTGCCCTGCAGGGCTCTGCTCATGACCACCCCAGCCATGTTCGTCCCCACGTGTGTCTTTGCTGCAGACTGTAAGTTGACTTCCCCAGCTCTGCCTTCCTGCTCCTGATCAGCCGAGCCCCAGGCTGGTGCCTAGGGACGGTCCACCAGCCCTCGAAAGGCCCATGTTCAGTTTTACAGTGCTCTCTAATTTTGAAAAATAAAGAATTTGAATCATTAACATCCTGAGATATACCCAGACTCTTAAAGACTAAATTTAAAAAATGCAAAATGAACCAAGAAGCTGACTTCAGAAGCCTTCTGGCCACTTCCCTCCCTTGTCGGAGTACAACTTCCAGGTCTCCTCTTATCGCTTAAGTTCCCATTTCCTGGGTGACTGACTCGAGGGAGCCGTTTCCCTATGCTAATAATCATTGAATCACTTAGTGAGGTCAATTATAATTATCTGCATTTCCCCCAGAATCTAGGAGAACCCCAAGACTATTTTTCCAAAGTCCTAACTGAGTCCTGTGAGCACAGGATGGGAGCCTGGAGGAGCTGGGGAGGGAGACGGAAGGCGGCCCAGCCCAGCAGAGTCAAGGAAAGAGGGCAGGCAGGCAGAGGGCAGGCCCAGTCCAGCTCCAGCCTCACAGCCTGACCACTTCCCCCTGTCGTTCCTGCAGGGCGAGTTCCCTCTGCTAGGCTCCCTCCCAGACCACGCCCCCCCACTGCCACTCACCGTGACACAGGCTGTGCCTGACACAGAAGTCCCCAGAAGCTCAGCTCTCCCTGTTCAGGGCTCTCCACATTACCCCGGGGGAGCTCCAACGCTACAAAGGAAGCATGGGGAGGGTGCATCTTTCCTGTCTTCAACCAAAGACCCAACACAAAGGATCTGGCCGAAAAGAAGGATGTTGAACCCCTCCACCTCCCGAGCATCTAGGGAAGCTTAGGGAGAGACTGACAGGGAGGTGTGTGTCGCCCTCTCTCCAGTGATACACAGATGTGCCAGAAATATCATCCACTTCCTCGGCCTCCCCAGGGCCACGCCGGGAGGTGGCCAGCCAGCCCGGGCTGAGCAACCAGAGGCCTGCGTGGGCTCGACAGGGACAGATGCTCCTCCGGTTATTTCCTATTAGCCCGGTAATGTAACACACTGTGTGTAATTGGTACATGAATCTAGAGACACACTCCCTGAATGTTCCGCGGGGCTCCCCGTGTCCTCCTGCCTCGCTCCGGCAGGTCTCCAGCTGGTCAACCTAACATTTCTGGAGCTGGCAGAGAAGAGACTTGTTGCAGCCCCTAAACTGGGAAGTGACATATTCTCAGGCTTTTGTAAGTGGCAGCAATCAAATCATCAGAGGGCCATCCTCCCCTTTTGTTCCTAGAGCGGGAGTCTGTTTCCAAATATGAGGGCCCAGAGAGGCCAGGACGCAGCCAACGGCAGCAGATGCCGGCCAGCCCATCCAGCCCTGTTCACCAGGGTTGTCTTACTTCCTGCGGGCCCAGCTTCCCACTTCCTGCCACCGCCACCACCCTGGCTGCCTTTCAGCCCAGCCTGGCCAGCAGCCCCAAGGTGCCCCTCAGCTAACCTTTCTGTACCAGCAGGAAGGCAGTGCAATGGGAGCAGTATGGGTTTGGGAGACAGGCAAACCCAATTTTAATCTAGATCTGACTGCCTAGGCCAGGTGACTTCACCTCCACATGCCTCAGTTTCTCCATCTGTAACATGAGCGTACCATACGTTTCTCTCTGGCTCATGGTAAAGATTAATTAAATCTCCCAGAATAGCTGGCTCAGAGTTGGAGCCCAACAAATGCCAGTGTGGCTGTGCCCCAGGTCACCCCCAGCCCCACCCCATCAGACTGGTCAGACAGTTGTCACTGGCTGTTAATTTGGTCAAAGAAAGATCCAGGAAACCATCTGAGGGGAGGCCTGCGCTCGTCACTGGAAACACCCAGCTGTGAGTTTGCTTGTCTCTAAAGCACTTCTCATGCCATTCCTCCCAAATGTGGAAATCATCGATGAACCAGCTCCCCTATTCAAGGTGGCTGGAATGCCCCAGCCTATTCCACACCAGCATCTGTCACAGCTCATGACACCATGGGTCAGTCATCAGTCAACCTCAAGGACTGCAGGAGAGTCGCATCCCATGGTGCTCTGCAGGGGAAGTGCCAACTAATTTCATTTGGAAATGCAAATCTCACAAACGAGGCAGGATGTTGTGAGCTCCACGACAGTGACACTAGAGCGTGGCTCGAACCACACACCGTGTTTTTGACAAAGGAGTAGTCGAGTCCCAACTTCTCCACTAGCTCGGTGCGCATGTGCGAGTTCCTGAACTTCTGCACGCCTCAGTTTCCTTGTAATACATGCACAGTGTGTCCTCGCGGCACTACGGCAAAAATAAATCTATGGACACACATGAAGAGCCTGGCATGTGGTAAGCACTCAGAAAATACTCATTCTCAGTACTATGGAAAGGGTAAGACCTGCTAATAATCAACAAAGAGGAAATAATGAGGAGGATGAAAAAGTACCTCAAAA
Organism: Anoura caudifer; assembly: GCA_004027475.1. NCBI lineage: Eukaryota > Metazoa > Chordata > Mammalia > Chiroptera > Phyllostomidae > Anoura > Anoura caudifer. The sequence continues at coordinate 138,273 of PVKU01000781.1, read as the reverse complement.
GAGAATCATTTAAATATCAAAGTACTAAGACGAGCCCTTAGGAAAACCTATGAAGCCCTCCAGCATTTTTGCAAAAATGACCCTTTTTGTAGTTATGCCATGAAAATCTAGTTAAGTGAAGGTTGTCCAAAAATCCCATTATATCATGTCAGAAAAATTTCACCCAAAAGAGAACAATGTGATGCTTTCTTTGCTCCTTTTAAAAATCAGCACATTATTTTGATTATAGCAAAATAGTGTTAAGCATAAGATCAACCTACAAATTTAGTCACACTTAGCTTTGTGTTTCAGTGACGGGATGGTCTCACCCCAGGGGGGGAAACAAGGGGCTGGCACTGGGCAGAGAGGGAACTGGCGTCCACGTGGACAGATCAGAGCTCGCCCTGGCACCTGGCACAGAATACTCGTGTGGCTGGAGAGGGGACCCAAGTCAGGAGACACTGCAAGGAGGAGGCCCTCTTCCCCTTTCTTGATCAATAAATACTTATTGTGCCAGATACTCTTCTGGATGGTTGGGATACAGCCATGAACAAACAGACACACACAAAAAAACCCCACTCTCGTAGACTTGCATTCTAATTGGCAGGAGGGATAGGTGATGGGCTCTTAGCCACAGACATTCTAAATAAGTAAGCATGTGTAAGAAGGGGCTAAGTGCTGTCCTGGCTGGTGTGGCTCAGTTGGTTGGAGTGTCATCTGTAAATCAAAGGGTTGCAGGTTCGGTTCCCGCTCAAGGCACATGCCTACAGTGTGTGTTCAGTTGGGGTGCATACGAGAGATAACCAATCCAATCCATGTTTCTCTCTTGTTTTCAGCTCTTGCAGAGCCCACAAATATGTGAGATCAAGCAGTTTTTCTTTCTGTGTTGGCTGACAGTCACTCTCAGCTTTGGTTTTTAGATCAGCACTGGACGGTGACGTGGTTTCCAAAGGTGGAGTCTCTAGAGCAAGACGGGCCAGGGTTGCAATCCCACCCCTGTTGTTTCTTTGCTGGGTGGCCTTGGGCAAGATGCTCTCAGGGTCTCCATCTCCTCATGAGGCTTTTGGAAGATGTCAACTATATGATCGATTTTAGGTCCAGGGCTGAGAGCGGCAGCCCCTGCGTCCTGAGTGCTCTCTGCAGGCCGGCACCATTCGCAGCCCTTTCTGCTCAGTTCTCACAGCAGCCCCGTGACATGCACTCTACCAATAAGCCCATCATATAAAAGAAGAGACTGAAGCGCAGAGTGCTGACGGGACTTGCCCAGAGTTCCTTGGCTCCTCCCCCTTGCTGTGTGGCTTCGGTCAAGTCAACTAACCTCTCTGACCCTAGACAAGTTATTTTACTGCTTGTGTGCTCCAGTTTCCTTTTCTGGAAAATCTGGCATGTACTCAAAAACATAAAAGCATTGTTCTTTCTTCATCCTTGTCACCATTATCATACTACTGGAACAATTACAGACTTACCCGAAGAAATGAGAGGCACTCCGAATGCATTCGCCAAGGGATGGAGGGAAGGTGGGCAAGAAAGAAGGAGTGAGTGAATGAGTGACTGAATGAATGACCCACCCAGGGAAAGCTCTAGAATGCAGAAGGTGAGCAAGGGCATGTGAAGCAATTTTCAGTAATGTCCCTGAGAAGAGAGAAACCTGTAGGTGTAGAAGAAACAAGGATATCACTGTAGCTACATAACCCTCCACCTTGGCTCATGCCTCCCTGCCACCCTCAGAGCACCAGGGCAAGAAACACTTGCATCCCTGATGCAGACAGAAATGCCAACTAGTCATAATTGGTCCATCAATGCACCCCATATCACAGGTAACCAGTTTAAAATCCAGGGACACCTTATTAATATTCCTAATTTATGGGTTTACTTGAGAAGTCAGCAGGGATGACAAACCTAATAAATTGAGGGTTAAAGGGACTCCAGATAGCAACACACAGGGACTTCTGAGCAGTGGGTGGCAGCCCTTGAACTTTTGAGACAATCATAGCAACTGTCACCAGGGAGACAGGCTGCAAGAGGGAATCTGGAGTTAGCAGCCATGACAGCTGGAAGCGGATTATCAAGAAAGGACAGGGTTCCTGGTCCTGCAGGGCTCACAGGGGAAGAAACCGCTCCCAGTCACGCACCTAATTGATGCCAGTGCTTTCTTTGCACCGCCTCATTCAAGCCACCTCGAGACACGCCTGTGCGGTAGCTGCCCCCATCCCCATTTTACAGACGAGACAACCGAGGTTCAGGGGGATTAAGTCACTTGCTCAGTGAACAGTCCAGCTGGGATTCAAAGGTGGGAGGTACCCACTCAACGGTCCATGCCGTTCTTCCCTGCACTCTCCTGGCCACCAGTCCATTGCCCTGTTGCACGGAGGTGGATGCTGGGACCCATGACATAGCCACACACACACAAGTCGACAGCAGAGCCAGGGTGAGGACCCCGGCTTCCTGATGTCTGTTCTCTCGTTCTTTCCCAGACACTTCCCTGACTCTCTGGCACCTTCCCTCCCATTCTCCTCGTCTTATTCTGCTTTTTTCCCCCTTTATAGCATTCATTGCCCACCATGTTGCATATCTACTTATTTGAATCCCAGCATGCTCACATGGATGAGCTAAGGGTCTGAGCTCTTTAATTATATAGCAACCTGCACCCCACCATGATGATGTAGACTCGGGCTCGTATGCAGCTGGTTGCACACACTCATCTCAGGGTGCAGTCCCCCCAGTGGTATCAAAATAACTAAAGTCCACTTACGAAAATTCTCCCCATGGCCCGCTCCCTGACCCCAGTGGTCAGAAGGAGGCATTCCCAACATTTGCACCTGTGCGGGTCTTCTCTCTGTGCCCCAGGGGCTGACCCACCTTTACACGCTGATACATCCTTGACAGGGTATGGGCTTTGGGTCTTGTTAAGTTTCTTTGCACATCCCTGCTTCAGTGTGTTATATGTTCATTATTAAGTCTGTCACCAAAGGCCATCTCACTTCCTCTCTCCAGGTTTTTTAGGGGACTTGCTCATTACAGCTCCCAACTCAAGCTATAGTGAAGGCTACTGGATTTTATATTCATCCAATATTCATATTTCCTTTCTTGTTACAAATTGGTTTCGAGTGACTCTGCTCCCAGGTTAAAGACTGCGTTTCCTAGCCCCACTTTCAGCCAAGAGAGGAGGTTAAATGAGACAAAAGAGAAAGTCATTAGGTGAGGTTCCCTGAAGGAAAGCTCCTGAGAAAGGGGCTGAGGGAGCTGAGAGAATTCAAACCAATGCCTGGAGCCCCAGCAGCCAGCTTGAACCATGAGGCAACCCTGAGGATGGAGCTGGTACTAAGGTAGGTAGATCCTGTGATAGCGAATCTGCCAACACAGCTTTAGCCTGATAATCCGGGAGCTTCGTGTACATGACAGAAAAGATACATTTATATTTTTTATGACTTTTATTTCTATATTCTACAACGTACAGTAAAACAAAAATGCCAGCTAATGTGCTAACATACATGTTTGTTCAGCAGACCCTCACTGAGTGCCTGCTACGTGCAAACCACTGTGGAGAACGCCTCACCATACAGGGGAATTCCACGAGTAAGCTATGACAGTGGTGTCGAAAGAAAAATGCAGACAGCTTTGTTTGATATGAATATTTTATTGAGCGAGGAGCAAACCATTCGTGAACACAGAGACTTCAAACCCACAACTGGCATGAAGTTCAGAGAGAGCCGTGCTGTTAACAGGACTGCTTAGAAAGTGAAAGTGAGGACGTTGTCTAACCTTTACAGTGATTGGTTATTAGGGGGGGCGGGGGTCCAGATGGCAGGGGACTGGTTAAAAGTGATTATCTTTGACCATCCTAGGAAGCTGACAAATATCTTTTATGATTATCAGAGGCAGTCACATGAAATAATCTTAGTCAAGTTTCGCTTGTATTCATAAAATAAGCTAGATTTCGTTTCGCTTCCATGGCTTAAATGGTTTTTGTCTGCTTGAGGGATTTTCAAGCCTGATCTCCATTTTATTTTATTTTGTTTAACAGTGAGAAGTTGGGGGAGCAGAGGGACACATAGGAGAGGACCTGACCCAGCCCGGGGGGGCAGAGAAGGCCACCCGGAGGACATGGTGCCCGTTCGAGAACGAGCATTCACTTGTGTAGATTTGGGACAGAGATAGAAGCGGAGGCAGAGGGCAGAGAAGGAGGGGTTTGTTGGGCTGAAAGGTTTGGGCCTGGGCCCCGCATCCAAGCATACTCCAACATACATACACTACACACATGGACGGGTATGAGTGAACATGCGTGCATGAGCATGCATGTACATGAATGCACACAGACGCACGCAGCGATCCCGAACCTCTTGCCCTTCTCCAAGCCTTGCAGGCTCCCTCCTGCCTCCACACCTTCACCCAGGCTGTTCCCTTCACCTGAAACTTCCCGGCCCCTCCCCTTGGCCCGTTTCCAGGTGAGTGTGTTTGGAGGTACGCCTTCTCCTCTGGGCTGGGCTGCCCCCCCATCCCTGGTGACACTGCATCCTCACGCAGTTCAGTTCACGGTGTTTTGCTAAGAGCTCACCTTCAGCTGGTGTTTGTGCTCCTGGGCAGTGGCAGTGCCCACGGCAACTTCCTCCCTGTCTCTGCTGAGGCCGCTCAGGTTTCAGCAGCTTGGGTGTGACGTTCACCAGTGTATCTGTGGTTACCAGTGTAAAAGTCTGTGGTTACCTTTCCTCCAGGATTTCTGCCTGTTGGAGCACAAGGGTGTCGCCTCTACAACAGAAAACATCTTGTTAAACTCATGGGCCTTGTTCATGGTCTCAGAGAAAACACTAGCTATGGTGTCAGGAGACCTGGGTTCTGGTCCTTCTCAATACTCATTAGTTGTTTTAGGGCGGTGTTTTCGGATGGCGGATGGATTGTCCTATTCTTTGTCCTAGGGTTTATTCACATCTCTGCCTCATATCCAAAAGGGTTTGAGGAGGCTTATTTGAATACAGACAACCCAGCACATACTTCAAAGAAACAAGTAGATCGAGAAATGAGGGTGAGGAAAAGGAAGCCCAACTAAGTCCAGGATCCCAGAGGCCAAATGAGTTTTTCTAACAGAGCTTCCTAGGAGCCATGGAGAAAACGGAAACACAACCACCTACAAGCGGTCAGGATGACAGTGATTCTGAAACTTAGAAAACTGCTCAGTAGCTCAAGAGAACTGGGTCTTTCCTGGCTCGGCAGTTCTCCTAAGAGAAACAGTTTGGGAGCCTCGGGAAAATCCGACACCCTTCCCTCAGGTGGTTCTGGACAATGCATTTCTCTCCATCTCTTCAGGGACATCGTGTAGACAGCAAACGGTTTGAAGTCTCTAGGAAGACCCAGCCCAACCCATGAACGTTCGTGTTACCAGCTGAGGGAAGACTATGTGTGTTGACAATCAATCAAGTGGGTCAGCCTCTGCCTAAAGAGAAGCTAAGAATACGTCTGAGCACACCTGTGGGAGAGCCCAGGTGAACGCCTTGAGGACACCTGTGGGAATACCTGTGAGAAGCTGTTTTCCTTAAGAGAACAGCTCTGCATCTGCTCCCACACCGAGAAACAGCGTCCTGGTCCATCAGGCTAAGCCTTGACCCCTTTAGCTTAAAATCATTTTCTTCAAGGTCCATTTTACAAGTCCTCCATCAAGGCTTTAGGAAAATCCTAATGCTGCACCCACAGATACCTCATGTTAAGCAAATATCACCTCCTGATGAGTCCCCCACCTGGCTTAGTAGAAAAATGTAGCCCTGAGTGAAGGAATGAATGCAGTTCACAGGTGGTTGCATAAAAGCCAACTCCATGTTGGAGGACATCTGCCAAGAGGGACAGTCGGGGCGCTGGAGCAGTTGTCCTTGGCCACTTTCTTCTGACAGCAATGAGGCCGCCCCGGTGGGTGACAGTAAAACCATGTCATCCTCATAGAAAAGACTTTGACGTTTCTGTTCCTCATAACATAGGGCAATTCATTCAACTCATCCAAAAATGCTTTCAAGTCATAAAATACACATTGAAGGGAGCAAGGACCAAAGCCCGTGGTTCTTGTGCTCTGCTTGAAACTGTGGTCTGCTTCATCAGGACAGTTCCCTCCGACTTCGGTCCTCACCCTGTGCTGGGGGCAGGTTCTGTCTAAGCACCTGTGATGGGGGGTGGGGGAGGGGGGGAGTAACACTGAGCCAAAGGCCAAAATCAGCCATTGCTGTTGCAATTCTGATATTGTTCCTGACAAATTTTTGCACAAGTGGCATAAAAAGGTCAACGGTATAAAATAAATATGCTGAAAACCCAAGGGCCTCTTCGTACTAAATATCAGCCTGAGACTCTCAGCCTTGCATGTTATAAAGGAAGAAAATAGATGGTTTTGTTGGACTGTCCATTGCGGTGGGGTGGGGGGTGTGGAGAATGAGCCTTTACAAAGTGGGATAGTCGGCGGACAAGACCCCATGTAGAATTCACTAGAACTTTTTGAAATATTGCATGCACACTGTGGTATTCATCTCCAAGATGACTCCCAGTGATTTTCCACCATCCAGGTATTCACAGCCATGTGCAGCAACCCCCCCGGGGGGTGTCAGGTTGGTCTGTGTGACCGGTGTACTATGTCAGAAGTCAGGGAATGTCCCTCCAAGGTTAGGTTACAAAAGACTCTGAAGCTTCTGCCATGGTCTCTTTCTTATTAATACTTCTCTCTCTGTGTCTCTGTCTCTCTGTGTCTCTGTGTGTCTCTGTCTCTCACTCTCTTGTCCCTCATTCCAGGAGAATTTAGCTTCTGTGTTGTAAACAGCCCTACGGAGAGGCCCCCATAGTGAGGAACTAAGGCCTCCAGCCGACACTCACACAGGTGGACCGTCTCGGAAGCAGGTCTTCCAGCCTCAGTGTGACTGATGTTTTGACTACAACTTCATGAGACCCTGGGTCAGTACCGCCCAGTGAAGCCATTCCCAGGCTCCTGATATCAGAAACTCACATAATTTTCTTTTGCTTTCTGACAGTCATTATCGAACCAAGAACTACAATGACAAAATCCACATTTACCCAAATCAGTTTTAATTTGCCAGCAACCACCCTGATAATGGGTGAGGAGGTCAGTCCAAGTCATCTCCTGTCATTTCAAGAGATTTCAAAAAAGCAAATTGCACCAATTTGGAGGTTTTATTCCTCTCTTTGCAATACCCCCACTCCCTGAGGTGTGGTAACCACAAGTTCCAATAGTCTTGGGCACGGCCATCCATATGGTCGTGGTAGGAGGGTTATTGTCACTTCGTCCCTACCCGAAAACCACTTCCTGAACACAGTAATAAGTAAGGCAGGCTAACTGCACTGTGTCCTTCCAACTGCTTACCATGCCTTATCATTATTTTATCTACTCTGCTCGTTCATCTTGTCTCCTCTCTGACCTGTAACACCATCAGGGCAGAAACCATGTTGGTCCTACCCAAGACTTAGCCTGGTGCCTGACACACAGTAGGCACCAAATGAATAAAGGGTCAGATTTCCCCAGATCCTGGCCATGCACTAACACCCAGAAATACTGGAATCTATAAATCCGTCGGTGGGAAATCATCCTCTCAGCTTCATGGAGTTGTCCATAAGGAGGTACAGTCTGTGTATTTTACATATATACGAAATGGTTCTTCTACTGTGTCCAGAGCAGTCCAAGCAGGACCCTGCAAACAGTACGCCAACCTGATCTCTGACTGATTTCAGACAGCTGATGTAAGTGGAGGGTTTAATCATCACCCAGATCCCACGGTCCAAGCAGACTGCACATAGCAGATAGAGGAAAGCCAATCAGCTTTAAGCCAGGTCCAGCCACTGGTCACCGAATCCCAAGAAGAAAGAGCTCTGTGTTCTGTCCTGTGTGCTAGGTATGGCCACCCTCCACTTAGGGTGCCTCCAGGATCTGCCCAGTCTGCTTGGAAGGTCAGGTTTTCCTTCCCAAGCAAAGGGGCATAAGCACTTGGCAGACTGCGGGAGGGCTGTGAATGCTCTCAACAGAAACTAGAGTGAAAGAGAATCAAACACAAGCTCAGAATGGCAGGTCTGAGCACCTCAATGCCCCCGGGAGACCAAGTCAAAAGCAAGTCTCAAGGGCAGCCAGTACAAGGACAGGGTGTCCACTGGGAACCCCTGACCAGGCCATCTTCATGTCATTGTCCCTGATCGCTCAGCCTGTGTAACATAACCGGTGGAACAAGGACCCTCTTCTGCTCAAGAAGCCAATGCCACTGAATCCCAAGTGCACAGAGGACTAGGCCAATCACTTTGGATGGAAGTAATAAAGTGGGAGCCCCCAGACCTCAAAGCTCTCAACCACCCCCACCACTGGAGTCTTACACAGATGCTTTCTTGTGAGTTCCTTCTTAAAACTCAGAATTTTAAAACAACTCAAAGAGGCAGAGCGGAAGCATGGAAATAGGGTCATACTGGGTGATAAAATCTCAGGTCCAAGCTGAGACTCTGCCTCTTTCTAGCAACAGACAGGGGACCTGAGTGAGTCTGTTCCCACACCAAGCTCAATCCCTCCAACAGTATGACAGCGCTAATAACGCCCACGCCCTGCAGAGGCCCTGGGGGGCAAAGGCGGCGATGTCCGCCAGGGCTTTGGAAAAGGTCCAGCTGGGGGCCACGGGAGGCACTTTCTGAGATAACCGAAGAGGGGGAGGCTCTTGAAAACCGTGTTTCCCTCCTGCTCTTCTTCCTCTCTTCCTTCTTTCCCGGAGTCACAGGAGAGAATCAGTCACTGAACTGGTTCCTCGGAAGTGCCGCTGCACACGAGGACACACGCCTTTCCCGACACAGCGTCTCAAAGCAAAACCCACGTGATCTTACACATGACTCTGTACGGCCTGAGGGGTAAAATTCAAATCTGAAAACCCTAACCCAACTTCCCTCACCTGGCCACTCTCCAGCTCACTGCCCTGCTTTGTTTTCTTCACGACATTGTCACAAATGGAAATGGCAGTGGGCATGTACCCATCATGAGTCTGTTTTCTGTGTAAGCTCCATGAGAAGAGGGAGCTTGTCTATTTCAATCACAACTGCCTCTCCAGCACGGCGCTCTCCGTCTGGCACATCATAGAGGGAGCCTAAAAAATGTGTGATGGATGCAGAAATGAACCGATGGCTCCAGCTACCTGTCCAGCATGTTTGCCCTACATACCTCTTTAGAAAATGAAATCCCTGTCCCATCACCGAAACGAGAGCAGTGCACCGCGCCGGGGACTCGATGGGCCTGCATGTCTTCCGGTGGATTAAATGAGGGAATGTGCGTGATGGCTCCCCTTTCTCCTCCTCCACATCACATCTTTCTTTGACCCAAAGGGCCGCACAATCTCTTACACCTGTGAAGTCCAACAAGACCCCGTTACTGAGAGTGGCCATCCTCTCCCCTCCCCTCCCCCCCACCCCAGCATGGGGTCCCTCAGGGCAGGGTCTGTTTCATATCCTTCTAGTTGTGGGCACATAGAAGTTGCTTGAGAACTATTTGTGAAATAAACACACGTGTCACAGCTGAGGCTAACCATGGCAGGGGTGGCGTGGGGCGGTTTGGAAGAACAGTGAGTACCTAGGTCCACACATTGAAAGTGTTTTCTGAACCTGCCCGGCAGTAAGGCTCAGCCCAGCAAGAGGCAAAATAACAGGAAATCAGACGAGGGGTTAAAATGACAGGTGTGACTCTGACTCCGTGCAGTTCCTCATGAGCACAAGGAGAGGGTTGGGCCAGAGGGTCTCTGGGGATTGTGGAGAACAGAGCAGAGGGTGGGTTTTAGAGCTGGACCATCTGGGCTTGAAGACTGCTTCTCCTGCTGGCTAGCTGTGCAGCCTTATGCCCGCCACGCCACCCCTCTGGGCACATCTCCTCGCTGTAAAATATCGGAGATGGCACTGTCGATGAGCCTGCTGGTGGGTTAACTGAGGCAGGGGGTGCATCACCGGGAGCCACGGCCTCTCCTCCCCTCCTTCACCGCCTCCACTGCTTCAGCCCCTGAAGTCCCTGTCCACACTCCTGACCGGTCACCAAAAGGGTCTGTCACAGCATTCTCTGCCCTGAGCAGACGGCAATTTGCCCTCCTAAGGCAACAACTCCTTACACACCCAACGGTGGGCCTGGCTCCTGCAGGACTCTACCTCCTGACACCGACAGGTATACAGCAGGCACTCACTGTGCATCCATCACACTGGGTCATGTTCCTCCGGGCCCAGAGGGGAATGCCATTCCCCAGCCCCCTTGCCTGGAGGCGGGGTTCCATGACTCAGCCTGGACACAGTGTAAGAGCAGACATTACATGAACCACTTCCGACTTAGGGAATTCCCTCCTCCACTCTTTTCCTGGTCACTGGAAAACCTGGAGCCCACGACTGAAGGATGGTAGTATCACACTCCGGAAGGAACCTGGGTCCCTGAATGAATGTCCAACTACATTGGCTGTGACATGGGTGAGCAGTGATGCTCCCAAGATTTTAGGGTTTGCTTGTGCCTGCGACAGAGCCCAGAGAGTCCCATAGCTGGATCCAGTAGCCTGGCACTTCCATGGGAAACAGCTCTGAAAACAGACGGCATGGCCTTGACCTGCTCCCCATCTCAGGGTGGGTGTCTAACTCTCATGACTCTCCCTCTTCAGGGTGTGAGGGTCCACCTACCCCAGCCCCCACCTGCCACCCCCACCCTCTGACAGAAGGTCTAGATTCTAACAACCCAATTCACAGGCACCGTCTCCCCTGGGGTATCTGTCACTTGTGCCCAGCGTGGCGTCCTGGAGCTCCCCAGGAGGGCACTTAGATCAGACCCTCGTGCCACCCACTGCAGCCCCTTGGTCCGGACCCCAGCATCCCCACACACGCCACTAGGGCTCAGAAGGCCTCTCCTGCTGATTTGCAGGCACACCTGAGAGACAACCTGTGCCAACACCCAGCAGACTGCACCCTGGCTGGGCCTCCAGCCTAAAGGAGACCCATAAACTCTCCTGGCTGAGTAAACACATTTTATTGGGCCTGGGGACACTTCCTGGCCCTCCAGCCCCCACTTTGCCTTGTCCTGCTCCAGTCTGTCCAGTTCCCCCCACCCCCACCCAGACCTCCCAAACCCATCCTTTAGCTGCCCTCTGCCCCCAGCCCCTATTCCGAAACAGTTGCATCCCCAGCCTTAAGGAAGGGGGAGAGTCTCTTCTCTTATCAGCTGTTTTACTGCCCCCTCCTCCCTGGCTACACAGCTGCTGGGAACAGAACTCCTGGCAAGGACAGGTCGATGCCTGTCAGCTCCCAGCCGACGGTTTACTGAGCAGAGAGACAGGTCTCCTCAGTGCTGTCTCAGGGAGCAGGTAAGGGGAGTGCATGCAGGAGAGAAGCAGAAAAGACGCCAAAGGGCATGAAGAGGCACCGTGGTCCAGGTGCCGAGGGAGAGACTTATGAAGTGAGGCCAGGCAGAGAAGGATGGAAGGAAGTCAGGGCCAGACCAGAGACGCCTGGGAGGCTCAGCCCTCAGTCCAGCCCCATCACAGAGACATGGCCTGGCAATGACCCATTGACCGCTCCCTGAGCCTCCACCTGCAGGACAACAGAGGTGCAGGTACTCCGGAAGGTGCATTCTGGGGTCTAGAAGCAGTAGAACTGAGAGAAGTCCAGGAGGGCTTCTGGGAAGACCCCTCAGGTTGTGGTGTGGCCCAGGACGGAGTTGGCTACCTGGGACCCAAGCGTGGCACCTGCAGCTTTCCAGAGGCCTGGTCGGAGCCAACAGGAAAAGCCTCAAGCCAGAGCAAGGGCGAAAAGGCGGACACGCTGCCCCGGATCTCCTCTGGGGGCAGGCTTTCTCTTCCAGCTCTGTGCCCTATTGCCCTCTGGCTGCGATCTCAGGGACTCGGGTCACAGCTGCCCACCTGGAGAAGACCCTTTGCAATAAGTCTGAAGCCAATTTGGCAATGGTGATGCCCTTGACACTGAGCTGGTGAGGGCTCTGAGCCTGTGGGCTCAGTGTACAGCCCGTTCCAGCTCTTCCCAGGTGACCTGCCTCCTGGATCCCAGGGGTGGTTTCAAGTGGCCCATGGAAGTCGCTGGGGAGACAGAGCGTGCCTGGCTAATCTGACATGAGGCTCCCCGTTCTCCGCCTCTGCTTGCCCTCTTGATCTCAGGAGTTTTGGGAGAGGAAGCCGCCACCCTCCACCGGCATCACCCTGGGCACATGCAAAGCCCCCTTGGCCCTACTGGCAACTGCCCATGGAGAACAAGGTGGTCCCGGACCTCTGTGGGGCTACGGAGAAGCAGAACTTGGGATGCTGTGAGCTCCCAAAGAAACCGGGACTGTCCTTCTCCATCGAGGAGATCTTAAAGAGGCCTGCCGAGAGGAGAGACAGGGTCCGACGGGAAGGAGCAAGTGGACCGGGCACCGGGAAAGCAGAAGTGGCAGACTCCAGGCCGGAGAAGCCCCAACAGGACCAGCCCCACGGTAAGTGCCTTCTGGTCATTTCTCATCCATTCCTGGGTCTCCAAGACTCAGCTGGGCTCAGGCAGAGAAAAGGCTACTCCATATTGACAGAAGAGAGGGCGCTAGGCTGGGACCTTAATCCCTTTCTATCCAGCCCAGAACGGTGGTTGTTCAGATGAGAAACCGAGGCTCAGTCACTTGCCGAACGCAGAGACGGGGACTCGGTCCTGTAGCCAGGCCCCCGCTGAGAATGCTCATTACCGCTTATTTATTCAGCATTTACAACACGATAGGCATGGTCCCGCAGGCTGTGCGTGCCTCCTCTTCAACTTCGGTGGAAGGGCGTAATGAACATAGCCTGACGGAGGTAGAAACTCATCTGTGAACAAGAAGGGGTGGATGATGTCCCCCAAATTGCCCGGCTAGTAAGCAGAAGCCCCGCGATCAGGACCTGGCTCTGGCCGCCCCTAAACACTGCTCAGTCCAGCACACTCTTCTCCTTCGAAAGCCAAGTCCAGCCTGCCCAGCTTCTAGTGGCTGGAGCTTTGCCTGGATCTGCCCACCCTGACCACCCCCACACCCCCAGACCAGTGTCCCATCCCAAGCAACAATAAGCAGATCCGAGACCCCTCCCTGACAGCTGGCCTGAGGGAGGGCCAGGAGGGGGACGCAAATACCCTGCTAAGAGCCAGGAATTCCTGATGTCTGTCTCAGTTCCCCCCAGGCCTGTGTGACCTCAGGGAAGTCCCTTCCCCACTCCGGCCTCAGCTCTACCCTCGGTGAGACTGTTGAGTGAAGGAAGGGGAAACCAAGGTGACGTCCCAAGCGTCCACTGGAGTCTGACAGTCAATGAGCCTGGAGTTCTCATAGGAGGTTCCCGGCTCTCTCCCCATTTCCAGCCCTTTAGTCCAAGGGAAAGCTGGAAAGGGAGCTCAGGGGGAGCTGTGATACCCTGAGGGTGAGGTCGTCTCTCACCACACACACAGCCCCACTCCACACCACCCCCAACAAGTCTCCCAAGAGGGGGTTGTACTCAGCTGCAGGGGAAGACCCTGGAAGGCCACTCCTCCCTGGTGGGGGGTAGGGGAGCAGGTTTCCCTGCAGCTGAGCTTATTCATGGGAAAGGATTCCCAGCTTCATTTTCAAAAGTTCGTTAGTATCTTCCAGTGAATTGAATGAGCACTCACAGAAACAATTCTTCTGGGAGTCTAACCTCAGTCTCTTTAGTGCCCCTGGCTCATGGCAGTCTCATGGCCATGCTTCCTTCAAGCTGTCACCTTTGTGAGCCCCCACCTTACAGACGGTAAACCGAGAGGAGAAGACAGGTCACCTACAAAAACTGCATGAGTAGTTAGCCCTAAAATTGGACCCCGGGGGCCTGAGACCATCCACTCTCGATTGCCCCCGAACGTGGTTTAAACCCATCCATCTCCCTCCCACGCTGCTGGAATTCCGTATTTCCGAAGGCCCAGCGCAGGGGCCGCCGTTGGTTTTCAAGATGACTCTGAGGGGCACGTGGACAAAGATGGCTTACGTCAGTAGTTTTCATTATTTCTACACTAAGTTTCTGCTCAGAACCCATGATATTGGTTGCTTACTGTGGGTCTCCATGAGGTTTCGTTTTTAAATAAGATTACTTATTTGCATAAACAAAAGAGTCTGTTTGGGAGGGTGCCGAACAAACAATAATTCAGATGGGAGGCCAGCCTCCGAGGTGACTGGCAGAAACCGTAAATGAGCTGGAGTCCGTGAGACGCTAGGCGAGGAGGGCAGGGAGCTGGGATTCTGGAAGTCTGGTCTCGAAGCCCCACACTGGCACCGAATCACAGGAGGGCCCCAGGCAAGCCTCCACTCTTCGGGCCTCCGTCTCCCCATCTGGAACATTCCTGAGGTCCCCGCCCCCCAGCTGTGACACACCATGACCGATTCCACCATGAACTGGTTTCTGAAAAGCCTTGGCAGTTTCACTCCTGGTGATTTTCCACGGCAGAGACTTCCCCCCCCCCCAGAGTCCGGGGGTCTCCCTGCCAGGCAGGCAGGGACAGGGTGACCCGGAAGGGTGGGCTTCTCCCTGCCCTCCCAGGATCCCCCACCCCACCTGTTTCCCTCATGGCAGGCAGGACCAGAAATGGTGTGTCCTGTGCCCTCCGTCACCCCAAGAATAACAACAGAGGAGTAAATTCCTCTTGGGCTTCACCAACCACTCACAGGGCTTCGTGGTGCGGCTCAGGGAGGCTGGCCAGCAAACATTGCCTCCAGATCCCAATCACCAGGGAGTTCGTGCAAATGCAGCATTCCAGGCCTGGCGCCCAGGACTCTGACTCTAGGTCTAGGGTGGGGCCCAGGAATCCGAAGTCTAACCAGCTCTCTTAAAGGGGGTCCAAGGATGAAAGTGGCCCAAGGACCACTCTTTGAGGAGGCTGAGGCCCAGGGAGGCAGCATGGCTTGTTCTGAGCTGTAGAACCTGTGCCTCCAGGAGCTGGGCCAGGCCAGTTATCCAGGAGGCCCACCCCCCACCCCGCCCCTGCCACCTCTTTCCACTCTCCAGGGACCCTCATAATCTAAGGCTTGGACCCTCCCAGGCCTCAAGCCAATGGAAAATTCCAACAGGGCCTCCCAACTGAAGAGGATGCTAAACCCAGCTGACTGCTCCCTCCTTCTGAAACAGGCAAGTGCCCCAAAGCTGGGGGACCCTCAGAAGTCAAGGGAGATTCAGTCAGGAGGAAGCCATCTTATACCAGAGTCTCAGACCTCGGGGAGAGAGAGAACATGCCTGCACCTATCCCACTGAAGACCTTCTCCCAGGGAATTATGACCCTTGGGGGAAAGGGGAGAGGAAGAGACCACCGCAGTGTGTAAACCAGTGTGGTTTTCTGGCCTGTGGGGGACCCAGATAGGCTCCCTCGTCTGCTCAGGAGCCCTTCAGTCACTCAGTGAATGGCTGCTGAGTGCTCACTCTGGATCAGGCTGGAGGCTGGGAAGGTGAAGGTGAATGAACAGACCAAGACATAGTGACCACCACCTGGAGCTGGGTGGGTTCAGTGGCAGTGAGATCCTGGGGCCACCACCTTGGAGCCATGCTGACTTCTGCCCATCTCGTCTGGTGGAGGTGACCAAGACTGTGGAATTCTGGGGATTTGAGGAATGTCCTAGAGCAGTGGTCAGGAACACTTTTCTACAAAGGGCCACATAGTAAATTTAAGTTTTAATGGCTAGATGGTCTCTGTTGCAATTACTCAACTCTGCTGTCATAGCTGAACAGGAGACAATGTGTAAGTGAATGGGTATGTTTATGTTCCAATAAAAGTTTATTTATAATAACAAACAGAGGGCTGGATCTGACCTCAGGGTGCAGTTTATCAGCCCCAACCCACTGGTGTGGCACTCAGAGTCCTTCACAGACTGGCCCTGCTGGTCCCCAGGTCCAGCTCCCATCACACCCTCCCTGCCCCTCCCTCTCCAGCCCCCAGGCATATAGAGCTTCTCTCTGACTCCCACTCCTTCCTGCTCCCTAAATGCCTCCAAACCGTTGGCCCTTAGAAACCTCTGCCCAACCTCCTACACATTCTCTCTCTCTCTCTGTCTCTCTCTCTCTCTCTCTCTCTCACACACACACACACACACACACACACACACACACACACGTCTTCTCTCTCCTTTTTTCCTCTTCATTCTCTCTTCTTCCTCCTGGCTTTAAACAACAGAAATTTATTCTCTTACAGTTCTAGAGTCCAGAAGTCCAAAACCAAGGTACTAAAGGGTGGTTCCTCCCAGAGGCCCTGAGGGAAAATCTGTTCGGTGCCTTTCCCAGCTTCTGGTGACTGCCTGCAGTCCTTGGCCAGGTGTGGCCTGCGGGCACGTCGCTCCGCTCTCTGCCTCCATCTCACCTGGCCTTCGCCTCTGGGTCTCGGTCAAACCTCCCTCCCCACTCTCGCCTGATGGCGTCAGTCGTTGGACTCAAGGCTTACCCTAAATCAGAAGGATCTCATCTCACAATATTTAATTAAATCTACAAAGATAAAGTGTCCGAACAAGGTCACGTACACAGGTACCAGAGGTTAGGACTTGGATGTACATTTTGGAGGGAAACACCATTCAAGCCACTATGCTTCCCCTCACTTCTTCATCCCCCTCCTTTTCCTCTTTCTCCCTTCTCTGTTCCCCTCCTCTTTCCTTTCTCCTCACCTCTTCCTCCTCCTCGCCCTTCTTCCCCTCACACCCCTCCTGCTCCCCTGCACCACCTCGAACCAAAGGCAGGAGCTCTGCTGTTCTCCTGGCCCTGGGACTAAGGCCGTGTCTGGGACCTGTGGTGTGTCTCGTGGCTCATCACGAATGGCTCTGGCGCTTAGACAGAGAGAGCTGGGGCTCCCTCGGGAGCAGACTGGAGCAGAGCTAAAGGATGCAGAGCTAAAAGCGTGTACTTCCCCCAGGAGAAGTGTAGTCTGGTTTCTCCCTTTTTCAAACACCCTTTCCTAGTCCCTGCCACCAAAGTTACAACCCAATGTGGCCATGGGGACATTCCTACAGGGCTGGGGGCACCTGGAGGCTGGTTCTGAAATGGAGAACCTGACTCCTTCTTAGGCCCTGTGGGAGTACAAGGCAGTATAAGACTTGACCCCTGCTTGCAAAACCAAAACCAAAACCAAAACCCACATTGCGTTTGTTTTGGATCTTCCAAAAAGCAGACCCAAAGGAAAGGATTTAAGCACAAGCAGCTTGTGATGTGCAAGGACCACCAGCAATGACGTAGTGCAACAAGACAAAGGAAGGAAGACAGTGAGCCTAGGGTGTGTGATGAAGCCAGTGCCACTGTGAGAAAATGAAGCTTAAATCCTTTGAAAGATGGAGCAAGTATGCTCCTTGGAATTGTAGATAAAAATCAGGCTCTTTTATGGGATCACAAGAAAAGCATTCCAAGGACCCAAGCATGAGACATTGCGATGTAGCAAGTTCTATTCAGGTGGAACTCTGCCCCTGGATTTCCAATTTCCCGTCTGCCTCTGTCCCTCCATGGAAGAAGTCCAACTGTGTTTGCCGCAAAGCCAAAACGAAAGCCAGTGTCCAGAGTTTCTGCTTCATATTAAAACTTTGTCCTTTGGAGCCCACACAGTCTGTCATATGCCTGGTAGCTGCTAGACCACATGGTCACATGCTCCTGGGCAAAGGAGAATACGTTAACACACCAGGCGAGTGCATCAGAAAGGAGTGAGAGAGAGTGTGTTTCTTTGTTCCCCTGGGGTTGTATTAGCTTGGGTTTGGAATGGGCCAGGAGCTTTTCTGAAACAAACAATTTCCCAAGCCTGTGTGTGTATTGATAGGTCCACCTCCCAACAAATTCCTTCTTTCCCCAAGCTAGACTGACAGGCCTCTTTTGTCAAGTACTAGACAATCCAGCACTAGAGGGGGAAAGAAAGGAGGGTTAATCCCCTTGGCAGAGCGATGCTGTGATCCCCTGGGGTGTGAAGTTGTAGTTTCTGGTGAAACAAACATGTTTATGCTCCCCAGTTTATTAAACTCAATGTCTAATTCCCTTTGCCCCCTTTCTTAATAATTAGCTAACTATCTATGTTAACAGAATTATCTGAGCCTTTTAGCCAAGAAATACATATCCTGGCAGTAGAAAGTTGTTACAAGCACAAAAAGGTCTCAGAGATGCAAGCAGGGGGTGGACAAGATTACTGTAATAACGGGACCCCAGAGTGTCAGTGCCAGGAGAAATCTGAGCGGGCAGCGGAGGCTTTAGCACTCATTGGCTATAATTTAAATTCTATGTATCCATCATATGCTCCATTGAGGCATGCAACAAAAGCTACTGAATGGCCACTGAGTGGCAGGCATATCTATTGCTACACACCCCCTCCCCAGAAAAAGAACTGTCCCAACACATAGTGGTTTCAGAGAACCGTAAGCATTTATTATCTCCCTCAGATTCTGTGGACCAGGAATCTGAGAACGACTTAACTGAGTGGCTCTGGTTCAGGGTCCCTGTGAGATTGCTGTAAGGGTGTTGTTTGCAGGCACCTGAAGGCTGAGCTGGAATAAAGAATCTGCCCCCGTGGGTGGCTCACACCCACGGCTGCTGAGTGGTGATGCCAGCTGTTGGAAATGGCCTCAGTCTCTCTCCCCATGGGGCATTCTCCATATGTCTTGAATATCCTCCCAAAATGGCAATGGCATCTCTCAGCACGAGCAATCCAAGAGGGAGGAGCCAGGTAGAAGCTGCATCCTCCCACAGCCCAAGCGAAGAACCCTCATCGCAGCACTTCCATGCACTCCATTTGTTGTGGGAGTCACCAAGATGCCCCACGTTAATGGAGACAAAAATTCCAAGGGTCCAATCTCAGAGCCACCACAGGTATCAGCTGGGAGTGGGAATGATGTAGAGAACAGAACACAAACACGGCCCTGCCCCCATCTAGCAGGGAGACAAATGGCCATCCAGTAATGACCACTGAAAGCACGATGACAATAGCGGTAAGTGCTGGGGAGAGGGTGGCACAGGTCTTCAATGGCCTGTTCTCAGGGAGGCCAGGGAAGGCTCCCAGGGAAGGTCGTGGTTGTTACTACGGGCACCAGAAAACTGTAGGAAGTCCATGACTGGCCTGGAGAGAAGAGGCCAGTGCAGGTCTGCCTGGGGAGACTCCTGCCCTACACCCCACCCGCCATGTCCTGCAGGCATCCCCAGCCTGCAGGAGGGCTCCCAAGGGTGTTGGATCTTCTCCATGCTGAACCCACTGCCTTAGGAAAACAAGGACAAGGACCACGTCCAGAGACTTTGCCCAGTGGTAAAGCCTCCAGGGCCTGTGGGTGAGCAGCCAGGGCCCATTAGCGGACCCCAGAGAAGGAGCAATCAGGAAAGGGAACCGAGCACGGAGAAACATCGGTTTATAATTAGGTGGCCTAATCACCTGTGTAAATTGTGTATTTCTTATGATCGATGTGCTAAACGGCTCAGGTTTAATTAAGTTCTGCTGACTCGTTCTCTGTGAAGACCCGCTGAAGTGTAACTCACGGCTTGCACAATGAATAATTGGGAAAGGAGCAACTTGAAAGGGGGCCAGTTTCCCATCACCTTCCTCACCGTCTCCCTGCTGCCCTACAGGCCCTCCTGGGTCCCCTTGGCCAGCACTGTGGGTGTGCTGCTCTGTGGCCACCAGCTCCTAGGCCTCTCTGCCTGGTCTGGTGATGCTGGGCCTGGAGAGGAACTCAAGGAGTTTCTCCCCTCCAGTCCAGTACTCCTTCCACAGCTCAGAAAATGGGGCCCACCACCCCCATCATCCTCTCAGTCTGGGGCCCAGGAAATCCCAGCCCTTCCTGATTATCAAAAACCTTATCCCCTGCATGGGGCGCTCTATCCATGAGTTCTTTCCAGCTTCTTGTGTAATGAGGTCCAATATTCCAAGGGCTGAGCTCTGTGTTCCACATTCTTCTCTGCTCCACACTCCATGTATGCTGTTCTGCCTTCTCCCATCTGCTTTCTCTCTCTCTCATACCACTGTGGTCCGTAACCCAGGCATCAGCCTTGCTGACTCTCTCACCCCTTTCCTAGAGCAACCTCCTCCTGAAAGTGGTGGGAAGATGTAAGTATGGATCTTCATGCCTCCAGAACCCAGCCCTCAGATGCTGCCCATCCCCATCCCAGCCTGCCCTGTGTCCAATGGGCAGCTCCACTCTGCTCTACGTCACCACCCAGAGCTCCTGGGCACTGTCCTCTCTGGACATCCTTCTCCTCCCCAGGCACCAGCAGAGAGATGGGCGTGTGCCAGTCCACCCTTCCTCTCACCTGCCCTGTTCTTCCAGTTTCCTCAATGCCATCAGGGTTGGATCTGTGGCAGATGATACTCTCTTTGCTGGAGCTATGTGGCAATTAAAGGAAATTGCAACACAGGAAGAAAGTTTATTGGAGAGTTCGCATGATGTTATAAAGTCTATTATTTGCCAGGGAGGGGAACAATTTTTTTAAATATATTTTATTCATTATGCTATTACAGTTATCTCATCCCCCCCCCCCGCTTTATTCTTCTCTGCCCTGCACACCTCCTCCCATCCACATTCCCCCCACCCCACCACCTTTAGTTCATGTCCATGGGTCATACATATAAGTTCTTTGGCTTCTACATTTCCTATACTATTCTTAACCTCCCCATGTCTATTTTCTCCCTACCATTTATGCTACTTGTTCTCTGTACCTTTTCTCCCACTGTCCCCCTCTCACTCCCCTGCTGATAACCCTCCATGTGATCTCCATTTCTGTGATTCTATTCCCGTTAGATGCTTGCTTAGTTTCTTCTTGTTTTTGCTTTTGTTTTTTAGGTTCGGTTGTTAATAGCTGTGAGTTTGTTGTCATTTTACTGTTCATATTTTTTATCTTCTTTTTCTTAGATAAGTCCCTTTAACATTCTTATTAATAAGGTCTTGGTGATGATGAACTCCTTTAACTTTACCTCATCTGGGAAGCACTTTATCTCTCCTCCCATTCTAAATGATAGCTTTGCTGGATAGAGTTCAGTAATCTTGGATGTAGGTCCTTGCCCTTCATGACTTGGAATACTTCTTTCCAGCCCCTTCTTCCCTACAATGTTTCTTTTGAGAAATCAGCTGATAGTCTTCTGGGCACTCCTTTGTAGGTAACTGTCTCCTTTTCTCTTGCTGCTTTTAAGATTCTCTCCTTATCTTTCATCTTGGCCAATGTAATTATGATGTGCCTAGGTGTGTTCCTCCTTGGGTCCAACTTCTTTGGGACTCTCTGAGCTTCCTGGACTTCCTGAAAATCTATTTCCTTTGCCAGATTGGGGAAGTTCTCCTTCATTATTTGTTCAAATAAGTTTTCAATTTGTTGCTCTTCCTCTTCTCCTTCTCCTTCTGGCACCCCTATGATTCAGATGTTGGAACATTTAAAGATGTCCTAGAGGTTCCTAAACCTCTTCTCATTGTTTTGAATTCTTGTTTCTTTATTCTGTTCTGGTTGAATGTTTCTTTCTTCCTTCTGCTCCAAACCATTGATTTGAGTCCTGGTTTCCTTCTTGTCACTGTTGGTTCCCTGTAGATTTTTCTTTACATCACATAATATGACCTTCATTGCTGCCTGAGTCTTTTTTATGCTGTTGAAGTACCCAGTGAGTTCCTGGAGCATCCTGATAACCAGTGTTTTGAACTCTGCATCTGATAGGTTGGCTATCTCTTCATTGCTTAGCTGTATTTTTTCTGGAGCTTTGAACTGTTCTTTCATTTGGGCCATGGTTGTTTGTTTGTTTGTTTGTTTGTTTTGTCTCAACTCACCTGTTACATAGCAAGGGACAGAGCCTTAGGTGTTCACCAGGGCAGGGCAACCCATGTAGCTGCGTCATGATGCTATATGTGGGGGAGGGGTCTGAGAAGGAGCAGTGCTGCTTGCTCTGCTGTCTGCTGGCTTTCAGTCACTTCCTGCTACCCACAAGCAAATTGGGCCCTTCTGGTGCTGATTCCCAGGTGGGTGGGTTTGTGTACATTCTAGGACCCTGTGGGTCTCTCCAACGAACTCTCCTGTGAGGCTGGGAGTTTCTCCTACTACTGCCTCAACACCCACAGGTGTTTTCAGTCAGAGACTTTGAGGCTTTATTTTCCCTACACTGGAACCCCAGGCCATTCAGTCTGTCGTGCTCCCCAGTTGTTCCTCCCGGTTTATCTGCATGAGAATGTGGGACCACCCAGTCTATAATCTGCCATTTTGCTGGGTCTGCCAGCGGCCACCCTGCTGCAAGTTCTCTCCTCCCATCTGCTGTCTCCCACCCCTCCTACTGTTCTGGATGAATGTTTCTTCTTTAACTCCTTGGTTGTAGGACTTCCACACAGTTCAATTTTTCTGCAGTTCTGGTAATTTTTTTGTTTTTAAATTTGTCGTTGTCCTTATTTGGGTTGTATGAGGAGGCGCAGTGTGTATACCTACACTTCCATCTTGGCCCGAAGTTGGAATGATTTTTAACGGTTTTCTTCTTTACAAATACACTGGAAAATCTGCAATCCTGGGCCACAAATTTTCATGCTCCTTTGCGACAGGCCCTGCGATGGCAGGACCTCTCATCTTGCTTTCACTGTTTGCTATAACCCCGAATTATCCTCACAATAAAGAAACACACCATGGTTTCTCCAGTATGACTTTCATCATCGAATTCCCACCGGTGGGCGTACCTTCCTTCTGAGCTCTGGTTTGCCTTGTTTGACTGTGGCCTTCGCCATGTGACCCGCACCAGCAGCAGGAAGCCTCTTCAGCTGTCCCCTGAGCCCCTTCACGGACATGACACACAGAGTTTTGGCTCCTCTGTTAGCAGAGTTGATCACACCTCCTACCAGAGGACCCAGGGAAATCAGAATTTTGCACCAGAGGACCCACCCTATCCTCGCTGC
The DNA here is from genome assembly GCA_004027475.1 of Anoura caudifer. Lineage (NCBI taxonomy): Eukaryota > Metazoa > Chordata > Mammalia > Chiroptera > Phyllostomidae > Anoura > Anoura caudifer. The sequence continues at coordinate 115,487 of PVKU01000781.1, read as the reverse complement.
GACATCTTGAATGCCGGAAAGAGACAGAAAGCTAATGTTCATTATTCTTCCACCCCCTGGGCCACTGTCCAGTTGTCAATTGCCCTTCTTCTTCCACGTTTCTGGCAAACCTCTGAGCCTTGCCTAGAGCTGCTGCCTCCTCTGCTTCACCTCCCTTCTCTCATCTACACACGGCCCACTGAGCCCTCACCATCTCTGTGGGAACCGCCATCATGAAGGTCCTCAGTTTGGCGAGGTCCAGTGACCACTCTTCTGTCCTTACCATCGTTAACCTATTCACAACATGGACACAGCCAAGCCTCCTTCCTTAAAACTGTTTCTTCACTGGGTGTCCATGTCACAGCCTTTTCCTCGCTTTCCTCCTACCTGAAAGAGCGCCCTTCTTGGTCCCCTCGTTGGCTTCTCTTGGCTCCCTCATTGGCTTCTCTTGGCTCCCTCATTGGCCACTGAACCTCCAGGTGGTAGAGGGGCTCAGGCTTACTCTTAGGCCATCCCCTCTTCTTCACCCACACTTCCTGCCTAAGGAATCTCACCCACAGCTGTGACTGCAGAGGCCAAATGTATGCTGAGAGTTTCCAGATTTGAACTCGAAATATGTGTGCTGTGTACCTATTGGATAGCTTCCTTTGGACAGTCAACAGGCACCTCAAATTTAACATGTCTAAATCGGATACCTGATCTCCCCAATAGACATGCACAGGCCTGGTGTCAAGGGCATGTGTGTGACCTGTGTGGCTGCCCAGGTTCCACACTCAGAAGGGATTTAGTGGGGTTTAATGCTACAGTTACCATCTTGAAATTCTTAGTAACGTTATGTTTAAATTTATGTTTTGTAAGTGATGTCCAATGAGACCGTGAAGTATGTGCCAGGTTCCTGGAGCCTCAGCTCATGCTCAGTGCCCCCTCCCCTGGCATGCACTCTCAGCCACCTGTTTTGCAGCCCCTACCCAGTGACTGCTGCCTCCTCTATCCTGGGCTGGGGCACGGGTGGGGCACTGAAGGGAGGAGGGTGGTCTCTGTGAGGGTCCATACTCACGCTGTCAGTATCCCTGTGCCCAAGGAAGTCTAGGCTTAAATATCAAATCTAAAATTACCTTACAAGTCAAGAGAAGACTGAGAAAGAAAGGAAAAAAGCCTTCTTCCTCCCTTTTGAACGCAGAGTCCACATTTTCATATTGCACTAGGCCCCACAAATGATGGAGTCAGCTCTGAGTGGATGTGAGGCTGGATAGGTGGTGGGAAGCAGGCTGTGAGGGACTCACTGCTGTGGAGATCAGTCTTTACTTTGCAGGCCAAGGTTGGCAAACTCTTTTCGTAAAGGGCCAGATGGTAATTATTTTAGGCATTGTGGGTCATGTAGTTTCTGTTGCAACTACTCATCTCTGCCATGATAGTGTAAAAGCATCCACAGACACTACATAAACCAATGGGTGGGACCATATTCCAATAAAACTTTATTTACAAAAGCAGACAAGGGGCCAGGTTTGGCCCACAGGCTCTAGTTTGCCATCCCCTGTTGTAGATAAGGGGGAGACGTTGAAGGCATCTGAGCAGCAGAAAAAGACAATCAGAGGAGTTTCTGGAAGGTTATATTGGTCTCACTGTCTAGGATGGATGGGAGGTCATCCTAGGGGCAGGGATTTTAGGAAAAGAAATATTGCAAAACTCTAATGTTCTAGGAACCAGGGACCAACACTTGGTAGCGGCCACAGGGGTTGAAAGAGTGAAACAAGGCAACACAAAGCCAACACCAAGGTTACTAACACAACTTGATCCCTCCTTCTTCCATCCAGGAGAGAGGAAGAGCAAGCGGAGGGTCCGAACCACCTTTACCACAGAGCAGCTATGTGAGCTGGAGAAGATCTTCCACTTCACCCACTACCCAGACATCCACATCCGCAACCAGCTGGCAGCCAGGATCAACCTCCCCGAAGCCCGGGTACAGGTACAACCAGCCCCACTCTCAGCCCCCACCTCAATGCCCCTGGGGCCATGGGTGAGACGCTATGGATCCTGGAGCCTTTGGGGCTACCCTGTTCAAATCTTTCCATTGGCTTTGTCCCACGAATACAGTCATAGTTGCTAAATGTTACATCCCAGGAAATGAGGTCCCCACAGTTGTAGGATGATTTCTCTCCTTGGAGGAAGAAAATGGAGTGAGCTAGTGTTGGTGACAGCCATCGATAGGTGCTCCCATGCCCTTCCTCTCCACTTGTGTACACTTCCAGAACATCATCCATCATGCAGCCCCGTTCCCAAAATACCTCTAGACAATCTAGACCAGGGTCAACAAAACTTTTCTGTGAAGGGCCGATGGTAATTATGTTAGGTCTTGGGGGCCATATGGTCACTGTCACAAATATTCAGCTATATATTGTTTGTAGGGTAAGAGCAGCCACAGACAATATATAAACAAATGAGCATGGTGATGTTCCAATAAAACTTTATCGACGAACACTAAAATGTGAATTTTATACAATTTGCATGCGTCACAAAACATTATTCTTCTTCGGGCTTTTGTGCAGCCATTTCAAATTTGAAAACCATCCTTAGCTCACAGGCCATACAGAAACAGGTAGAGGGCCAGAGTTAGCTGACAAGCCTTCCCCCTGATCTGGACCACATGGCTATGGCTTTGAAGGCAGCGCAGAGAAGCGGAAAGGACCCTGCATCCATGGTCTGAGACCTGGTTCAGCCCCAACTGCCTAATCTGTACTCTCTAATTTCTTCACCCAGAGTGTCTATGGCTTTATCCATGGCTGGAGACATAGGAGCCCCTTGTCACTCAGCAGGGGTATGTCCTGCCTCTTGGTACCTCTCCAGTTTTGCAAGTATAATTCTATCAAACCCAAATCCAATTGTTGCACGGTTGACATACCTCTAACACAGTTTTCTGAGTCACTCATTTTTTAAAAAAACAAATATGAAGCATTCACTCAAATTCAAAATCTGAGCAAGGGCCCAGGTCAACATTCTACTCTTTATTTTATGCCAACCAGCTTTTCTTCTGGCCAAGGACCACGCCCACCTCAGACTTCTCCCCTTTTCCTTTCCTTTTGGAATCTGTCACCAGCTAAGTTGGTAGCACCAGCTAAGTGGCTAAGAATTCAGCGGCATCTCAGCAGAATGACCAAGTAAAAAACAGTCACGTGTCAGGGACAATCAGGATGCTTGTGAATACAGGAAACTGCTGATGCCCCTGTAGATGCCAAGGGGCCCCCAGAGGTTGCAAACAGGTGGCCTGCCAGCGTGAAACAGCCCACCAGTGGGTTTTATTTGATCTGCACAGTATTTTAAACCTCAGAGCTATCACATAAAAATCAAGATGTCTGTCTTAGAAAACGGATGAGCCTGCAAGGCAGGGCTCAAATTACATGCACATGGCAGCTGTTGGCTGAAGCTGAGAGGCTGCCCCCTTGTGCTCTGTGTACCACAGACCCCGCCACTCCCAATTATCTGGCACCCAGCTGCTTCACCCCCAAATGAGCCCCGGCCCTGCAGACATTGAAGGTGGTGATCCCCTGACCCGCTCTGAAGGCTGACCTCCAGAGCCAAAGAAACCCTATATGCCATGAGCTCTCCCAGCTGCAAAGCCGCTTGGGAGGCGTTGTTATTATGCATGTTGGGAGAGGTGCTGGCTGGAGAAAAGCCCTTTTGCTTATCTCCACACTCTCTCTCCCTCATCAGGTCTGGTTCCAGAATCAGCGAGCCAAGTGGCGGAAGCAGGAGCGGACAGGTGGCCTTAAAGCTCCACAGCAGCTGAGTGAGGCCGACGTGGCCCCCACCACAAATCTGGACGTGGCTGTGAGTGGCTGAGGGGATCTGGGGGACCCGCTCTCTGGGAACATCCCTTCTAGACCCACATGGGAGGAGTCACCTCAGAGGAATTTTTCTTTTAGAAAGAGCATGGGCAAGGAGGTTCTGGAAGTCTGTGGCCTCTGGGACAAATCATTGCCTCTCTTTCTCCATGCCCTTATCCACTGAGTGACAATCACAGTGCTCATCCCTCTTCCTTGTATCACTTGTGTAAAACTCCATGGTTTACAGAATAGGGTCACGGAGTGAAGGGTGGTACATGGAGCTTGAGCCCTAGAGTCAGACTGTCCAAGTTCTAATCCCAGCTCTGCCCTTAGCAGCAGGGTGACCTTGAAGAGTCACTGTGTCCCTCAGAGGACAGCAATAGTTTTGATGAGAATGAAATGCCTGAGAGATAAAGATTGCTCAGCACTGAGTGAGTGCTCCCTAAGTATTAGCTGTCCAGGGCGTCGGTACATAGGCGGCATGTGTACCAGGTGCTGAACTTTGGGAGACAGCACTACATACAACAGACAGTCCTGAGCTAAAGGTTTGTGGAGACCCACAGTGATGCTATGAGGCAGGATTTTTTTATTTATCCCCCTCCCCCTTTTTTTGGCTAATGCAGAAACTGGGCCCTGAGAAGCAAAGTAACTTTTCCACATCAGAGAGGACCAGCCTCTCTGACCCCCAGTGCATGCAATTCTCCCCAGGTCAGACCCCCACCCCCACCCCGCACTGCCCAAGTCATGGGGGGAAGGTTGGGAAGCTGCGGGCCAACCCAGGCTAAAGCAGAGGACTCACTGCTCTCCTGACCTCTCCTTGTGAAAGGGTCCCCGGCTGCCACCCCCTGCACTGCCCAGGCTGCGTCCTCCCACAGGGTGTTATGCACCAGCTCAAGGTCAGCCGGCCTCTGCCTGGTTCCCTGCCTGGACATCGCCTCTCCCGGGCCCCCTCATCCAGCAGACCTGCATCCCTGTCCTCTGCTTCCTTCCACCTCCGCACCCGAAATGGAGCAGCATTTGCGCCACTTCAACATAGGGACCGGACCAACATCCTGTCTGCAATGGAGCCACCCTCCTCTCCAAGTGAAGACACATGGCGGGAAGCTGCCCAGACCTCTGGGAGAGTCAGTCTCCTGATCCAAAGGTGGCCTACACCCCAGGAAGCCTCCCCGAGCACGCCCCTTGGAAGGCTGCAGCAGACTCCACAGCAGGGTGGCCTGTGAAGGGAGCTCTCACCTCTCCTGGCCAAGGTGGCCCTCCCAGCTCAACGATGGAGGTTTTTCAGACCTCAGGGTGAGCTCTGGAACAAGCAGGTCATTCTTTCTCACCTGTGCTTCGTCTCACTTGCTGTGTGACCTCCAGCCAGTCACTCACCCCATCTGGACCTCACATGTAACATGAAGCAGTTGGACAAGATGACCTCTGAGGGCCTTCCAGCCCCTCCGTCGGTGAGGTGAACCATGGTGAGAATGGAGGCATGGAGGAGGCCAAGGAGAGCTTGTTTGCTCCTTCATTCATGACACATTTATTCAGCACCTACTGAGTGCTCCGTGAATGGAAGCGGTTATTGACATGAACAAGCAAGGCTCTGCCCCTGTGAGCTCAGTCCAGGTTGGTCGAAGGGAGAGTGCTGACTTTCCCCTGCAGGTGCAACGTTCGCCCATGACCTTGCAGGTGGTCCATGTCTAACATTCTGTATGTCTTTGATGTGACTGTCTCAAAGAGAGAAATATAGGAAATTTTTTCATTTTAAGCAGCACTTAAGTGTCTTTGGTTATTCTGTTGAATTGAAGGTGGGCAGGGGGCTGTCATTTCTGGCTTGAGTGAAGAGTAAGACAGAAAGCTCTTTGCGGAGTTTATTTCCCAGGACTTGTGCAAGGAGCCTAGCTGGAAGACTAGCTTCACTCTGTTCTGAAAAGCCTAGGGTTTCATTTGGCTGCTATTTCCTTGCAGTGAGACTGTGGGCAAACCACTTGCCCTGCCTGGGCCTCAGTTTTGGCATCTGTAAAACGGCCCGCCCCCCTGGCCTGCCTCACAGGCAATCAGGAATCTCTGAAAGGAAGTGGATGTGTTTTGCAAAGTGCTAGGGCAGGACCCACTGTGGAGTGGTGTTGTCCCAGATTCCACCAGGAAAGCATCCGCTTTGGATTCTAGCCCTGGCATAGGTTACCCCTGTTCACCAGAAGGGCATCCCCTGAACTTCCCTTCTGTATGAGTATTGCTTAGATGTGCCCTGCTGGGCGGGACAGGGCCTGCTCCCCTGAGCTGGGCAGGCTGGACTGACCTCCATGTGCAGTCCTAGAAATAAATTCTAGGACACTGCCCCAAGTCCCAGCACCTCTGTAATCTGCCCAGATCCCTGACCCACCCAGGAGTTGGGCTGGGAATCGGGAAGCCTGGGTCTTGGTGCTGAACTCTGTCTAATGTGCTGTATGACATTACATTATTTATATAATGTCATGACAATGTATGACATTACATTGATCTCTCCAGGCCTCGGCTTTCTCATCTGCAAATTGGAGGCAGCAAGGCTAGCTCTGCCTTCAGGCATGCAATGCGCCAAAAAGAGAGCACAGCCCACTGTGTGGACGTGCTTTACAAACTGAGACGTGCCCAATCACCCAGAGCCCTGACTGTTCTGGCTGACATCTAGCCTCCAGCAAACTCTGGAGGGGAGGAGAAGCTTAGGGGGTCAGGGGGCAAAGGAGTTGACTAACAAAATGGGTGTCCCCTAACTTACTGACTCAGGTAGCAGGTACCCATTTCATAGCCCTGAATTCAAATGTGCAAAATGCCACTTTTGTCATTTTGCAATAACTGGATTTACCTTCTATGTTGTTGGCAGAAATTTTATTCCGGTAACTTCTATGTTACTGATTCCTCAAATGCCCAGGTTTAAACTCAGTCACATTCGAGATATCCCCCTTGGTTCCCTTCCTTCCTACAGGGGTCTTTGCTAGGTTGAGGGTGGGGTTGGAAAAGTGTTTACACAAATGCCACTGCGGTCTCTCGGCAGAGCACCACATGCCAAAATGTACCCACTCATTTAATTGTCACAGAAACACTAAGACACAAGAAACTGATGCTATGCAGAGAACATGTACACAGGGGGGACATGTCACTGGCCCAAGGCCACATAGCTGGCATGAGTTCTAAAGCGATAAAGGGAGCAAAATAGTTTCTCGGGGGACAAGACAAATCCCTCCCTAGAGAGAAGGTAGTCCCCCAAAGCAACTTCTACATCTGTACTGAAGCAGATGCAACATTCTGGTCACAGGAATCTCTTATGGTCAGCCAAACTCTGTCTCTAGTGGATTCTGGGGGAAGGAGGATATGTGACTGGGACAGGAGATGGGGACAGTGATGGTTAATTTTACACGTCAACTTGACTGGGTCACATGACGCCCAGAGAATGGAATAAATATTTATATGGGTATGTGTGCTAGGGAGTTTCTGGATGAGATTCCCATTGTAACTGGTAGACTGAGTAAAACAGACGCCCTCCCGATGTGGGTGAACATGAGGCCTGAGTAGAACGGAAAGGCAGAGGAAAGGAGAATTTATCCTCTCTGCCTGACTATCTTTGAAGTGGGACATCGGTCCCCTGACTTCGGACTCAGACTGGAGTTTATGCTGTCCAGGTCTCCAGCTTGATGACTGAAGGTCGTGGCACTTCTCCATTCCACTGGGAGGTCTGCACATCTGCAACTTCATCCATGACCTACCTTTAACCAGGATGTCAGAAACAGCTGTGGGAGGTCTCAGACGAGAGCTTGCTGCCTGGCCTAGGGCTTCCATGGCCCCAGAGGCTGTGGGGGAGCAGTCAGCTTTTCCTCCCATTCATGAGGGACAACCTGGAAGGCAGAGAGAGGATGCAGGGGTGGGGGTCCTTTAACTGGGGTAGGAGGCTGCAGCAGGGAACGTAGTGTGAGCCCACAATAGGGGCCTGGCTGATGTGGGGTGGAGGGGTCCCACCCTAGGCCAGACCGGCTGAGACACACTCAGTGGATGTTAGCAGGGGCTGAGAAAGACAGAGGCAGGGGAGTGGTAAACACCCAACAAGTGTTAAGAAAAGTCATTTTCTCAACCCTTTCTCTTACCCAATAAAAGTGGGGTTCAGCTGCCCACTACCAAACATAGGCATATTCCAAAGACAAAAGTTGGTGGGAAAGAAAAGAGATCTTTATTAAAATGTTGCGCAATTTGTGGTAACAGGGGACTCCCCAACTCCAGGCCAATCTCTTCCATGAAACACAAACAAACCCATTTGTTTCCAAAAAGAATGAAATCCAAAATCACACCCAGAAATCCTGCTCCATCCTCATCTGTCCTTCAGAGCATGAGGCTCCAGGAGAACAGTTCTCCAGCTTCAGGCCCCCTGCAGTCTACGGGTGGGGCTGGTGCTACCAGCGCCACACGGAGGCTTTTTGCATATCCATGCCGCAGATCCCAGGGAAAGAGAAGGGGCAAGTCTCTGCCTTTCTTCCATTTAAATCTCCCAGCCCAAGGAAGTATCCACCATCCCCAGCCAATCCTGTCCTTTTCCAAGGCCACACTGGCCAGTCTGCACCTCCTCCTGCCACCATGTTAACCTTGACAGTGCATGTGCTGCTGCAACCTCTGGTTTCCACTTCAATTAGGAACCAGAAGAGGGTAGGAGGGCTTTCCCCTTTGTTTATCACTCTCTAGCCTTGAGCAGACTCTGCACAATGAATTCCTCCTGCTGTGTCTCTGCCCAGGGGCAGGGAATCTGTCATCACGTGCCATGCTAGCTAACTCGTTTACCCAGGGAACACAGCCTCTCCCATGCTGACTTGGGGCCCCTCCCCTCTGCTCCCAGCACCACGCTAGTATCATTCCTTCTACCCCTTTCTACTTCTGAACTTGAGCAGCTATTCTAATCCCAGATTCCATCCCAGTAATTTTTTTTTAATTTTTTTATTGATTTTAGAGGGAGAGAGAGAGGGAATGAGAGAAACACCGATTTGTTGGTTCCACTTATTTATGCATTCACTGGTTGATTCTGACCAGAGACAGAACCCATAACCTTGTTATATTGGGATGGTGCTCTAACCAACTAAGTACCCAGCCCAGGCCCACCCCAGTAATCCTTAAACCAGTCTTCAGGAGACAAGCAACTCTCCAAAGAGCATGCAATGATTTGTATCTGTTTAGTGTGTTTGTTTTTCCCAGGGAAATGGTTCGTTGCTTTCATCAGCTTTTCAGAGAGCACTGTGGCTAAAAATAATCCTAATAAAGCACCCCTGTCAAACACACCTGTGTCAACTCCTGACAGGTTCATATTCTAGTTGTGTGGACCAGAGACTTGAGATCATTTTTTTAAAGATGATATCATGCAAACGTAAAATGAACGAGTGCTGAAGTTTTAACTTACTAACTAATGAGGGAAGCAGTAAGGCATCATGGCTGTTCCAAGGAGAATTCGAAGAACAGATACACATCTAGGCAATCAAGAATGCTGATGTGAATTACAAATAAAGACCAAAAGGGTCTGTAGCCATAGGGAAACAATCAATTGCATCTCCACCAGACACAACTCATTTGCATTTCTATGGACAAAATTCATTTGCATTGTTACCAGTTTTCTGCAATTTAAAGAGTTGAAAAATAGCTCAAAGACAACAAAAGGTGCAGAAATCCAGGAAGAGTGGGCTAGACAGAACACTCAGCAATCTTTATATGCCCATTTCAAAGACTTTCACAATTTTTCCTGACCTAAACTTACTAATCTATCTGAATGTCACTTTCATCATCCACTAAATGGGCATGACAAGACCTCTCAGAAGTCAGCTGTGAGGTAATATCAGACAATGCAGGTAAAGTGTTTTATATTTGTCCAACACTAGGAATTAGGGAAATTATTATTCACTGCCTTTCAAACTCCTCTAGAGCTCAAGTTTTAAAGTCTACCCAGGTTGGGTTTAGAAAAACAGTAACATTTCTTTAATATCCCTTGACTTTTGATAGTTCAATTTTTACGAAGGCTACAAGTCGTAGAAAAGTGGCAAAGAGCAGAAATAAGAGATTCACGGGAAAAACATACAAATGGATACTAAACATATGAAAATATTCATAACCTCATTCATAATTTTAAAATGTCAATAAAACAGTATGAAATATATTTTTTTATCTTTCAGATTGGCAAATATGTAAAAGTGTTGGTGAGGGGGTTGATGAAATAGTCACTCATATTCCTTACACTCATAAGGAAGTGTAAATTAGTAAATTAAATAGGAAGATAACTCGACAACTGTTAATATTCTAAATGCAAATCTTTGACCCAGTAGTTGTAGGTATAAGAACTTATCTGATAAATATACATGTATATAAATACTAAATGCAAGATTGTCCACTGAGGCTTCATTATAGTAAAAACTGAAAACCACCTACATAGGACACTGGTTGAGTAGATAATAGTATATCTATCCAGGTGTTTAAAATAATGAAAGATTGAAATGTACCTCATGAGAAATTGTCATTAGACATGTCATTAAATGGAGCAAGTGGCAGAACAGTATTATGACCTTGTAACAGCGTGCAGCCAAGAGGGGGGCCCCTAATAGGGATTTGTAATGGGGTCCAGAACTCAAGGTGTCCAGGAAATATTAGAAAAGTATACAGGATGTCCTCACCCCACCCCACCACACACACACAAGGCTAAGCTGGGGGATGGGACACATGGAACAGGGCCATTGGAAGCTGTGTTGTATAGCAACAGCTTTGCAGCTAACCTCTGGCATGGTCATTTAACGTATCTATAACATTTAACTGGTTTCATGGATATGTTAAATAGCTGTGGCCATGCTTTGAGCCAGAGGATTGGAAGTGACTTCCACCCAAGATGTAACTGGGAGTCAACTCCTCCTGGTTACAGTGCCTGCATGAGAGCTTGGAGATGATTGGCTCCATGACATGGGACCACACCTACCCAGACTCACTATGGCAATCCAGTCAACCTGGAAGAATACAGGAATGCTGGCAGGTGTAACTGATTGTAGGAGGAGTCAGAAATGGGGCTGCAGAGGAAGATTGGCATGGGGATTTAAACCCCCGGCACAGCAGCCATGCCAAGGGAGAAGGGAGAACCAGGAGGCTTTGGTGGAGTGGGAGCCCTGCAGCTTTGGTGAGAGTGAGGACCATGTGGCTTTGAGGTGCTCCCTTTTGCCACATGGCTTAGGAAGCAGGAGAGACTTTGCCTGGAAGAAAAGGGTGAAAGGACTCTTGCTGGTGGGCCATGAGAATGTGCCAGGTGGCTTTGGATTAGCTGGAGATTGTGGCGGCAGCACAGCTGATGGTGCCGGGAGCCCCAATCATGGACTTCTACTTCTTTTCCTGAGGTACGGTACCCCGGATTAGGGCAGAGGGAGAAGGAAGGACTGTGTGCGTCTGTGGATATACTAAAGGACTTTAATATTTTAATGAAGACATTAAGTCACTACTGTAAGTCTGTATAGCTTTAAATAAATATTTCCTTTCCTTTTCACAAATATCTGGGTTTGAGAGACGTCTTTCCTCTGGCGGTGGGCATAGCGAACCTAGTGGGGGGGTCCTTTTGGTAATAGTATATCATACACCCCCCCTTAGGTCTGTTCTGTAACAACCTCATTTGAGTAAGAAAAGGATAAAGATATTATTATATGTAAAACACATCATCTATATGTTGATGATTTTTGCATTCCTTAGCTTTTGCTCTATAACAAGTTACTCCAAAACTGAGTTGCTTAAAACAATGATTTCTTTGGCTCTCAACTCTGGCTTCGCTGGGTCCTTCATGTGGTCTGGGCTGATTTGGCTGCTCTTGGCAGGGCTTAGACCTGTGTGTGGTCAGACAGTGGCTACTCGTGATCTAGGGTGGCCTCACTCACAGATAGTCTGGGTTTGGCAGGCTGTTAGCTGCGGTGACAAGGTGACTGGGCCACGTGTTTCTCACTAGGCTTCCTCATACAATGATCACAAGATTCCAAAACAGAAGGTACAAGGGGACTCCCAAAATGTATGTTCCAAGTAGACAAGCACCAGTACCTAAGTGCTTATGAAGCTTCCACTAACATCGCTTGCTAATGTCTCATTGGCGGAAGAAACTCACATGGTTTCATGGGTCAAAGAAAGTCATGCAGGGCCCATGTGGAAAGGGACCACATAAGCAAGTGAAGACCCAGAGCGGTGATTCGCTGGGGCCACCAGTGTGACAGTTTACCCCCTGGTGCGTGACCCGGAGCAACATAACTCAAATGAAGAAATTTCTCTCTACTTATCTTTCATCATCCATAAAGTGAAGGAACACAAATCAAAGTTCTTGGAAGTCCCTTCTGTACCAACCTTCGTATAATGACAAAATCTTAATGGAAATGAACTTTCAAGAGTTGCAAACAAGGTGAAACTTCACTTTGAATAAATAATATAAACATAATATATAAAAATTATATATAATGTACAAAATATGGATATATAAATTTTATATTATGCATACATGTATCATACATGTATCATACAAAAATAGAAGGTTCACTTGGGAACAGAAAACCAACCGGGAAAGTTCATAAAGAAAGAGAGGTGGCTTAGAGATTGTCCGTGAGAAAAAAGCTTAGGTGATTTGCTGGAAGATGAGCTCGGTGGGAGTTAGCAGAGTGCTGCAGCCCCCACGTGACTTAATGGAGCCTTCAGCTGCATGTAATAGAAGCGTTAAGTAGAGGTGCAGGAAGGCGATCCTCCTTCTCTCTAGTCCAACCCCAGCTGGAGTGATACATTCCCTTCTTGGCACTTCCTCTTAAGAGCCGAGTAAAGACCAACTGGACTGTGCTCGGAATGAAGACCTGTGGAGCCATCAGGGTGCCCCCGTCTGGACCCCAGCCAGCCTTCGCCTCTCTCAGAGCCGGACAGCCTGCCGCTGTGCGAATCCTGACTGAAGGCAGGGAGGCCGCGCAGCACTGAGTGTGAATTGTCCCTGCCTAAAAATATGAACTTGACTCCAGTCATGCTCCAGACTTAACTACCTATTTACAGGAAGTCTAGAAGACAGAAGAACAAATTAAACACCGTGAAGAAGCAATCAGCCATATTCAGAGGTAGTTAACAGGACAAATGATTCTGTTTCTCCAACAAATCTATAGCACAGAGAAAATGGAGGCCAGCTGTTACAGAATAAAAGACACTTTAGTGTTAGAACAAGCACATGAAATATAAGAATCTTTTTGGACCTGATTTTTAAGAAATAATCATAAAAAATTCTTAGATGCAATCAAGGAACTCTAAATATGGACTGAGTAATAGAGGATATTGAAATTTTCTATTAAGCGTGTTAATTGTCAAAATCACATGGTCTGGTTTTTATAATGTCTCCTTTTTGTTAGCGAAGCATATTAAAGTCTGTGGATGAAAGGAGGTAACGTCTGGGATTTGCTCTGAAATTCTCCAGCAAACAAACACACAGACAAAAGGAGAATGGAGACTTGTTGATGGGCATGTGGGGGGTTCGCAAGCTATGCTCTCTAATTTGGACAGGATAGAAAATTTCTATACTAAAGATATTTCAATCTAGAAGCCATTCATTTGGGGGGAGGGGGGAACAGAAAAGAAAAAACAATCTGGAAGGCAGAGCCAGGTCTGCTGACAGCGGCATGAAAGAACGAAGGATGTTTGGGATGCAAATGAGGGATTCCTGGAGATCTGACCCTGTGTTCAGATGTCGGAAGGGCTCCTCTGAAGTAAGAGGGACCCTTGCTCTGTGCAGCCCCGAGGGCAGCACCAGGACCAGTATGGAAATTAGAGGAAGACAGTTTAAAGGCAACGCAAAGACCTAACAGGCAAGGTCTTCTAAAGGCCCTTCTCCCACCACCTCCCCAACTCCTTTTCTTCCAGAACCCTCCATGAGCCCTGCCTCCACCACACTAAATCATGTGAGGCTCCTGGGACACAGGGGCACATTCCTATCTCATGCCCTTTGCCCTACACTCTCCTTGGCTAGAAATGCCCTCCCTTCTCCCCAGCTATTGAAATTCCACTCATGCTTCAAGGCCCAACTCAAATGCTGCCTCCCTCGGCCCCCTTGCCCCCCATCTCCCCTTTGAAATGATAACATCTTTCAAGTGCTTAGAATGTGCTGATGGCTGTTACATGCACGACTTGGTGGTTAGAAAGAGCTTATATTATCTTCACAGATACATCTCAAAGATAAATTATGTATTATCTTTTGTAATGATTCCTCCATTTCACTCTCACAACACTGGGTACCTTTATTGTGATCACAGTGGCCCCCATGTTTTGAGGGCCTACTATGTGTCACATGCTTTGATTCTCACACCAACCCTATGACGTAGGCATCACGAGAGTCAAAGGGGGTCAGGTGACTAAGCGCCACACAGCAGAGGTCTAAGATGAACTCAGAGTTCCCTGAGCCCAAGATTTTAACTACTACCTATAAAATGTGTAATGTGACTGTACAAGTGGTATAGGTGTGTGTATTCTCTCCGTGTTAGTTGTATCTATTTTCTAGTGCACTGTCTAGCATAGAGTAAATGCTTGATAAATATTGAGAATGGGTGGATGGATGAATGGATGAATCTGCATGATCCTAGTTATGATGTGCTTTCCCCCACAGTAAACTTCTGAACAACTAAAATAAACAGGACTAGACCCCGGTACCCCACATAGGATGGAAAAGCAGTCCTTGCAGATAAGTGTGAAGACTCCAAGAGTGGCAGGGACTTGCTGAGGTCCCCAGGACGCCTGTGGAGTGGCAGAGGGAGAGGAAGAGCCCATGAGGTCCCTCCCCCAGCACAGACTGCTCGCAGGGCTGCCGGGCATGGAGTTTGGCTCCGGAGAAGGCCTCTCTCCTCTTCCCCAGCTGCGGGGCCCTGACCGCTGTGTGACCCCTGGGGGTGGGGACAGTACTCCCCAGGGGAGGAAGGTTACAAGCCCTGTTATCGACAGGAGGCAATAAAGTCATTTGGTGGTAATTAGATTGCTAACTTATTTAAATCATTTATAGCTCCCGAACAATTAACTGGTGATTCTTATCTCCTCAAGAATCCTGAGATGTTATTTGAAGGGGGTCATAAACTAAGAGCCTGGTTGGGGGTTAAGGAATGAAGAGAGAAGACAAGGAAAAAGGAGGGCTGCCCACTGCGATGGGGAAAGAGAAACGTTTTAAAGCGAGTGGCACCGTGCCTGCTCCCTTCATGGGCTGCGGGCAAGGCAGGCCTATCCTTGTGAACTTAGTAGGAGAAAAATGTTCTTTCCCTACAAGCTTCCTTTCCAGAATGATGAAATCCTAGGGCTAGCAAGGCTAAGAAACATCTAGTAAAGTATGATCCACACTAGAAACCCTGGCCGTCTGCAGTCGCTGAGACGTCCATCTGTAGGTGATTGATGACAAGTCCTCCTAGGGTGAGCCAGTCTGGGAAGCGCGCACCCTGACTCCCTGCTGAAGAGGCGTGGAGCCCCCTGCATCTTGGAGTTTCCGAGAAGACCTGCAGGAAAGGCACCAGGATTCACAAGAACGTTTGACTCACTGAAACCAAGTGTGCCTTGGACTTTGACCACTTCCACTTTCACCCCCACAGGAAATCTATGAGCACAATAAACGTTTAGAAATATGGGTCTATTTATCCCAGTTTCCTCGTCGTTCATGGTCTGAAAGACAGAGTGGGTTTCTGTTCCATGCTGCATGACAGCGAACAGCCAGCCATGTTCAAAGGTGGCTTCCTGTGAACAATGGGGGGTGGGGCGTAATCTCCATATTTATGTCTCACCTGAGAGGCCAAGGGAAGGGGGAAAAGGAAAAACAGTCTTTTGACAAACCAAAGAGGGGGCCACCAATGAAAGCTCACCTCCAAAGGGGACAGGAAGAGACTTATTCTGTAAGTACCAAAGGGGCAGAAGTGATCCAGTTAAAGAAGGAACTTACTAAGAGTCAAAGCCACAGACAACCCAGCAGACAGCCTCAGGGAGGAATGAGCTTCCTGATATGTGTATGAGCCAAAGCTGAACAGCTCGTTAGGAGGGTACTATTCAGTTAGTAAATGTTTGAGAATCCATATTGTTTAAATCTGAAAGTAGAAAAACTGTGATGAGCAAGGGAGATAAATTTCCCTCTGTATTGCAGTTTATATTCTGATAGGAAGGGGAGAGAAATGAGTAAGAACAGAGTAAACAAAAAAAATAAACATCATAATTTCAGAGAACTATGAAGATCTCAAATGGGTGATATGATCATAACGTGCCCAGGGCTAATTAAGTTAGGGTGACCAAGCAAAGCCTCTCTGGGGTGAAAATACGTGAGCTGAGGCCTAAACAGGAGGAAGTCAGCCCCAGGAAGATGGAGGCACAGTGTCCCACACACATGGCTCGGCAAGTCCAAAGGCTCTGTGGTGGGAATAATTGGTTAGGAAGGCCAGAGCACTGGAGCCAGGTGGGTGGGAGGTGGGGCGGGGGGAATGTTATGGATGAGGGCAGGAAGGTGCAGCCCATTCCAGCACCCAGGGACCTAGGAAAGCTCGTGCACCCTTCCAGTTCTGGGAATCCACGACAGCTTCCCTAAGAGGAATGAGATACCCTCCCTTGATAAATCATATCAACAATCTTAGGCTCAGTCCTCAGTTTCCTCATCTGACAGCTGGAAGCTGTATGCCTAGCTGGCAAAGATGCTTCATGGAATATTATTCAGCCATAAAAATGAAGGAAATCCTGCCATTTGCAAAAACATGGATGAACTTGGAGGACATTATATTAAGTGAAATGAGCCAGACAGAGAAAAACAAATGCTGTGTGATCTCACTCATACGTGGAGCCTGAGAAAGTTGAACTCATAGAACCAGAGAGTAGGGCAGTAGTTACCAGAGGCTGGTGGAGGAAGGGGGCTGGGGAGAGCTTGGTCAAAGGGTACAAATATTCAATTATACAATAATAACTACAAGAGTTCTGAGGTCTAATGTACTGCATGATGACTATGTAATACTCTATTGTACTCTTGCTATTCGCTAAGAGATAGATCACTATACCAAAAATAATAATAACCTGTGAGGTCATAGATGTGTTCATTAGTTTGACTGGTAATCACTTCACAATGACTATCAAGCCATCACACTGTATACCTTAAATACATACAATTTTTATTTGTGGATTATACCTCAATAAAACCGGGGCAAAGTCTTGCAGTCCAAGAAGAGGATGCTGGGGTCATCGCATACAGTTACATAGGCCGTGCACACCCTGTACGACCTTGATGAAACTCAAGATTTGTTTAGCCCGACTCGGTTCGTCCTCATCACAGCCCTGTGGGGTTCAAATTGCAATCGCACTGTGTAGATCACAAAAAACAAGGCTCAAGGAGCAGTCTGTGGTCACCCACAATACATAGGGGAGCTCCGTACTCCAAAGGACTTCCCTCTGATTCTGCACCAGGCAGACCCTCCAGGGGCTACAGGTGTGGGGAGCATCTGCATTCAAGAGATCACTTTCGGGGGTTGGAGGGGGAGGGCATTCTTAGACCTGGGATATGATGCATCCAGGTCATGAGAACCAAACAGGGAGAAATAAGTTTGTGTTCCCTACTATGTTGGGGAAAAGTGATTTTTATTACAAAATATCTATGTTTCACAATTTATTCAAAGCACTACCCTCTTTTTTAAGCTCAATTTCCTTATCACAGCCCCACACCCGGAAGACACGTGCATCTGTGTTTTCACGAACCTCTAACTGAGATGCAGCAGTTCCTTCCATTGCGACTGCGGGCAACAAATCACACGGCGGAGCACTCACAGCACCTATGACTTCGTCCCCACAGACACGCTCACGACTTTATGGTTCCCGCAGATATCCGGGAATATTGAGTGTGTTAATAAAGAAGCACATGCATGCGCTGCCGTATCGCGAATGCTTTATTATCAGGTAGCTGAGTTTCAATATAATTGGCTTCTTTACAGTCTCCTGTATTTTATTTCATCAATTTAAAAAGCATTGTTCGGAACAAGGACCCACAGCGTCACCAGACTGCCAGAAGATTCCATGGTTCCAAAAGGCTGCCTCACCTCTCCTCCAGGGGCTCTCGTCCTCTGGAGCCCACGGGAGCCTTCCGCAACTGGGGGCCTGGCACCTCCCAGCCCTTCCTCTGTGCTGCTCCTCTCTGCTGGGGTCATTTTCGCCGAAAGACATTGCCAGTGCACTGGGCTTGCCTACCGCCCATGGCATTGACCTCTGGAACCAATTTTCCCCCATCCAACTTACTCTATCCATTTACCTTGTTGAAGAGAAAGATTTTCTGTAGCTCGAATGCTGACAAATTGGAATTTTACACCCAAAGGGAAGATCAGGCTACACCTGCACGGTCCCTGGGCAGCAGTGAGCATAGCTCGCAAACTCCGCCAACACAAACTGCTCTGTGTACATGGGCTCCTAGTCTCCTCCGCGGCAGCAGAAAATGCTGCCCAAAAACACTCTGGTGAGTTTCAAACTGGAATTAAAGGTTATTCATCACATGCAACAAAGCCTGCCCTCCTGGAATCACTTGACCCAGATCTTCGAGCCCATTGCCCTCTAGGGAAGTTTGGAGGGATACTTCACGACCTTGAAGCTCACAGAAGGCTCAGGGTCCCACATTTCAGGTCCTGTGAGGGGGCAACCAAGTACCAGTTTTGCTCTCCGGGTCAGGGTCCCCAAGCTCATCCACAGGGTGTTTCAAAACCATCTGGGAAGATACACTGCAGCACAGAGAAAAGAGGGTCCTGGGTTAGCAGCGGAAGCTTCTGAACTCTGGCCTTGCTCTCCCTCATCTGCTGGATGCACCTGGACAATCGTCCTTACCCCTGGGCCTCAGTGTCCCCATCTGAAGAATGGGAAGGAAAGATTGGATATCCCCTCTCTTGAGGCCTTGGGCACAACATCAAACCCACTCAGTGAGTGACCGCCTGGGAGAGTGCTGCCCACAGCCAGAGCTGCCTGGTCTCACTTCTGCCTCTGCTCGGCCAGACAGGCAGCCCCACTCGGGCTGCAGAGCCCCCAGCCACCTGACATGGTAGGAGCCCCTCCACAAAAGCAGGTTGTCCAGCAGTCTTCAGCCAACGGCAGCCTGAAGTGCAAGGGTCCAAGGCTATGCTCAGTGACAAGCCTTGCCTCTTGCTGGACCTTAACCTTCTCTGCAGTGAGTGCTCAGGAGTGCAAGGGCTGGGTGGCATGTTTCGTTTTTAAGAAACTACCGAGCTGTTTTCCAGAGTGGCTACACCACACAACTTTCCGACCAGACAGTTTCTCCATCACCTCACCAGCACTCGATCCTCCCACCGGTTTTAATTTTCACCACTCCGTTACGTATGTAGTGATAGCTCATCGTGGTTTTAATTTGCATTTTCCTAATGGCTGGAGATGTTGTGTGTCTTTTCACATGTTTGCTGCCATCTGTATATCATCAGCAAAATCTCTACAACATTTTTTTTGGCCATGTTCTAATTTAATTGTTTGCTTTTTTTATTACTATTGAGTTCTGAGGATTCTTTATATATTTTATTTTTTAATTTCTTAAAAAAAAAATTTTCAGTTACAGTTTACATTCAACATTACTTTGTATTGGTTTCAGGTATATGGCATATTTGTTAGACAATCATATATTTTATAAAATGTTCCCCCCAGTATTTCCAGTACCCACTGACACCATACATAGTTATACAATATTATTGACTATATATATTCCCTATGCTGTACCACACACCCCCAGGACTATGCTGTAACTACCAATCTGCTCTTCTCGACCCCTTCACATTTTTCAACCGGTCCCACAAGCCACCTCCCATCTGGTGACCCTCAGTCTGTTCTCTGTATCTATCAGTCTGTTTCTGTTTTGTTTTTTCATGTACATTGTTCTTTCCCAAGTGTCCATCAATAGATGAGTGGATAAAAAAATCTGTGGTGCATATATAGAATGGAATATTACTCGGCCATAAAAAAAGAATGAAATCTTACCACTTGCAACAGCATGGATGGACCAGGAAGGTAGTGTGCTAAGTGAAATGAGTCAGTCTGAGAATTCTTTATGTATTTCAGATAATAGTCGTTTTTCTAACATGTGGATTTTAAGCATTTTCCTCTACCCTGTAACTTATCTTTTCATCCTCACAATAAGGTTTTCACAGAGCGATAGTTATTAATTTTGATAAAATGCAATCTTTTATTTTCCTTGTGTGGGTCTTGCTTTTAGTGTCAAGTCTAGGATTATTTTCCTAGCATAGCTCCCCAAAATGTTCTATGTCTTTTCTAAAAGTTTTATAGTTTGGCAATTTACATTTAAGTCCATGGTGCATTTTAGGTTAATTTTGGTATAAGGCCTAAGACACAGGTTGAGGCTCACATTTTGCCTATGGATGCGCAGTTGCTCCAGCCGCATGTATGAAAAGGCTGTCTTTTCTCCACTCAATGGCTTTTGCTCCACGGTTGAAAATCTGTCGGACATATTTGCGTTGGACTCTTTATGGGCTCTGTATTTCTTCCCATTGGTCTATGAGTATGTGTCTATTTCTCCACCAATGCCGTTCAGTCTTTGTTGCTGTAGCTACACAGCAAGTGTTCAAGATGAGTGGACCGATTCCTTCCTCTCTATGCTTCTTTTTCAAAACCGCGTTCTCTCTCCTACTTCCTTTTCTTTTCCATATAAATTTTAGAATAATAAGCTGGTCTGTATCTACTTTTTTAAAAGCTTGCACATGTTTTGATTGGAATTCTGTTAAACCTGAGTTTGGGAAGAATTAACAAGTTTACTTATGTTGGGTCTTCCAATCCATGAATGACTCTCAATTTATTTAGATCTCTTTTGAGTTCTTTCATCCATGTTGTATAGTTTTCAGCATACAATTCTTTACACGTTTTTTTCTGATTTACACCTAAGTATTTCTCTCTCTTTTTTGAGACATTTAAAAAATAGTTTGGGTTACACATGTTCATGGCTAGTATACAGAAACACAACTGATTTGGATATGTTTGTCTTGTGTCTTGTAAATTTGCTGAACTCACTGTTTAGTTCTAGGAGTATTTTTATAGATTCCTCAGGATTTTCTAGAAGTAGGTTGAATAAGAACTTCAGAATGGACATTTTTGCCTCATTCCTTATCTGAAGGGGAAAATATTCATTCTTTTATCATTAAGTGTAATGTTAGCTGTAGAGTTTTTTTATAGATGTTCTTCACCATATTGGGGAAGGTTTCCTGTTTCTGTGTTTCTCAGAGTTTTTAATAGGAATGCTTTTTGCGAATGCTTTTTCTGCATTGATTGATATAATCATGTGATTTTTCTTGTTCTGCATTGATTGATATAATCATGTGATTTTTCTCGTTTACACTATTAATTTGGTGGATTACATCAACTGATTTCCAAATATTAAGCCAGCTTTGCATTCCTAGAATAAATTCTACTTGGTCATGGTGCATAATTTGTATATATCACTGACTTCTATTTGCTTATATTTTGTTAAGGCTTTTTGCATCTACCTTCATGAGAAAACTTGATTTGTAGTTTACTTTTTCATACTGTCATTTTTGTACTGGAGCAGAGAGTCAGGTAGCAGTTGGGGCTTTATTTAAAAATGAAACAAAAGGTCTTCAGTTATATTTTTATTTGCAGGACTTCTTAGAGCCTTGGACTTGCTGATAGACTCATGTAACTTTCTAAGATGGGCCACAGATGCAATGCTTCCCAACCTTATTTGACTATGAGGCTTGTTTTCAAGGTACATTAGGTATGATTGTGAACAGCACCCCCTCACTAATGGATTTTCCCCACTCCATCCCTGACAAGTGACCCCTCAGCCCCTGCTGGAATGCCTCTGTTCAGGGCATTCATGACCTATAGGGTAGCCCACCCTCACTGCTGGGGGTGAGATTCTATTCAGAGCCCTTCTTTAGGCTGAGCTGAAATTCATCTCCCTGACCATTCATTTATTGATAAGAGTAATAACAATGCCTACCCTTTACTGAACACAAACTATGTATGTGCCAGCCTCTGTGCTAAGTATTTTCCATACACGCTCTCGACAAAGTCTCTCAAGCACCCTATGCAGTCAGCATGTGCCTTGTCTACAGCTGAGGAAGTTGGTTCGGAAGAAATTGCATTGCTTTTCTGTGCTCACCCAGCTGGCAAGGAGTGGATCAGAGACTTAAACCCTGACCCAAGGCCAAGGACTGAAACATACCCAACCATTGCACGCCCCTTTCCTACCTCCCAAAGCTCTGCCCTTGGGGTGCCATAGAATGATATTAGCCATATCCATGTGCCCTTCCCACATGCCAGGCTCCATTCTGATGTACACACACAACTAATCCTGACAGCAGCCAGTGAGGAAGAGCTACAATTACCCTCAGTGTGCGGGTGAGACACTGAGCAACCAACCACCAGATACCAGGTAGCAGATGGGAGATTGGAGCCCAGACCCAGAGCCCATTGTATCGGCCACCACTCTGTGTGCCCTGTGTCTCTGCCCTTTCCACACCCCATCCTGCACGGGCTAAAGGGACTGTGTCTCCACGAGCCCTTGCCTTCCCCAGGTCAATGGTCCCCTGGTCCCCTCATGTTTCTTCCCAGGGCAAGATCCTAGACTCCTCTCTCTACTTGCGGTTCTCCTGTGGGACCATCCAAGGATTCCGTGCAGCCAGGGCATTTCTATGGCCCCAGAGAATGGAAAGGTCAAGAAGCCAGGGCTGAGGACAAGAACAGGAACACAAGCAGCTGTCAAATGGGGGCTTGCTGGACCTTGAATCCACATGGAAGTTGCTGACCCCTGGAAGAAAATGGAGTACATCCAAGTTGGGTCAATGGGAGAATCCTCACTATCCTCATTTACAGATGAAGAAAGGGACACCCAGAGGTCTTACCTGTGTGGCAGGCTCAAGCCACACAGTGAGTGTCAAGTTCAGCTCAAGCCCAGGTCCACCTGGCTCCATGGCTTTTGTCCTCTCTTTCGCCCCACCCTGCAACCCCCCAGAGAAACAGTTCCTCTCTCCTGCTGTGTCTTGGAGCCCCGTGCTGACCTGGAGCCAGGCTTTCTATGAAAGGCACCCAGGAGATGTGCAAGGGCCCTGCAGGAAGGGTAGCCTCCCGAGTTCGGAGCGTGTGAGAGGAAGGAGTAAGAGAACCCACACGCCGGAGCTCTGGGTTCATCGGCCAGTGCTGGCTTGCCACTAGCACACCTTCTTTTACAATAGGAAAACACTCTCAGATGACTCACTTATGGAGGCATCTACAAAGAGTTCTGGAAGACTCTGAGTCTCGGGGCTCGAAGAGTGAATAAAGCCAATGTGGGCCTGGTGGGCCTACAGGGCAGAATCGCAGGCACAGAGATTTGGGTGAAGGAGTAGATTACAGGCTGGGGTCCAGAGCGTCCTCCCAGAGATGCTCAGCTGGTCCTGGCCTGTGTCTCCAGTGCAGAGGGACACCGAGGGCTCTGACCTGATGGAGAAGCCAGGAGGCAGCAGACTGGGACCTGATCCAAATCTGCCAATGCTAGCCATGGAACTTCAGCGACCCCTCTGAAATAGACCATGGTGATTCCCTTACACATTCATTTATCCAGCATTATTGAGGCAAATGTTGGCCTATAAGAGCTGCTGTGAGGACTGGGGACACAAACAGGGGGTTGGGACCTGCTTCACCACCTGCAGAGTGTTTCACATGTAGGGCACAGCCGTTGGGACTGGCAGAGCCATTCCACCCCGGCAGCCATGCCCACTCTCCAGGGTGACCCCTGGGTAAGAACAGCACTGAGGCAACCACGTCGTACCCTGACCACATGGAACCACCCTACTGCCGTGTGGTGGTGGACAAGTTGCTGATGCTCAGCTTCCTTACCTGTGAAACGAAGGGTGGGCAGTGGATCCCAGCACGGGTCCCAGCTTCAGATTCCCTGGCTGCCAGGGCAGGGCTTATAAATATCTTCTATAAAGGATCAGGTAATAAGTATTTTAGGCTTTACAGGCCTTATGGTCTCTGTAGCAACTACTTAACTCTGCCGTTGCAGCTCAAAAGTAGCTACAGACATTATGGAAATCAATGGGTGTGGCTGTGTTCCAATAAAACTTTATTTACAAACACAGGCAATGGGCTGGATTTCTCCTGTGGACCCTTAGAGTTTAGGAGAAAAGGCAAAAATTTGTGCCCAAGAGAAGGAAGGGCATGGGTGTGTTCCAAAGAGGGCACACCCTGGGTTCCTTGTCTGGCTTCCACATATTTCCTTGGGTTTGAGAAAGAGCAGGCTTTCTTTCAAAATACCCAACCTCTTTCCTAGCTTTTCCTGGGCTTGGACTTGTGCCACCCCCAGCCAATGTCTTTTTCAGATTCTCCAAGGAGCTTGTGCTCTTCCTCTATCCAGTATTTTTCCCAGACTTTCCCAGGCTTTGCCCTCCCCCTTGCATGGTCGCCACTTTGGCAACCATATGAGAGCTGTGCGTGCCTCGTAGTTCTGCATCGACACTTGGCTTCCACTGTACATGTGCTTAGTGAAAGGCGCTCTCCTGTGCCATCTTGGTTTCTACTGTGCATGGTCTCAGTGAAAGCAATTCCCCCTCACCATTGTCTCCCCCACCCATTAATCCAGCAAAACGATGCCAGTTACCCCACCCCCTACCCCCAGGATGGCTGTAGCATTTGCTACCTCCTCTTCTGTTCATTATCTAACTCACTGCCTACTCTAACATTCCCCCTCTAGAACTCTGGGCCCTTGTAATCTTGTAAGGGTAAATGTATGGAGGGCTCATCTTCTACAGCTTCTTCCAGCTACCAAGAGGTAGAGTCCTGTCCATCCCAGGCCCAGAGATCTTGCTCTCTGCCAGAGAAAGAAGGGAGCCAAGAGAGGAGGGGAGCTTCCGTATAACAGCATGCAGCCAAGGGGGGACCCCAAAGAGGGATTTGTAATGGGGTCCAGAACTCGATGTTCAGGAAATATTAGAAAAAATATATATAAATTTAGGATGTCCTCACCCCTACAAGTCTGAGCTGGGGGATGGGACCTGTGGAGCCGGGCCATTGAGAGTTGTTTTGAATAGCAACAGTTTTGCAGATAACCTCTAGAATGGTCATTTAACATATCTATAACCTTTAACTGGTTTCATAGATATGTCAAACAGCTGTGGCCATGCTTTGAGCCAGGGGGATGGAAGTGACTTCTTCCCAGGATGTAACTGGGAGGCAACTCCCCCTGGTTACAGAGCCTGCATCAGAGCTTGGAGATGATTGGCTCCGCACCACAGGGCCACACCCGCCCAGACATACTATGGCAGCCCAGTAAAGCTGGAAAAATACAGGAGTGCTGGCAGCTGTGGCAAATTGTGGGAGGAGTCGGAAATGGTGCGGCAGAGGAAGATTGGCGCTGGGATTTAAACCCAGGCATGGCATCCATGCGGCGTCTTTTAGGGACCACACATCTTTTTGGGACCAAGTGGCTTGGGCAGAAAAGAACCACGGAATTCTATTTCTTTTTCGGAGATATGGTACCCGGAACTGTGCAGAGGGGGAAGGAAGGACTGTGTGTTTGTGGGTATTCTAAAGGACTTTGGGATCTCAATGAAAACATTGTTATTACCCTTAAGTTTGTATAACTCTTTAAATAAATAATCCCTTTCCTTTTCACTAATCTCTGGCACTGAGAGACATCTTTCCCTGGTGGAAGGCAAGGCGAACCTAGTATGAGGTGGGGAACCCCCAGAGCACAAGGGTGGGTCCATTCAGTAATAATGTATCATTCACCACCCCACTCCCGGGTCTGTTCTGTAACATCTACACAGGGGAGAAGGCCATCTTCCACTATCCCCTTGCCTAAATGGTCCCAAAATTACCACTGGACTCTTGTGATAAATGAGATTTGAACACTAAGGTTTCCATGGCTGGCCCCCCTGTCTGACCACTCCATCAAATCGGTCTTGCCATTAACACTTGATTCTGTCTTTTAAAACTTGAGTAACCCCAGTTAAGACATGTAACAAGCACCTTCCTACTTCAGACATTGGGAAAGGCCCCCCACTCTCTGAGCCTCATTCCTCCACCTACAAACGTGCCTATTGAAAGTCTCCTCTAAGGCAGAATCAGCAGCCAGTGGGGTGTCCAATAGAACAGCTTCATAACATTGTACCAAAATCTGACTCCTCAGAAGGTAGGACTCAGAGAAGTTAAGAAACTTGCCTGAGGCCACAGAGCCATGAAGTTTCCAGGCTGGAACTAGAACTGAGTTCTTTGGGTACCTGCCTCTACCACTTACATCTTCCCCAGAATGATTCCCAGGCTCCCATCAGGCCTGCTTCTCTGAGTCGTGGGAAGGTAGAGGGCCCCACAAGAGGAAAGAGTATGATGGCAAAGGGAAGACCAGGGAGTTTCCTCATTGCTCAATTTTGTGCCAGGCTATAATCCCAGTTACAGGGGAGTTGTCCTGCCTGTGGGAGATGAGGAATCAGGCCCAGAGAGGTGGAGAGACTCACCCAAAGTCACACAGCCAGTAAGTGGAAATCAGGACATGAACCTAGGCCTGTCGGATGCCACAGGGCAGGCTGACTTGGTTGACTTCTCTGGCCACACTCTGCCCTCCCTTCACATGTTCAGAAGAGGACAGAAGCCAGAGAAGACATCCTCCCCAGGTGGCATACAGGTGAGTTCGAGAAAGTGGCACCCTACCCCAGGGCCCATCTTGGGGGCACCACCTGAGCCCACAGGTTTTCATCAGTCCAGTCTGAGAACCATCATCCCTGACTCCTCTGGGCCAGACCTCGAGAAGCCGCTCTGTCTGACACGCCACTCGGTTTCAGCTCCCAGGCAGGGTTATCAGCTGCCAGGAGGTCTTGAACTTCTGACTTGCTCACCTCTACCTGAACCCAACGAAATAGCCTCTTTGCTGTTATTACTTTATAACCTTGATTGTAAATTCTTCCCTGATCTCCCTTTATGGCTGTAGAATAAAAACATGTGCCTGGGGCGTAGCTCTGGGGGAAAGTGCCCAGAGGGCTGAGGAAGAGGCCTCTCACAGCTAGAAGGAGGGGTGAGCTCAGCAGGCCCATGCGGAGTGTCTCAGGGTAGGTTCCTCATGGGGAGCCTCATGGGACCCTCCATTGTCCTGGGAGAGCCAGGGTCACCCTCCTCACTGGGCAGACAGAGTCCTTTATCACACAGATGTTTATGGAGCACGGCTCTGTGCCCTCTGTTAACAGAGGATGTGTAAGCCTCACCCCTGCCGTGGTCTCCCATGTGGGGGAACTGCAATCAGCACCCACTCTCCGGTCCACTGCCCCTCACGCCCGTGGACTGAGTTTGGAAGAAGAAGCAAGGCCCGCGCAGCCCTGCTCCTTCCTCTTGCCGGTCTCCTGCAAGCTGAGGGCTCATAGGCAGCAGAGCCCCCTCGCTCCTCCTCGGGTCCCCATCCATGGAAGGGCAGGGCAGGGTGAGCACCTGGGTGGCCTGTCAGACTTGGGTCTCAGACTGAAGCCACATTCTCCACACTCAGCTCCATGGGTCATAAAAATGCTATTCTAGTCCCATCTGCCTTCCTCCTTTATCTTCCTTCAAGGTACGGGAGATGGCTGGGAGGTGTCAAATGCTGGTGTGTTTGGGGACATAGGGCCCAGCAGGAGTGAGTGAAGAGCCCCGCCTTCTTCACAATGATTGTCCCTCCCTGTGCCTCTTTTTTGCCCTAACTGCCACAATTCCTCCATTACGGAGTCTTCAGAGACCCTGACTGGCAACATAACCAAGACCAACAGGAATGAAGAGACCCAGGCCAGAAGAGTGGGGCCCCATAGGCAGCCAGAGAGACCCAGAGAGAGAATGATGAGGCCACGTCCAAGGCTGCGGCTGTGGACGTGGGAGCGGCAGGAAGGAGCCCTGCTCTAGATTCTGGAGACCTGGTTCTGCCTCCACTCCCGTCCTGACTGCTCGCCCCCTTCATCGCACCCCTTCAGCTGTCTGGGCCTCAGTTCCCAACCCCATCTGTGAAATGGGTGGAGAATGACCCAGAGGGTCTTGTGAGACTGTTCCAGGGGTAAGGTTGAGGTTCTACACCTTTTCCTTCTGCCCACAGTTTTCAACCCGGGCCGCACATCAGAACCACCCAGAGGGCTTTCGTAAACCCTGAAGCCCACGGCTTTTGACGGCTCCACTCTAATGACACCCAACCTCAGACTGGACTTTGAAGCCAGGACCAGCAGGACAGGAGTTGGAAGGCTGCCCTCGGTGATGCTGGGAGGCCTGCGCACGTAAGGAAGAAAGATAAAACACACATCGGCAGGATGGGTCAGAGTGGAGTTTTGGAGGCAGGCAGACCTGAGTCCCATGCCCCGCTTCCCAGCTCACCAGGATGGCCAGACCCCTCTGGATCCTGAGTGCCACGTCTGTGCCGTGGCCACAGTGACAGCTCCTGCCTAAGGCTGGTGCAGGGATTGCGTAAAGGGCTCTTGCCTGGCAAATAATAAATATCCAGAAATGTTAGCTTTTATTATTCATGATGAACTGTGCACACCCTGTTCCCAGAGCTGGTGAAAGATAGTGCTGTGAAGTGCGTGGGCTCCGGAACAGATACGCCCGAGTCCAGAGCCTGCTTCACTCACCTGCTTGCTGTATGTCCTTGGGGGAGTCGACTACCCCCTCCCCCCACACTATGGGGAAACTGATGAAGTCTGTCCTGGTGTTGTACGGGTTGAATTAAAATGTAACACAGTACGAAGCGATGATAGCTTTTCAGCACATGTTTATTTTCTGTCTCTTTTTCTCCAGCAGTGGGTCCCAGGGTGCTGGCTGTGTAGGTCTGGGTGTCACACCACCCCAACGTGGATGGGCATCCGAGGGCCCAAGATCGGTGGTGCGTCTGCCCGTGGCTGGGTCTGAGCACTTGTTACCCTGCCCTGCCTACGATGAGGGCTGAGAAAAGGGGCATTAAAGCACTTTATAGACTTGAATTACTTTTCTGGGGCACAGGCCAAGGCCAGGGAAGAGACCAGAGCTCCCAGCATGAGCAAGCATTCTGAGTCACAAACGCTTCATGCCAGATCCAACATCAGAAACTTCCTCTTTGAGGCCAAGTTCCTCTTGCTGTCTGTCTCAGGGTCCAGGGGGAGAACAACAATGGCCTTGGACTTGGACCCACACTGTATCATGGTCCCACCACTTACGAGCGATGCCCTGCTCCTTGTGGGCCACAGTGTTGCCATCTGCAGGAAAAGAACAGGCCCCCAGGGCACAGGTTCATTTTCAGGATCAAATGATGGCAGGTCTGCGCCAAGCCTTCCAGAAACCCTGAGGTAAGTCCCTTCCCTTGCTGGGTATGGGACCTTGGGGAAATTACTTCATCTCGCACAACCTCAGTTTCTCAATCTGTGGGTATAATGGTATTTACCTCATGGGCATTGTTAAAATTAAATGAAATAATGTAAGTAGATACTTAGTTCACTGCCTGGCACATAGTAAGTGCTCATTTCACAGCAAGTAGTCTTATTGTCACTGTGGTTTGTTCCAGAGCACCTTCTTCCAGCTTTTGGTGCAGAGGACCCAAGGCCTTCGGGGAGGCTCGGCCTCCCAGATTCCCCGGGGGCAGAGAGAGCCCCCAGCAGCTGGGAGGCGCTGTTATAAGACAAGGAACTTGTGGTTTAGACTGACTCCTTGTCCAGACTAGCTGGACATGAGTACCTCCACGTGGCTTTTTAAAAAAATCTTTCCTTACAAATCAAAAACTGCTTACCTCGGAGGAGTTTTAATTAGTTAACGCCTGCTGAGTGCTCTGCTGATAAACTAGCCTGCTATTAACACTGTCTCCTTGTGGTTGCTATTTTTATTATTATTGTCGTTGTTACGAAATCCTCGTTTCCTGAGCCACACAGCCAGCTGTAGGAAAAAAGACCTTGGACTTGAGCCCCCTTCCCAGAAACCTAGGGAAGAGGGTTCTTCGCACAGCCCAGCTCACCCCTTCGTCCCTACAGTTCATGCCCTCCATGCCGTGCTGTTGAAGGAGGCTTCCTGCCAAACCAGAAAACCACCACCGCCTTTGACCTCTGGCTTCTGAAGCAACAGGGTCACCGGGCACTCGGACCCTGGTGATGAAGATTGCCCTTCTTAAATCAGCCACCAGGAGGAAGAGCAGGAGAGAATGTTTATGAAGCACCAACTGTGTACCAGCAATGGTGCAACGTGCTTACTACTGGGACCTCACTGGGCCTTTAGAGCGCCCCCCATGTGCCAAGATGGGCCCTGTTTTCCCGATGAAATAAAGGAGGCTCAGAGAGGTCAGGACACCTGCTCAAGGTCATGCGTCACCAAGTAGGGACACGTGGATCTAAAGTCTGGTCTGTCTTTCTGGCTCACACTCTGGTAAGCCCCCAGGGCAACTTTTCTGGCCCTGGCCACCTTCTCTTGCTCTCTTTACAGCTTTTGTCACAGGCTCCAGGATCCTAGCCCACCTGCTGTCTTGATCTCTTTCAGATGACCCCCACCAACCCTGACCTTCGAGTTTCTGGCTGGCTGGTGGGTCAGGATGGGGGCACGGAGCATGTCTGGTCATGTCCAAGGCAAACTTTGTAAGCAATACTCCAGTGAAGAGAAAACAGACACAAATCACAAAAATAACTACTTCCTTGAGGAAGAACCAGTATGAGGGCTATAAGGTAAAAGTGGTTTGGAATCTGGGCAGAAGGAACAGGAAGTCCTGGGTTCAAATCCCCATGTGCCTCTTACTTGCTGTGTGACCTTGTTGAAGCTTCATTCTTCTCCTCTGTTAAATGGCCCTCCTGGTCGCACCTGCTTCCCAGGGTTGTTGTAAGGATTGAAGGTGAGAACTTTGGTGAAGGGCTAACGGAAACCCTGTGCAGCGTGGTTCTTTCTGTCATTGGTATGGATGACCACAGGCATACAACAAGCAGTTTCCATGCGTCAGGTGCTGTTCTGGGTAATCACCTTGCTTTATTTCATTTCCTTGCCGCAACACAACCCTTACACTTGGGGATCTTCATTATCACTTCCATGTCCCAGATGGGAAAACCCAAGACTGAGAGAATGAACTTACCCAAGGTTATGCATTTGTAATTAAATCTTTCATTTTGAGACAATTGCAGCTTCACATGTGGCTCTGACAAACAGTACAGAGAGACCCTCTATACCCTTTATCCCGTTTCCCCCGATGGTGATAACATCTTGCAAAACTCTAGTATGATATTTACAGCATGTACAACCAGGATATTGATGAGGAATGACACTTCAGGACACAGAGCACTTCCATCCCCACAGGGATCCCTCATGTTGCCTTTTTAAACCGGGTCCACTTCCACCCCTTCCCTAACCTTCCTTAAATGCTGTTCAGAGAGCTCCCTCCATCCATTCTTTAGGGTAAAGCTGCAGTGACAAGTGTTCTCTGTTTGCCTTCACCTGAGAATGTGCTGACTGCCCCTTCATTCCTGAGGGACAGTGTCACTGGGCACAGAAGTCTGGCCTGATGTTCTCCAGGGAGTGCCCCACCTCACTGCTCCCAAAGTCCCTAGCCAGTCTGCCGTCTCTCCACCTTCCAGAATCTTCTTATGTTAGTTTTCTATTTACCATCCAAGGTTTTCATTTGTGCTGAGGAGGAGGAAGAGGGAAAGGTATGTCTGTTGCTTCCCAGAAGCCGACATCCCACACACATTTTAATAAGTGGCGGAATCTGGGTTCAAACCCAGGTAGTGGAGGCTCGGAACCCATGGTCGTAACCACTAGGCTTGCCGGCCCAGGCCACCTGAGCTTATTCAGGCATGCTCCTCTGGGACCTGTCCTCCTACTTTGGTGTTCCCACCGCTGTGAAGTCCTCAGAGGCCATAGGTTAAAATCCCTTCCCAAGAATGGCAGTTTAAAGTCCTGTTGGTCCAGCACAGACATCTTTGTAGCATGTGAGCGGAGACCTCAGGGTCACATTCTATTAGCATGTGAGCCAAGCCACTGAAATATGCATGTGGCCCACTTACTAAAGGCCAGCTACTTGTTCTTTCCTTCCATTCATCTATTATTTAATGCATGCAAGGTGCTGGGGCTACAAAAATCATAGCAGCCTTTTCTGCTGGGCTCTAACTTTGTACCAGGCACTCTGCGAAGCACTTCACCTCTTGGCTACTTCTGAGCACCCTTTCCAGTTTTCTCGGCCTCATCTCTTACCCAGGCCATGGCCATGGGGGACAGGGCCTCACAGAATCCCACCCACTTCCCAAAGGCGCAACCTCTTGGGCCCCACTGTGCATTGCTCACTTCCTGCCCCAGGTGCCTGGGGGACACCCACTCTGCCCTCACGAACACACGAACTGAAACTACAGGATGGCTAACAGCCCATGGGACAGTTCTTGGCCAGTGGGGGGCAGGAGCTGGTGACAAATTCTTCCCCTTCTTTCCTTGGGCAGATGATTCTGGAGCCTTACCCAGGGGCTTCTAGAAGGTACTTTGGGAGTGATGCCTAGTCCTTCTTAGAGGTGGTCAAACTCTAATCAACGTGGTAACGGGTGCTGGTGTTGGCCTCCTTTCTTTCCTGGGCTTACATCCCTTGGTCTTCACTCTCCTTCCTCAGTTACATTTCCAAATAAACTATCCACACATATTCCCCCTTTGGGGGAACCAGGAGAAGACAAGTGGGTCCTGGAAGTGGCCCTAGAAAGCAACCTTGGGTGACATTTGGGAACTCCCCACCCCTCCCGGAATTCAGCAGCACACAGTTCCTCGGATCGTCCCTGCGGCTGACTGGGGCAAGGTACAGATGCACAGGAAAACTTGAACAGCGTGCTGGCTGTGGCACTTGACCTGCCTGGGGGTGATAGTAATCATAAAGATTGTGGAGTGGGCCAGCTTTTCTTAACAGCTTGAGAAACCTTGAAAACAGCCAAAGGCAGGCCAAGATCAGCCAAATAGCAACTCAAAGCCAAGTAGCACTGTCTCTAAGGACACCACATCTCCTGTGGGTGCCAGTCAGAGTGCACTGGGAGCCAGGCCTAGGATTTCATCCCAGGTGCAGGTCTGCAAAGGGGACCAAATGCATGGCCCCAGCAGACCTGCCTGACAATCGGGGGCCTGAGGGGGAGAGATCAGGCCCCTGAGACCTGGAACAGGGGCAAGTAGCTGAGAGCACTGAGCCAGGATTCCTCCAAACCCACCAGGCTGATGGCTGCATCCCCCTCCCCTCTTTTGGAGGAGAGGCACCCCCTGGTCTAGAGACCCTGCAAAACCCTTTCCTGAGGCTGATGCCTCATAGCTGAGGCCCCTAAGCTCGCCAGTCAGCCGGGCAGAGAGGTCAAGCTGCTGCTCCATACAGAGGCAGTTTTCACCCTGAAGGAGCCATGAGAGCTGGCTGAACAGTAGAGCCTTGTGGGGTTTCACCATGAAACATGAAGACGGACAGGGAAGAACTCGCTGCCGTGGGGGGCGCCCACCTGCAACCTGGTGTTCCTTGTTCTGGTGAGGATGCCCAAAGCCACCTGACGCTGCTGGGCTGGCTCCTTGAGGCTCGAAGCCAGGGATGGTCTCAAGTCCGTCTCAGGCTCCACCCCCCAGGAGCGGGGCAAACTTAGGTATGAGCATCACCTAATTTCCGTCTCCCTGATGCCCTCAGAGCTAAGAGAGCCCTTGCCCCCTCTCGCAGGTGAAGGAACAGAAGCTCTGAGAAATCGCCTGAGGGAGGAGACAAAACTAGCCTTCTGGCCACATTCTCCCCTTTCTCACTGCAGGGTTTTGCAGGATAAGGCCAGGGGCCTTGCGCCAGCCTCTCTGTCCTACCCTACCTGCTCGCTCCTTTATGGATTTAAATCCCACTGCTCGATGGCAGACTTGTCACCTGCTATAAGTGCAGAATCCATTACTATTATCAATAGCAGTAATGGATAATTAAACAAGAAATGCACTAATCTCATCAAGCCATTCAATTAATTAATTTATTTTAATTCATGTAATTAGTTAATATGCTAATACTTTCTTTCATCCAAAGACAGCCCGCAGGCCCTGCAAGCTCCATGTATTATTATTAATGGATTTTCACACGTTGGGAGGGAAGAAGTTTGGGGGTGTGGCTCAAAGTCACAGAGCTGCCTGGTAGGGGTCACTTAGCCTGCGGGTCAGCTTGACGCTGCACCGGGAGGCCCTATGCTCTCACTGGCTTTCCTGCCTTGGTGCTTGCTGTTCACACTGCCTGGAAAGCCCTCTGTCCTTTTCTCCCTGAAGGTCAATGCTACCCATCCTTTGGGACTCAGCGTAGGGGTGACCTCCAGCAGGAAGCTCCCCAATGTAGCCCAGCTAAGTTAGGTGGCTCTCCAAAGGTACCCGGCAGGGCCCTTGTCACTCTTGTGAAGTGGCTCCTGGATTAGAATGCAAATCCTTCAAGAAAGAGTCTGGGTTATGACGACATCAACAACCACACACACAGTACCACCATTCCTTGAGCATCTGTTCTGTGCATTTTCCCAAGCATGTTTCAGAGAGTCACCGTTAGTCCTCACCCCAACTTTGAATTGTAGAAATGTTCTCTCTCTCTCTCTCTCTCTCATAAGGAAACAGAAAGCTCAAGCAGTAAGGAAACTTACCCCAGGACCACCCACCAGAACTGGGATTCAAGCTCATGTTCCACACAGGGCTGTCTTCCTCGTTCCTGAAGTCTCTATCCCTAGCACGGGCCAGCTTACTGAATGCTTGTGTGGTGAATGAATGCCCCAGGTGCTCCTTGACAAACGTATATTGCATAATGAGAGAAACAGAAGATCCCGTGGCTGAAGGAGGAGTGACAAGGATGGATTTTGAGGAATGCTGTTACTATATTGCTCATTCATGGGTGTTTAAGGACAATAAAAAAATCACCACTGTTGATGGGATTACGTTTTATTCTTAAAACCACACACAAAAACAATAATTCCATTAGTTGTTGAAAATGGTGATAATCCTGGTGAGTATGAATTTTATTGCTATGGTAACACTAAAGTCCAGAGATAATAAATAAGAGGCCCGTACATGTTGTGAGGAGTACATTTTGTTGCCTACACCCCATCAGGCATCATAATTCCATTAGTAGTTAAAAACTGTAGTAATACTCTTGACAATAATTTTTATTGCTATATCTGTAAAACACAAAGATAACAAATAATTTCGTCAACTGGAAAGTGGTGATAATAACTCGGCTGTATTAGCCTGTGGTTTGGTTTCAGTGTGACTAGCATTTTGATTTGTAGAGTAACACCTGAAACAGTGACTCAAAAGCTGTTTGGATTTTGAGACATTTCTCGCTTCTTTTTCTTTTTTTTTAACATTTTTATTTATTTATTCTTACACAGAGGGGAAAGGAGGGAGAAAGAGAGGGAGAGAAATATTGATGTGTGAGAGAAACATCTATTGGATGTCTCTTGCATGCCCCCAACCAGGGACCTGGCCCACAGCCCAGGCATGTGCCCCAATCAGGAATCGAACTGGCGACCTTTAGGTTTGCCGGACGACACCCAACCTACTGAACCACACCCGTCAGGGCTTTTCTCTTCCTTTTGTAGTGTCTTCATGGCAAAAAAAAAAAAAAAAAAAAAAAAAGAGTGCACTCCAAAGGTTGAGAGTAGCTCTACCGCTGTCTTATAAGCTACCCTGGGGCTCAGTCTTCCGATCTGTTATATGGGACAGTATGGATTCTATGTCAGTTTAGACTAATACCTGGGGATACAGCCACACATGGCAGAGGGATGGTGAGCCTGACCACCTGGCACTGCTGGTTTGGTGGGAAGATAGATAATAGTAATACTCTTTGCACAGTATTGGTGAGGAATCGGTCATGAAAACATAAGTCCCTCTACGTATTCCACAGGTAAAGAGATTTAATATAAGAAATCTGAGGCTTGCACAACTGGAAGGCAAGGGAGTGAAGGGCAGGGAAGCCATCCCTGATGAGCTGGCTGTCAAGAGTTCACGCAGAGGCCACTGGGACACTCCCATGAGCCCCGCCAGCCTGCGCCTCTGATGTAGGCTGCCTCTCAGGAAGCTCACCTGGAAACTGCTTCCTGTCTCTTATCTGGCTGCAATGCCTGCAGAAAACAATGGCTCTCTTTCTCTTTTCTGGGCCATATCGCCTATGATCAATTCTCATTGGCCAGTGCTACCCTGGAACCACCCTGGTAAGGGAGTTAGGGAAAGTGGCAGCTCCCAGCCTCCCAGCAGTAAAACTGGTGACCACGATGCTGAGCTGGCCACAGACAACCCAGCATGATTAGCAAGTTACATTTGATTGGAGCCCTGAAAGGCAAGCACAGGGGCCATCAGAGCTGTGTTAGGGGTTGCCTGAGAAACTTGAGAAGTTCTGGGAAGGCTTCTTGGAGGAAACAACATTTACCTTGGGAACCAGAGGATGAGGAGGACTTGGTCAAGTAAAGGGAAGGGTGAGGGCCTGAAGAGGGAAGAACAGGGAAAGAATTCCAGGCACAGGAACGGCTTGTGCCAAGTGGGACTTTGCTTTCATTGGTCACCTCTCTGGAGCTCCCCCTGCAACACAGCTGCAGGACCTCCCTGGGGGCTGGGGGTGGGGGAGGGGCGGCACAGGGGCTTCTTGAGCCGCAGTGATGGAGTTTGCTGGGTCACTAAGTGTTACCACCCACAGACTGCCTCTTGGCACTTACAGATTTGGGTTTGTTTGTTTGGGTTTTTTTTGGATGAAACATTTGCCATGAAGATAGCATCTCAGAGTGAATAGAACAGTGCCTCATGTTTCACAACTTATGTTCCTCCTTTAATTTATTTTTGATGGTCTTGTCATAATTGTGACAATTAAATAATTTCCTCTCCCTTGTTAGGATTGAAGGCCATGCGGCCTTCCCACCCCACAGCTGCTGTCACCTGTCACACCCACATTCGTCCACAGAATAAATAGGGCCAGGTATTTGGGGTGCAGAGGGGGCCTGATGCTCACAGGCTCAGTGTTGAATGTGTGGGGTTCACGATATGCTGGAGACATCCCTATAGGGGTGGCAAGTGACGATTTCTACATTGATCTGGAACCCAGCAGGGGTCTGAGCTACAGAAGCAGATTGAGAAGACTTGGAGAGCAGGGGGATCACTGAAGGTGTGGTCACAGGAGGAAACGCAGAAGAGAAAGAACAGAGGAGTTAGGCCGGAGCTTTGAGAAGTATCAGAATTTAAACCCAGTAGAAGACAAAGGACAAGTATCCCGGAAAGTAGGAAGAGGTCAGAACACTGCAGCATTGCATCAGCCAGGGCAGGCGGGTGTTCCAGGAAAGGGAGAAATCCGAAAAACTCCCGAGGCTGAGCAGCAGGGGGAGTGTTCTTGGAGAAAGTGAGGGGGGAGCCACATGGGTGAGGGCCGAGGAGGGAACAGGAACAGGGTGTACCGGCAGCACCCTGACCTGAACTGGGAGGGGGGGTAGGTAGAGGGGACGGCGGGATCAAGGATGTGGCGGTGGTGGTGCTTTGTTCAGGACATGGGTGACATTTGTATGTATTTTAAAAATCCAAAAGAGGAAAATACAGGAGAGAAAAAAAGGGAAACTTAAGCAGAAGCTGGAGCTAAGCAAAGGCAGGCAAGGCACCTAGGGCACAAGCTTAAGCGGATCCTCACGCCCTACAGTGCAGGGGCATTTGCAGGCCCGAGCGTGCAGGCGTCCCTAACCCTGTACCCGAGGAACCTGGCTGGCTTCATGCTGAACCAAAGGTTCTGAAGGCTACAGGCTGCAGAGCGTAGTCGGGGTGACTCTCTGAAGGCCATCCTTTCCCAAAGAGAGCTCAAAAGGGAAGTTACCCAGAATTGTTAGGACTTGAAAGATATCTAGAGTCCATCTGCTTCTGTGGGTTTTCAGACTACCCTTAGCTGGGAAACCCTCCTTCAGTCTCATGCGGAAGCCAGATGAATGAACAGGAAAAGCTGTGGTGCTGGGGGCAGCTGGGAGCCCAGAGCTGCTAGCTCTGGTCCCGGCGGCACCTTGGGGTACGGAAGCCTGATGCTCCATGGTCACAGTTCGCAAACCTCTGGTCTGGTTCAAGGTTCCCACATGTTCACCTGTGAATTCACCGCACCTTCCCGTCCAGCCGCCGAGGGTGTGAGGGAACCCAGGAATGGGAGCCGACGGGAAGCCACGCATCGGCAGCATCCTCGCTCAGTTGCATAGGCGGACTTTGCTCTCGGCTAACCTGACACATTGAAATTAAATTTATTTATCTCTGCCCTACCTTGTTCTCCAAAGGATTCATAGTGTACAAAGTTATAGTCAAGACAAGATAAAATATCTAATGATGGATACAACTAGGTAATAAAACAGCCGAGGGGAGTGAAAGGAAGAAAGTTTAGATCTGAGGCGTGCTCAAAGTCCCAGCCACTTCCCACAAGGAATCACAGATCTGACTTTGAGCTTTCTAGCAATTTAGGCAAAGAAAGCATCTAGCACACGAGGGCCAGATAACAAAGCACATGATTGCCTCTCAACAGCACCACCATCAACAAGATTTGAGTTAGAGCTCCTAAAACAGGCTTTGAGCCCCGACAGGTGTGGCTCAGTTTGTTGGGCATCATCCTGCAAAGCAAAAGGTCGCTGGTTCAGTCCCCATTCAGGGCACATGCCTGGGTTGCACATTCGGTCCTGCACACGAGAGGCAACCAACCAATGTTTCTCTCTTAACATTGATGTTTGTCTTTCTCATTTTCTCCCTCCTTCTCTCTAAAAAATAAATAAATAAAATCTTCTAAAAAATAAACATAAGATAAGGTTTGACTCACAGAATTTTAATTCACTCCCGACAGTCTTTGAAAATTCCCGTGCTGTGAAGCAAGGTAACCTGTCATAAAGGAAGTCTTACCTGCTCTTGACTCTCAGAAGCTACTGTGTGTTAAAAGATCCAGTAGCACCTCCTCAATCCTCTCTTCCAGAAAGTTCTGCGTCCTTGAAATATGAATGTAGAAGCCATCACCAGGGCAGAAAGTGCAGCTCAGGACAGCTTTCTCCAGGTGCTGAGAGACTGGGGCACGTTGCCAGCACCGAGGCCTCAGCACTTCCCCTGGGGAACCTGGGGCCTCAATCTGCTCTCCTAGGTCCACTTCCTCCTGTGGAAAAGTGTGCACACTGGAGGTCACTTATCACAAATGGCTTTATGCATATCAAACATTTGTCCAACGCCTACCCTACGCCATCACCTTTGGTTGTCTCCCCAACCCTCATACAGCCTGGTGGGGAAGGCAGACATGACCATTCCCATTTTGTAGACGTGGAAGCTGAGGCCTGCAGAACTTAAAGCAACCAGCCAAGGGTCGCACAGCCAGCAAGTGGCAGACCCGAGACGTGAGCCAGGCCTCATGACACTGAGTTGGGTGCCCTCTGCCCTGACTGATGAAACCAGGTGAGCCGGACACGTGAGGATCAGGAATCTGAGACCGCTGGTGAGTCCCACCGCAGACTGGCAGTTAGGAACCGGGGAGGCCAGAGCAGAGGACCAAGAGGCTGGGGAACCGCAGGGGCAGGCTGCTGTCGTAAGCTCATGGTAGCAGAATAGGTGTCCTCCTGTGCAAAACTCCCCCGCACTCATATCCATTGGCAGGGCTGCGGTTTAGACCCACCCCTGACATCGGTGCAGGCCGCACTGCGTGACTCCAGAGGGCACTGTGACTCCAGAGCGCGCCGTTCACAGCACCGTCGTGACTTGGTCTATTTATTATTTAGATTTGTATACCTTTTTTAGCACCAAATAAATTATACTTTATTCTTTAATATCATTGTCAATCTACTTTTAGCCAATTTTCAGTAAGTCTTTTAATTGCTTTACATACACAATTACTGGTTCTGGGCACAATTTAAAATTGGCCTTATTGTTTTATAATTTTATTTCCCTTTAAGGCAGGTAATCACCATTACAACATTTTCTTTTTCATTTTTACTTTTTCTGTTTGTTAATCTTTTTTATTAAATCATTTTTTAGTTTGTATATTGATTAGTTTTCTGGCAGGTGGCAGGAACATGGCTCACCCGTTGGGCACTGCTTCCTCATTCACACGCAGGCACCTGTGGGCAGCAGCAGCAGCGCTGGGGTCAGCATCAGGGAGAAGGCGGGAGGCTAGTGACGGGCACGGAGGAAGCCTTTCATGGCTGCTCGTTCTGAACTTTCTCCTCTAACACGGGAGCCACCCACCCTGACTCACACTGCGGCTTGGAAGCTCAAATAAGACGGTGGGCCTCCGAGTGTTTTCGTAACATGCAGGCCACTGTCCAGCGCAGGGGAGTGATAAGTTGGTTGAGGAAACTGAGAGAAGGCATTGGCACGAGGCTAGGCCCCATCTACCCAGGGAACACTACTTGTCACCCGGGCCTGGCCTAGCTGGGCAGGTGGAATTAAGCTGGGCAGGCAGAGCCCCAGTGCTGAGCGGGGATCTGCATGGCAGAGAGGACAGGGAGGGGCAGCCCAGCAGGGGTGTCTCATGGACCCTCATGTCCAGGGCGGTTTGCTGGACTTCTGTGGTGACTTTTGCAAGAAGGGTGGGAGAGAAGAGAAACACCATGTCTGCAGCTGAGGAGGCAGGAAGAGGACACAGGCAGGGTGGGAGACCCAGGAAGCAGACAGATGCCAAAGAGACATGGGGGAGAAAAAGGTGGGGAAACGGGGAGAGAGAGAGAGAGCAGGGTAGAGCAGAGCTGCCAACACACAGAGGACAGAGGGGAGAGAAGCAAACCTGAAACAAAGGATCATGGGAAAGACCAGAGAGCAGTGTGTGTGTGGCAGAGAAAGAGAAAGAGGAGGAAAGGAGAAGAAAGAGGAGGGGAGGGGGACGGAAAGGGAGGGGAGGGCAGAGGGGGGGAGAGACAGAGTGGGACCCACATTCAGACAGGACAGGCCTCACCCTGGATGCAGATGGGCCTTTGTTTTCAAATCTCAGCCCTGCTGCTCAGCACTGACACCATGGGCAGGGCCCCCAACATCCCTTGCCTCAGTTTCCTGCTCCGTGAGGCGTAAATAATAATCCCAGCTCCTCCCTGTCCCACTCCTCCCTGCCCCACCCCCCCACCCCCACCCCCGGGGGCTGCTACAGGCACCAGGACAGGACATGTGTTACCTTTGGAGTCTGGCTGGTGGAGGGATGCTGTGAGGTCAGGGCGACACTGGCAGGCCCTAGGCAGCTCCCAGGTTTGGCTGGGCCCCGGCAGGTCCCAGTGCCTATATGGGACCTGTCAGGCAGACTAGGAACTCCAGGTGGGGGGGTGCTCTGTTTGGCTCTGGGGTGGCCATCTGCCTCCTCTCACCAAATGGAAAGGCCGGTTCTGCCATGTTTTCTCTCAACCCCCCTCAGAAGCTCTGACAGCTATCAGGGGTCCCCTCCATGCTGGCCCCCCACCACCGCCAGCCTTTGGGCACTCAGGAGGGATTTGCAGGAGGCTGCTATGGGCTGGAAGTCCTGGAAACCGGATCCAGGTGGCTGCATGCCTCCCCTCTTCTCAGGGTGTGGAAACCCCATAAAACCATTAGAGCCCTGGGTAGCCCTCCTGTGCAGCAGGGTGGCAGGGTGGGGTGTTTGTGCTTTGTCGAGTGTAATCAGGGCAGAGATAAGGGCTCCCTGTGTAGCTGCGCGGGAGAAGATAGGCGGCCCCATAAACCGGGGTTGCCAGCAGGGCACAGGGTGAAAAGGTAAAGGGAGGACCGGGCGGCACCTGCCCTGCCCAGAGAAAGTCTCTAGCAGGATTTCTGATCTTGGGGTTACAGGTAGCCTGGTCATTGGGCACCTTCTGGGGTTCCACCATGGGGCTTGGGGAAGGTGTTCACCCACTTTGTACCAACAACCAGGGTTGACAGTGACCTGGAAAGACAGGGACAGGTGGACCATCTGTCAAATACTGAAGCATTTCTGTCCTGGGCCCACAACTCTGCCCTAGCCCCTCCCCCAGGGCTGCACCACCATCCAGCCTCAAGGAGCTACAGGGTCTCCAGGACCCTCTCAAGCTGCACCCTGCCTCAGTTCTGATTGGACAGCACTGCCCAGGTGCTGCCAGTGGTTAAATACTCTATCTCCCCCACTTCCCCTGCCCCCAGCCGGCACCTGGTAACACCCCTAAGTGTCTTAGGGGAGAATGGCTGCACCCTGGGTTTGAAAGCAGGTGGGCCAGGGAGAGGGCAGAGGGAGGGGAACAGCCCCTGAGTGCCCCTGGAAGCTGCTCTGCGTTTCATCAAATGCTTTCTTTCATTTAATCCTAGCTGGGGGTAAGCAGACTTAAAGTCATTCCCCCGATGTCCTCCAGCGCATCTTCAGGAGAGACACTTTAGCTCAAACTCTTGGCCATCCGCAAAAGGAAAGGGAGTCAAGCAGCCAAGGGAGCCATCAACAAGCCAAGGAGAGAGGCCTCAGAAGAACTCAACCTGCTGACACCTTAATTTCAAACTTCCATCCCCCAGGACTGTAAGAAAATAGATGTGCCCCGTCTAAGGCCCCCTGCCTGTGGGACCGCAGCCCTAGCAGCCTCATAGAGACCTCCAGTCCTCCTCTCTCCTCCGGTCTTGTTTCTGCTTCTCTCCCCACTCTCCCCTCCCCGGCTTTCTCTCACCACCTCCGACAACAACTCCGTGATTCTTCACTTTACAAACATTCCTGAGCACAGCAATGGACTAGTTCCTGGAGACAGAGAAATAAAAGGATAAATTGTATTCATTCAAGAAACATCCACTGAGCACCTACTAAGTACCAGGCTCAGTTCTAGGTGCCCATTTACGCTGATACACAAGACAGGTGCAACCCTGCATTCATTCGGACAGTCCGGTGAGCGGGGGGAGGGCTGACAGGCAAACACCTGGCCCATCTGGGTGCAGTTCCCTGGGGGCCTGGCCACTCAGAGGAGGAAGTAAACTCCCAGGAGAGCAGAGAGGAAAGGGCCCAGGACGCCAGTAGGAAGAGGGATGCTGGTCCTGAGCCTTGAAAGATGAGGAGGAATTCTCTCTCCCTCTCATTCTCTAGAAAATGTCCATCACTAAGCAGTGCTCCATGGCTATTTGTTGAGCAAAGAAATGAAAGGATTTAATTTATAGGTCTACATAGATGGAGGGAAGGGGGAACAGAGGTGGGGGATGGGCAGGTAGTGGCAGAGGAAGACAAAGAAAAGAAACTTGCCCCAGAGGTGTTAGCCCTCCCCAAGCTGACATCTGTTCTGATCTGAAAGTTAATTATGGTATTTGGATGTTTTATTTTCCATCCTGCTTAATAATTACAACAGAACCCAAAGTGTGTGATAACACTGAATCATAAAATGAGATTTAATTATTCTCCCAACTCACAGGAATTAACGGGCTTCAGAGAAAACACATGCTTGAACGTAGCCATTTGGCAAAGCAGGAAGCAGGTGTCTCCCTCCTAATCCCTCCAGCCCCTCCGAGGCAGCGTGCAAAAAGCCGAGACGGCTGCGGCTCCCCCAGGTGTGTGAGGGGCGGCTCTCCCCCAGGTGTGGGAGCGTGTGCACATGGCTACTGTGTCCAGGGAAGTTGGCTGGCTCTTCCTCCTGGGTTGGAGTATTCCCAGAAGTCAGGAATGTAGACTTACTCATTCAACGTTCCTTCATTCAGCAGAACTTCATGAGTGCCTACTACATGCCGGGCATCGATTGTCCTGGGTCTTTGGGAGCCAAGGTGAGTATGGCAGGCCAGATCCCTTCTCAACACTGATCATGTCCTAGTCGGGAGACTGGACTAATAAACCATAAAACATCAGATAGAAGTGCTGTGCAGTGAATGCAAGCAGGGCTCTGGGTTGAAATAAATGGCTGGATGGCTATTTTAGAGCAAAGGGCCCGAGACAGGCTCTCTGACAAGGTTACATTCAAATTGAGATTTGAATGAAAAGAAAGAGATAATGATGGAAAAAAAAATGGGCTCAGGGAACAGCAAATGCAGAGATCCTAAGGTGGGAGTAAAGAGGACCAGACCGTGTTAAGGTGGGAATAATGTGGCGGATGAGTCTTGTGCATCAGAGTCTGGGTTTTATTTTAAGGGCAAAGGGAAACTATGAAAGCGTTTTAAGGGGTGAGGTGGGGTCATAAACTGATTTTTTTATTTTAAAATACACTCTGGCCACATCTGAGTGGCTCAGTTGGTTGGGCATCATCCCGCAAACCAAAGGGTCGCCGGTTCAATGCCCCTCAGAGTGCGCGCCCGGGTTGCAGGCCAGGTCTTTGGTTGGGGGAGTGCCGGAGGCACCCAATCGATGTTTCTCTCCCTCTCTGTCTCCCTCCCTTCCCCTCTCCCTAAGAATAAATAAATAAAATCTTTTAAAATTAAAATGAAATCCACTCCGTAGTGTAGAGAATGGATTGTGGGAGAGGAATGGGAGCTGGGGGAACGGTGAGGGGACCTCTGCACCCAGGGCGATGTCAGTTTCGGTAACCATCTCCCCTGCTCCAATAAACCCATCTGTCTCACAACGTCCCAAGTCCCCCGACACCTCATTTTGTGCAGACCTCAGTACAGCAGCTGAGAAGGCATTTTTGTTGTGTGACGACATTTGGTTTTGGTCCTCCTGACAGTTTCAGTAACTGGCCAACCCACCTCACAGATGAGGAAACTGGGGCTCAGAGAGGTTGAGTGAGCTCTGCAAGGCCACAGCTAGGTAATGGCAGGGCAAGAGAATGGAAGGCTATCACTGCCTGATGAAAAAGATGGCAAAAAAAAAAACCAGTTGAGACAGAGCATCATCTAGACCTGCAATGCCCAGCAGCAAGTCTCTGGACAAAAAGCCAGGATTTTTATAGCCAAATGACCTCCATACCCACACCCTTCAAAGAAGTCCCCAGTGTGAGTGGACACTCATCCTAACAAGGCACTTGGTGTTCAGGGCATTCTAGAGCCATGGCCGTGGGGCAGGGGGGCGTGGACTTTGGAGCCAAAAGTCCTCCAATGAGCTTCCAAGACAGCCACTTTCTGCTGGGCCACTCAGACCCTCTTGTCCTCAACTATAAGTAAAATTAACCTGCTTGCAGGATGCTGCAGGACCTGAGGCACCATCTTTGAGTCTTCTCCGTGGGGAAATCTTTAATCTTAGGGTAGGTTTGAATTTTTTTAAACATCCCACAGCTGTGG
Organism: Anoura caudifer; assembly: GCA_004027475.1. Lineage (NCBI taxonomy): Eukaryota > Metazoa > Chordata > Mammalia > Chiroptera > Phyllostomidae > Anoura > Anoura caudifer. The sequence goes on along the minus strand of PVKU01000781.1, from coordinate 70,662 downwards.
GGAATGGGGGGATATGTGGGTGCCGGCAGCAGGGACACTGAAGTTCAAAATCTTTGTTGCATTTGCAGCTCAAAGCCTGGCTGGGGGATCCCACAGTTCCATTTGGCCTTGGCCCAGGCAACACCCCCACCTAGTGGCTACTTTCTCCTACTTTCTCCTTTCTCCTCTGGACGGATGACGAGTCGGGTAGACAATGAGGCTTTGCACAGGCATCACCTAGCTTCTGGTTGAAATGCAGATCTAACTCAGCAGATCAGGGATGGGGCCTGAGACTGTGCATCTCTAAGGCCCTCCCAGCAGGTTCTCAGACCACACTTTGAGTGGCCTTCCTGAGCCATGCTGACCAGCAGCAAACCAGTTGCAGTATGCCCAGTCTCCTGCCAGCCTGAACCCAAGAAAGATGGTTGGATTGGGTTACACATGAGGAAACGCTTTGTGGTATTACAAAAAAAAATGTGCATATGGAAAGAGTGCCCACAAGTACCAGACACAGGGCAGGTGCCAGAGATGCAGAGAACAATAGCTTACAGCTGCAGACCAGTTGTTGTCACGGGGAGTGAGTGGTAGAAGCTGATGTCTTCATAAAAACACTATTTCCAGAAAGCCCAGCAGGAGGCAGGAGAGGGCTGGTATAGCAGAAAGGGCACTGGGTATCAGAGTTCAAAGACCAATGCTCAAATGCTGGTTGTACCACGACTAGGTTGCATCACCACAGGCAAATAAATCCTCCACCCACATTTTTGCAAAAAACAAAAAAAGTAGGAGCTGGGGAGAAGGGGATGCTGGTTGATATAATCACTCAGAAATTTTCCAGCAATAAGATTTCAAGATTTGCAAGAGACTGTGTACGTAGCAGTTGGGCATGCAGACAACTGTACTGCCTGACTTTGCAGCTTGCCTCTGCACTCACCAGATCTGTGATGTAGAACAAGTTACTTAACCTCTCTGTGCCTCAGTTTCCTCATCTGTAAAAAAAAAAAATTAAGCACCATACATACTCCTTAAGGTTCTTGAAGAGAATAAGTGAGTTGATATGTAAAACACCACCTGACCCTTGGTAATTAATCCACCTGAGTATTTACTAGTATAACAGGAAGTGCCCTTAAATCCTTATCGGGCCTTTAAAAACCTCATTAAGCCAGGCAGAGTGAGAGGACTTCTGAAATGGCAAAGATTCTAAATTATGAAATACTTTAAAATAGGGCAGTTTTAATATGCTGGGAATGCTTTTCCTGCCAACTCATCCCACACTCACTTTTCAAGAAGTCTGCTTATGACGTTTTACCAATCAGAGCTCATCGTCACCCCAGGGTCAGTGATTGGTTCAGGAATGGATGCATGACCCAAGCCAGGCCAATCAAAAGAATCTTTGAAGCTAGAGACTGGGAGAGGGACGCCTCTTTTCTCTACGATCAATAGCTGTGAAGAACTAGAATCCTGGAGCTACCTGTCAGTCATCTTAGCTGCCACAGGGCAAGAGCCACAGGGCGAGAGCCTGCCTGACCCTGGGGCCAAAACAGGAGAAATTGGAGCCCACAGGGGGAGAGTTCTGAGGGCACCCTCTGAATTCCTGACCCAGACACCCCTGACTCCAGATGCCCAAACTTCTGACGCTAGTCATTTCTTTTGTATTTACTAAGCTGGGTTGAGTTGGTTTTACTAAAGTGTCCTGTGATTGGTATTGTGGGATGTCTCTCTTCTGTTCTTTGAGACTGTAACCTAAAATTCCTTTCCTTGAGGAGGAAAAGGAAACACCTATCACCACAGTGCATGAGGGGGTGAATGTGTCCATTGTGCAGATGGGGAAAGTGAAGGCCCTGGGGTGTCTGGGTCACACAGGTGGCAGACCTTGGTTAAACCTGGTCTGTCCAACTCTACAGGCTATGCTTTCTGCATTAACCCACGTTGTCTTCCTCAAGCCTGCCACTCCCCTCCCCCTCCCGGATCAGCAGCAGCACTGCCTGGGAAGTGTTACAATGCAGCCTGTAGGCCCCCATCCAGGCTTACTGGATCAGAGACTCTGAAGGCGCGGCCACAAATGCATTTTAACAAGCCCGCCAGGAGATTCTGATGCACACTAAAGTATGAGCACTTCTGCCAAAAGTGAACAAATCAGCTTCATTTTAGTTTAATTAGGTGTTTGCTTAGCACTGTTTGCCAGGGCTGGCAGCATAGAAAGAAGCCAAACGAGGCCCTTGACCTGGAAGAGCCCCCAGCCAGGTGGTACCAGCCAAATTCGCACTCTGTTTCTACCAAACCACCGTCTCTGCCCTGGGGGCATCTGCAAGCATTATCCCTATTTTCTTGGCCATGACAAATACTTTCGGACCTCCAGGCCTTCCTATGCTCCTCCCCCTTGCCCCCGCATCCACCCTCTTCACCTGCAAGGCTGCTGCTCTCCCTTCAGTATCCAGCTTCAACATCGCCTCCCCGAGGCCTCCCAGCAGAATGGATAGCACCCTTGCCTAAGAAGGGTCTCCCGGCAGGCCCTGCCATCCTCTCTCAGGGTACGAATCTCATTGCGTTAGCAGTGCTTATTCAACAGCAGTCTCTCCTACCAACTGAATAATGAGACAGCCAAGGCTGTGGTCTCTTTCTCCTGGATCTCCAGGGCACAGCGCAGGGCCTGGCTCACAGTGGAGGCAAACAGTTGATGAATGGGTTAATAAGGAAATTAAAGGCTGCCTTGAAAGACAGGGAAAGCTCAAAAGCACAGCCTGAGAGAGATGGTGGGGGGATGGGGGTGGTCTGCACTTGGCTGTTCCACGGGTGGTGCAGGGCCAGCAGCAGCAGCAGCAGCTTCCCCTGGGAGACTGTAAGCAATGCACCATCTCAGGACCTCCTGGACCCACTGAGTCACGGTTTTAACCCGATGCCCAGCTGACTCGTGCATTTTAAAGTCTGAGACACTCTGCAACGGGCTGTCTCCCCCGCTGTGTTATTGCTATGAGGAACATTCGTCGGGGTGGATTTTATGCATATAGGACACGTCTAAGGACAGCTGAGGCCACTTTCTTCTCCTCCTGGAAAAACTCCCAAACTTGACACCTTCCAGAAAATGGAGGGGCCCAGGGACAGACAGCCTCTGATGTCCCTACACCCAGGCCACAGCTGCTGGGCAGCACTGAGAAGAGAACAGAGACCCCACTTCCACTCTCCACCGGATTCTTGGCACAGCAAAAATTTCCAAGAAAGAATACCCAGAGCTTAGTTCTGGTCGGAAAGTCTCCACTCATCTAAGGAGGCAATCAGTAATGGCAAGGGCCGGTCCCTGGCGCCTGGAGATCGATCTCTGGGTATTTATGGAGCTCAGATCCCAGGCTGGAGGGAGGCTTCAGCGGGCGGGACAGAGTCTGTGCCTGCTTCCGGAGATCCTGGTTCCTTTCCCAAGAATTATGGGGTGTCCTTTGTCTCCGCTCAATAACACCCTGGAGTTACAGAGCCATTTAGAAAGGAATTGGCTCATTTTTCTCCTTCTCCCTTGCTCGGGGAGACAGGTCGCCCTGGCCTAGGAGTTATTAAAGGGACAGACAGGACACTGTGCCCATTCCTGCTGGCACATGTCTAGCTCCACCGCTCCCTCTGACACCAGCAGGCCCTGAAGCTTTAACTCCTCATCACATATATCACATTTCAGGAAAAGAGAAAAAAAGGTGAAAAATTGATGGGTAGGCATTTTATTTTATTCCAAGTATTTTTACCCACTTAGAGGGAAAACACCCAATTTTTTTTCTGAAAAACTTACTATTTTTTCCCACCTCTTAAGATGCCATACCTAATAATCTCATGAGCAGATGAAGTGATGACATGCTGTTCATTTTCCCCGAAATTAGTGAAACTATCTCCTAAAATTAAACTGCAAGAGTAGAATTGAGACAAGGCACCTGACCTCTCTGGGCCTCAGTTTCCTCATCTGTGAGGATGACAATCCCAGCTGCTAAGGTCCCCCAAGGAAAGAGCTTCATACAGTGCCCGGAGCATAGGATGACCCACAAGTTATCAATTCACATCCACCTATGACATATTATATTATTGTAAGAATATGAACTGCCATTTACTGAGCATATGTATCTCCTGTTCTCTACGAAGTTGGATTCGCTTATCACAGGGAGTGTCCTGGGCAGTGATTAAGGCTTTGTCCCCGCTAGCTATTAGCTGGGGATGGGACATTGGGTGAGTCATCTAATCCCAAAGCATCCTCATCTGTGAAATAAGGATAAGAATATCTCTCCATTAAATGGAAGTATATTTAGAAACCCATTAGGAACAGGGCTTGGAATGAGGTAAACCACCATCACATTTAATCTTCACAGGAACCTTGGTTGTAATTGTCACTGTTCCCATCATACCAACAAGGACCCTGAGTCTCACCGACAAGAAACTGCTCAAGGTCACACAGCAGGTAGGTGGCAGAGCCAGGAATTAAGCTCAAGGGTTCTGACTGCACTGGGTCACGCTGCTCTCTGAGTTAAACCAACCCCGCTTCAGAGAAACCAACGATAGCTGCCCCCACAATTGCCCTTAAGAGTGGTGGGCCACCCCCCAGCCCTCCACCCCCATGCCTGCAGGCCTGGAATAGAAGCAGGGCGACCTTGACCCAGAAACTCCCTGGCCCTCCTGCTTCCTGTGGGGTTCAGCCAATGGAAGGCAGCAGAGGAGGACTGGAGGACCAGAGGAGACAGAGGGTAGAGCGTTTAGTCTTCACTCCCTCTGTGCTGGGCAATGGTCAGGGATGGGCATCCTCCTCAATCCAAGAGCCAGCCCTGTCGGCCCCTCCCAGGGCTACCACTCTCTTCAGTTCCCAAGAAGGTCCCTCCCTTGAAGCTTCAGGCCTAGGGCAGATAGTGCCTCCAGATGGCCCCGGCTTGGGAACCTCCACCACCCCTTGAAGCTTTCCTTAGCTCCACCTACACCCTGTACATAGCCCCTTGAGTGAACTGTCCCCAGTGACCCCATAGATCGAGATTCTGTCTCCTGCTGGGCTTCCTGCATGGAGGAGGGAGTTGGCCTGACTTTTCTCTGAGGTGCCTTTGAACTCTGGGGATGGTCTAGATAGCAGATATGCTACGTATCACCTGGCCTGGGATATCATTCCCTCATTCCCTCTAAAGTGTCTTTGGTCTTTTTTTTCCCCCTCAGGATATGTTTTTTTTTCTGAGGATATGTTGTTTTGTTTTGTTTTTTATTGATTTTAGAGGGGGGGGGACGTGGGGGAGAGAGACATTAAGGTGAAAGAAACATCAATTAGTTGCCTCCCATATGTACCCTGAGAGGGAATTGAACCTGCAGCCTTGATATGTGTCTGATCACACAACCTTTTGGTATACAGGATAATACAGGACCAACCAACTGAGCCACCTGGCCAGGGCTAAAGTCCCTTTGGTCTTTGACGCAGTTAACCCCATAGTTCTCACACCAAAGGCAGGAGGGTGGGTCTAGGGCCTTGGGGGAAGCTTGACGCTGTCCTCGGACAGGTTGGCTTGGCCTGGCCTTGGCCCAAGCAGCTGAGGACCCAGTTTGGAGTAGCTCCCCCGTGGCACTTCCCAACTCACCACAGCTCTGACTGGTTTTCAGCATGGCCATGGGTTCCTGCAGTCTTCCCCAAATCTCCCTCCTTACACTAGACAGGAAATTCTAAGGCAGAAAGTCTGTGAAAGGGACCCAGAGAAGAGCATCCCCCAGATAAATCCTGATCCCAAGGGAGAGCCCTAGAGACAGAAAAACCTCCCAACACAGAAAGAGGTCCCTAGAAAAGGGGTCCTCTTGGCGAATCCAACTGGCTCTTAGCTAATGCTGAAATGGACTTCTGTGTCTGAGCCAAGGGTGGTAAGTGACCTCCGGGGAAAGCAACACTGTGGGTAAGAGGAAGGGGCCTCTGAAGCCAGAGGTCTCTGAGTTTGAATGCCGGTTCTACATTTTACTAGTTCGAATAAATCAATGGCTCTGTGCCTCAATTTCCTCATCTATATAAAATGAAGCTAGTAAGAAAGAGGACCTCACTCAGCCTCTGGCATATTAAGCACTCAGCAAATATCAGCTAATATTCTGAGCATGAGCCCCTGCCCACAAAGCAGGCCCCTTTATGCTTCTGGGTCTTTGCACTTGCTGTTCCCTCCATTCAAAATTCTCTCTCTCTCTCTCTCTCTCTCTCTCTCTCTCTGCCTCATAAACCCCTATTCATCCTTCAAGACTCAACTTAAATACACCTCCTTGGGGAAACCACAAGCAAAGATAGTTGCCCCTTCCTCCCTACTCTGCAGCAGCTGTTACCAACCTGGGGGCGTTGGATCCTAGGAGAAGTGGAGTGGGTGCGGGAGTCTCCCCCTAAAGGTTAAAGAAGTAAAACGCCCCGCAGGACATAACAACTGGTCGCTGCTGCCCTGATCAATAGGGTGTTAGGACAACCTGGGCAAAATGGACAAATTCACAGAAACATACAATCTTCCAAGACTGAATCAGGAAGAAACAGAAAATCTGAACAGACCAATTACTACAAATGAAATTGGCTCAATAATCAAAAAAAAACTCCCCCAAAAAACAAATGTCCTGGACCAGATGGTTTCACAGGTGAATTTCACCAAACATTCAAAGAAAAGTTAACATCTACCTTTTCAAACCATTCCAAAAAATTCAAGAGGAGGAAAGCTTCCCAAGATCATTTGATGAGGTCACCACTGTCCTGATTCCAAAACCGTACAAAGACATTACCAAAAAAGAACATTATAAGCCAAAGTCTTCTCAGTGTGCCCTCACACGGTGCAAGGAGTGAGGGAGCTCTCTGGAGCCTCTTTAAATGAGGGCCCAGATCCCATTCATGAGGGCTCCACCCTCCTAACCTCATGACCTCCCAAAGGCCCATCTCCTAATACCATCATATTGAGGGCCAGGTTTCCAGCTAGGAATGGGGGGTAACACAAACATTCAGTCTGCACAGAGGGACTGTCTATTCCTTTCAGTCCTTGCTTCATGCAGTATGGGGTCATCATCAAATGACTGTGAAGCCGTGAGTGGCTACCTGCCTTCTCTGGGCCTTGGTTTCCCCACACTGAAATGACTAGATCTAGACCTGGTGATGTTTGCTGTCCTGGAACCATCCCCCTTCTGAGAGTTGCCATCCCATGAGACAGTCTCCTCCAGCCCAGAATTTCTGAAGGGAGCAGGGGAAGGGGAAAAAAGAGGCTCCATTCTCTGATGAACCAGCAAAGGACCATTAAGCACTCACAAGTATAAGATGACGCAAAAATGCTTAATAACTGCCAGGGATTATTTGTGAGAAGTGGCCAAGAGAAAAGAAATGAGAGAAATGAACGATTTCAAGCTTGTAAAGTGGTTTTGCTCCCAGAGGACCTAAGAAAGATGCTTCAACTTCAACTCTCTTTGAAGACAAAATGAAAGATTTGGAAGCCAGGGGCTGTGAACACAACAAAGTGAGAGCAAACATTTACCAGACATATTACAGAACAGGGATTAATGTCATTGTACTCAAAGATATCATACAAATAGATGAGAAATGTTAACCACTAGTGGAAAAGGGAGCAAAGAAGAGGCAATTTATAAAAGGAAGAAAATAAGTGGTTAATAAACAAAACAAAACAAAAATACAAACCCTCATTAACATATACATGTACATTAAAATAACAATTCAACATAATTTTTTACCCATCAGATAAGCAAATTTGTTTCCTATTAAGAAATGTCATTAGAATGTATCAAAAGCTGATAGGATGTATCCCCTTGACAGGTGTAAATGTGTCCAACCTTCTTTAAAATACATAACAATAGACATTGAAAGTTTGTATCCTTTGGCCATTTAATTCTATGTCTTGGAATTTTAGCCTAGTAAATATTTTTAAATATGTACAAAGATTTATATTTAAGGGAGGTCATCACAGGATTAATTATAATAAAGAAGTATCAGAAACTACCCAGACATTGAACAACAAGGAAATGGGTTAAGTACACTCATTAAGTATATTGAATGTACTTAATAAGGTAAGTATACAATGGACATATAATGGACATATAATGGTACATTCATATGATGAAATGCAAGCACGTGTGAGAAGTCATGTTTTCTAAAATCCTTTAATGGCACAAAGAATTGCTCACAATATAGTGTTAAATGAAAATACGAGACACAAAACTGAATAATACTCATAGATAAAAATAAGTAATTTAGGAATACATAAACATGGACACAGAAAGGAACATGGCAGGAGATGCATCAGAACGTTAACAGTGAGTTTCATCAGGAAAAAATTGTTTAAGATCCAAAAGGCCTTGGATAAAACTTGGGGTCCTACAGGAACAATGAGGCTGCAATCAGATTTCTTTTCAAATTACATAAAATAAGCCTTGAATCCCACTCTCTCTAAATAAAACTATAAAAGAAGAAAAAAAAAACATTATTAAGTTGTTCATTCCACATACACTTAGCATACTTTTATGTCCAACATTATAACAGGCTTTCAGGATGTACAGACAACCAAGTCAGACAGCCCCAACCCTGGAGACCTTGTGTGTGGAAAGTATCCGCTAACAATCACGGCAGAACGCTGGTGGCCCAATCAGAAGCAGGAGCAGGGAGGGTCTAACTCCCAGCACCCCAGGGGTGCAGGGAAACTTTCTGGAGGGGAGTGGAGGAGGATATTTGAATGAGCTCTGAAAGGTCTGTCATCGTTAGCCAGATAGATGGAGAGAAGGAGGAAATTCCGGGGACAGAGAGCTACGCGTGCGTGTGGGAGGCCACCCCACTGACGTCCACGTCCTAATCCCTGGAACCTGTGGATATGCTGCTTTGCATGGCGAAGGGGCTTTGCAGATGTGATCAAGGTCAAGGACCTTCAGAGGGAGAGATTCACCTAGATTATCTCCTTGGGCCCAATCTAATCACAGGGTCGGAGGGAGCTGTGAGGACACAAGAGTGGTAAGAGGGATGCCACGTTGCCAGCTACGAAGATGAGGAGAGGACAGGACAGCCTCCGTCCAGACGGAAGCTGGAGACGGAAGGAAACGAGTCTCTCCTGCAGCCCCCAGGAAGGAGCGTGGCCCTGTCAACCCTCTTGATTCTTCGCCCAGTGAGAGACGTGCTTCAGACTTCTGGCCTACAGAAATGCAGCGGAACAAATTCATGTTTCAAGCCACCAGGCTTGTTGTCATTTGTTACAGCAGCAATAGACAACTCATACGTTGTGCAAAGGCGTGGAGATGGGAGATTGAAATGCATATGGAAGGAACTCCAGCGAGCTCAACGGTGCACTAGGTAATACCTACTGATCGCCTGCCAAACACTGATTCCTTTCTTCTGCTTTGAGTAAGACCCTCTCAGAGCTCACAGACCAGTGATAGAAAAGTGAGAGAGGGCTCTGGGAGGCTCAAAGGAGGGCAAAGCCAGTGTGCCTGGGGCCCTGGGTCACAGCTCCATCGTAAAGGAGACTGCTGGATTGGGTCTTGTAGAGAGTAGCCACTGGCCAGGGAGAAGGACCTTCCAGACTGAGGAATGGCACGAGCAAAAACATTAAAAATAGCTTACCTTATGTGGGGAAAGGCAAGTGGTCCAGGGCCACTCAGAGCATGGGCAGAACTAAAGTGTGGAGAACTCAAGCTGGGCAGGAGTGACCAGCTTGTGAAGGGCCTTGAATGGTGAGTTACGGAGTTTGAACTCCACCCTATAAGGAAGAGGATGGGGCATTTGATTCTTGGCAAAGGATAAACCTGTTTCTCTACTAAATCCCTGATGCACTGAGATTTTCCGGAGAAGAGGATTTCCAAGTCTCAGCCAGTAGAAGACACTCAGACTGTGCTCAGCTGGGAGCCTGGGAGGCTGAGCCACCAGGGGGTCCCCAGGCCTCCAGGCAGCACTCTCGTTCCATGAGACATTACAAAAAAGCAACAGGCACCAAGCTGTGCCAGCCTCTTTCTTCTGCCAGGCCTCCAGGCAGCCTCAGTGCCACCAGGAGGAGTTTGCCTCTGTGCCTCCCCACACAACTCTCAATTCCCCTTATCTGAGTCTTCCCCCTCCACCTTGAGGTCAACAGCATGTAGTCCGGCCTCTTCTTTGACAAATGAAAATTGGGAGAGATACATGAAGGGCATTTTCTAAAGTCAAGGAAGGCTAAATTATGTTAATCAAGGTACTCAGTCCTCCAGCTTTTCCTGCAGACCAGATTGAACATCACCTCCTCCAGGAAGCCCTCCCAGACCTGATCAGGCAATGCTAACCCTTATCTCTCATGTGCCCCCATGGTACCTGTGCACACCTCTCCTACTGAATGACACTTATCTGTGGAACACAGAAGACTACTGGGGTCTGTGTTGGAAGCTGGTCGAATACTCACCAAACTTGTATCCTCTTCCTGGGTTCACAACCCACCTCCATTCCTCAACCCCTTGGCACCTAGTAGGGGCCACCTGTCTTGTTCTTCACAGTGAAACCTGAGCAGAAGTGACGTATCCCTTCCAGGACAAGGCAGTTAAAGCACAGAGTGTCTCCTATAGGTTCTTCCTCTCCCCCTCTCCTCCTCAAGACTGTGTGTGCAGGGGGCTCCAATGGAAGGAACCGGAACCCGAGCCACTGCCCAAAGGAGAGCTGTCTGCATAGGAGCATCCGCAGAAGACCGAGCCCATCAGCCCATCATGAGCTCCTCAGACAGGTGCAGTCCAAGGGCCGAAATCCATGAATCCAGCAAGACCATGCTCTGAGGTCGGGGGGGAGGGGGGGGTGGTGATGAGTAAAGACTCCTGTACCTGCTGGAGGACTGGGGCTCTCCCCATCTCTGGATCTCTCTGTCTGCATTTCCACACTCAGGGTGCATCACCCCCTCCTTCAGGAGCCCCAAAGGTTTGGGTAGTGGAGTATAAGCCTGGACAGTTGCTGCTTTTTCTTCTTTTTTGTAACAGAAGTGCCTGCCTGACCTAAGCTTTGGTTGCCAAGGCAGCCGCTCCATGGGTGACCGTGTGGAGTAAACACGTGGCCAGGTAAAGAGCCCAGCCCCCTCCCCCACTGATGCTTCTCCGTGATAAATTTTGGGTTAATTTTGATAACTGATCATTCGGGCCACTTCTTTTTTCTGTTCTTCAGCTTTAAATTCCTGATCTTACCATGTTTTGAATTCACCAATAAAGAGGGAGCCTGTGAAACCTCAGCCTCGTCTCCAATAAAAGCAGAACCCCAGAGGCTCTCTCTCCCCCCCCCCTTCCTCTCTCCCTCAGTCCTGCAGCTATGCTATGTAATTTCCGGGTCCTGCAAGTAATAAACCTTTATTTTTTTCAAATATTGGTTATTGATAGGCTGGACCTGCAGAAAACAGGCTGTGTCTATTGACCTTGGTTTCCCCAGAGCCAGGCACACAGTGACCTCAAGCACAGGAGTGCTGGAGAAAATCAGTGGACGGACGGATGGACAGATGGATGACAAATGAGTAAAGGTACAGAACTCAGGTGTACTGCAGAAAGACAGTCCCAGAGAAGAGACAGAAGCCCATCTCTGAGACACAAAATCAAAGTAGCTATAATAGCAGGAATGAAAGGAGGACATGGTGTCAGTATTTTTACCTAAGGCCTTGCAATCCCAGGAGAAGACTGGCCCAGACACCAGGGACAGGCCCGAGCCTTCCCATCACCAAGCTGTAGCTCTGGGGAAGCAAGGCAGAGAGCAGGGAGCAGGCAGGTCACGGCCCTGAAGTATCCTTCCTACCAGGGGTCGGGCTCCACTTGCCTGCATCCCCAGAGCGCAGGTAGAATCTGTGGCTTTGGCCACAGCGCCAGGACATGACTTGCAATGCCTTGAGCACTGCGGTGAGAGGCGACTCCTTTTTCCGTCCTTTTGGGCCTGTGGGGCTTATCATAAAGTACCCTCTGCTTCCGTGTCTATAGGAGAAAATGCCTTCTAAATCTATTAAGTTGCTAATGCGTGCATTCGCAGACCAGAAAGAAAGGTGCACGATTGATGGATGTACTTGTCATATTTATGGTTTGTAGCCATGTGATTAATGGACTTTGTGGTTTATAATGCAATGCTCGTTTCGCTCTCCTCTTTAAGCTCCAGGTGATTTATAGGGCCTGGCACTGCTGTGCATTTCAATGGGATGACAGTGATAACATTTTATCACCCTGGATTATCAATTAGTCCCCTTGGAGAAAAGGATGGCCCAGATTCAGGCTGGGAGCAAGATGGGGAGAGGGGATGCTCCCTGAGAGCACCTGTGCCCAACACCTGGAGACCACAGCCTTCCTCCCTGAGAGCCGAGTCCCAGTTCATCTCTAAGATAAGAGGCTGCAAGCATTTGGAGACAGGACAGAAGCTGGGACCTCCCTATGGCAGAGCCTTCCCTCATCTGTCACCAGGCTATGCCGAGGTCCCTCCTCCATCTCCTTACCCCCTCCCTGCCCACTCTGATCTAGTTTCCACATACAGCCTCCAGAGGAATTACTATGGGGGGTACCCCCAGCATTCGTATTTTGAGGCCCTAACCCCCACAACCTCAGAATATGACTGCATTTGGACATAGGGCCTTTAAAAAGATGATTAATGTCATGTAAAGTCATTAGCGTGAGCCCTAATCCAGTGTGACACGTGTCCTTATAAAGAGGAGATTAGGACAGAGATGCACAGAAGGAAGACCACGTGAAGACACAGGGAGACAGCACCGGCAAGCCACAGAGAAACCAACCCCGCTGACACCTTGATCTCAGACTTCTAGCCTCCAGGACCGTGAAAGTATAAATTTCTGCTCTTAATGCCCCCAGTCTGTGGGCTTTTGTTATGGCAACCCCAGGACTCTAGTAGAAGAGTCCCCCTTTCATATTCTTTTCTAAAACGTCCAAGTCTTCACTACTTTTTTTCTGTGTGACCTTGGCCACACCAGATAACCTGTCTAAGCCTCAGTTTCCTCATCTGTAAAGTGGAAATAATAATAGTTACATTGCAGAGTGAGTGAAAACATTAAATAATTGCTTAGCACAGTACTGGAGACACCCCCTGTGCTGCAAAAAACACATACTTACCACTCAGCCACCTGTCTGTTCCCTCGGGCCAGAATGCCCTTCTCCCCACTTCTCCACCAGGTGACATCACCTCTCTCCTTTGAGTCCCAGCCCAAGGGGCCCTCCTCTCTGCAACCTCTGTGATTCTTTAACAACACATTGTCCCCCTGCAGCTTCTCTGCACTTGTCTCACTGGGTGTGAGCCTGCCTCTCTGTTTCATGAGCCTTGTCTCAATGTGGGACTGTGACTCCTTCAGGATGGGACCAAGTCCAAGCCTCCTCTATCACCCACAGCTAGTGCAGTGCGTGCCACACAGTAGGTGATCAATGGAAGGACTCAGAAGGGCCAAAGGCAAGGTGAGCAGGAATCTGGGGCATAGGCAGGAGCCCGGGCATGGCCCTGGCAAGATCCTGGGAACCAGACAGGACCCAGCCAGTTCAGAAACCCAAGTGTAGGTTTGCCTACTCATACATAGTCCCTCCCTTTCATCTTAGCCTCTCCTTTCCTCCTCATCCCCTATTCTGCTTCTGACATTGGTCGATCACCCAACAGATGTGAATCGATGCCCACATGTCAGGTGCAGATACACATGGGGAGCCAGACAAGAGAGCACCTGCCCTCTGGGCCTCGCAGCCCGGTGGGGAGTCCAGTAATAAAGCAGTAGGCACCTAAAGGCACAGCTCCAAATTCGACATGAGCTATGAAGACCAAAGAGGGAAGTGAGGACCAGACTAGCAGGGGAGACCTACTCTAGATGGGGCAATGAGGGAGCCTCTCCAAGGAACTGATGTTCAAGTCCAAGGGTGAAAAAGCAGGGCTGGCAATCAGGAGTCCAGCTGCTCCGTGTGGTGCCTTGGTGTGCATCAGACACAGCTCTGAGCACGTGCTCACAGTGAGAAGGGGACAGGCTGGGTTTCAGTCCCTCCCTGCCCTCGTGGTAGGCATCCCCTTCATGCAGTTTACAACCTGCACAACTGAACGCATGTGCCATTTCTGGGGTTGACCCATTTCTGGACTTGGTGACCCAGTTGGACTTTCTGATTTTGACCTTTTGTGCTTCCAGGGGCCTATGTTCACATTCATCACCAGTTCCCTCCCACTTTGGGCTGCCCTGATCCAGCTCTTGACTCTGGAAAGCAGACGTCGGTATGAGCTCCTGGCTGGTGTTTCTAGGGGTTCACGGCAGCCCCCAAACAAGAGAGCACAGACAGCAAAGCAGAACACTAGTTGGTGAGTTAGAAGTTAGTGCACAGAAAAAGCACAGGGGAACAAAGATAGGGAGCCCCTTTAGAACAGGGACCACAGTGCCATCACCCCTGGGTCCCCAGAAGCCACTCAGTGCCTAGAAAGAAGAGGCATGCAGCAACATCGATGGGAAAGGGGAAGGAAGGTGGGCAGAAGGGGGAGATAAGGAAGCATAGAAGGAAGGGAGAACCTCAGAGACAGAGCCAGACAGGCAGGCCAAGCAGATCCCTGGGGCAAGGGTGGGAGAGGGACAGCCATTAAGGCTACTGGTGTCATCCAGCTGAGAGACGACGGTGGGCACAGAGGACATAACGGCAGTCGGAGGGAGAGTGGGCATAACTGAGATATATTTGCTGACGGGCTGGATGGGAGTGATGAGGGACAGGAGGAATTAAGGATGATTTCTGAGTCTCTGCTTTGGGAAAAAAATTAAAATGAGGCATGCAAAACCATTAGTGAGATGGGGAAGATGGGCAGAAAAGCAGGTTGGAAGGCAGTAGAATCAGGGGTTGCAAATTTGAAATACTTGTGATATATATACAAGTGGGAACAGACACTTTCAAGTAGACAGTTGGAGACGCACATCCAATGTTCAAGAGCCCATCGGATGAAGATATAAATCATAGAGGAATCAGGTCTAGGAGAGGTCCAGGGGCCAGTCCGCCTTGGGAAGGTAAAGAGCCAGACAGGAGGAGTGAGTGAGTGTGAACAGGGCAATAGGAAGAAAAGCAGGGAAGGTGTGGTTTCATGAAGCCAAGACAGGGGAGTGTTTCTAGAAAAGAAGGAATGACCAGCAGGAGGAAAAGCTGCTGAGAGGTCAGTTAAATCAAGGACACAAACACCCACAAAATGTGGTCGTTTGGGAGAGGTAGGAGCAAACGTCTGATGGGAGTCAAGAGTGAACGAGAGGAGAGGAATTCATCCAAAAGAGAATGACAGGTGTATAATAAACTCTTTCAAAGAGTTTTGCTGAAAGGGGGAATAACGAAAGAGGGAGGGCTGAGCAGGAGGGAAATTTGGGGTCAAAGAAGGGTTTTGTTGAAGATGGAAAAATAATATGGCACGCCTGTGGGCTGATGGGAATGAGCTGAGTTTAGAAGCTGCAGGGGAGAGGAGAGAGTTGCCGCAGTGATGTGCTCAGGAAGACAGAGCCTATCTGGTGCACAGGTGGAGGGGGTGGCCTTGGAAGGGACAGCTCATCAACTGTACCAGCAGGGAGGCAGACCTGGACAGACACAAGCCTCGCATGCATGAGATGCTCGGTGCATGTGAAAATTACCCTTTACCGCCCACCTGGTCCCAGAGTTGCTCAGCTCCTTCTCATCTGTCTTCTTGGCCCAGACCCACTGCCTGCTCTCTGCTTATTCCCGGCAGACCCGTGGCTGCCCGGTATGATTCCTTGCCCTTTCCAGGCCCGCCTCCTCCCTCTGTTTCTCACCTGGCCTTTCCACAGCTCTCCTCCACTCTCAGCCTTTCCATCCCTGAGATGTCCAGCAAGGTGCCAGCAAGTGGGACAGGCACTGAAGGGTAGGAGTACATGCCCATGCCCTTGGGGACACGAGGAAGTTTCAAGGAGCTGGCAGCACAGGAACTGGGCCACCTGCACGGCCGCACAAAAGCAGGGACTTCTTGCCAAATGTTAATGACATGCCTGAATGGAAAATTAAAAGGCTGGGAGTCCCCATTCTCCACCTCCTCTCTTCCACTGCCACGTCTCCCAGAAATCAGAGGAGTGAGGCTGAGCCGGGCATGCCCCCCAGAGACAGCGGCAGTCTTGATTGAAAAGGGGAATGGGAGAGAAGTGGACATCCCAGGAGCACCCGGAGAACACCAGGGCATCACTGCCAGCGTTCTCTGTGGGTTCCCTGGGCTGGGGCGTGGTCCAGTGGCTGGCAGAGTGGCGGACGCAGTAGGGGGCACTCCAGTGGATTCCTGGCCTCCTTTTTTTAATTTAGATTATATGTTATTGTTTACGCTATTACAGTTGTCTCAATTTTTTTCCCTTCCCCCCTCCACACAAACCCCGCCACTCCCTCAGGCAACCCCTGCTGTCCACATCCAGGGGTCGTGCTCACATGTTCTTTGGCCTCTTTCCTATACTGTACTTCACATCCTCGTGACTATTCTGTAACAACCAATTTGTACCTCTCAATCCTCTCATCTTTTTTGCTCATCCCCTCAACCCCCCTCCCATGTGGCAACTGTCAAAATGCCCTCTGTATGTGATACTATTTCTGTTCTGCTTGTTCATTTATTTTGTTTTTTGGATTTCATTGTTGATAGGCATGTAATTATTGCCATTTTATTGTTCATATTTTTTACCTTCTTCTTCTTAAAGAAGACCCATTACCATTTCATATAATACTGGTTTGATGGTGATGAACTCTTTTAGCTTTTTCTTGTCTGGGAAGCTCTTCATCTGTCCTTTGATTCCAAATGACAGCTTTGCTGGTCTTCTTCATAGGGAGATGCCACAAACCTCTGCCAGCTGGGGAGCCGGGATGGAGGAACAGCCCCAGCCCAGCTCTGTACCTCCCCGCCCACCAGGGACTGTCCTGACCTGCCACTGTCCAAAGCACCATCTCCCAGCTGGATGCCGACAGTGACCACGGTTAACCAGACAGTGGCTGTTCATTGGTCGGTAAATATTTCAAAAGAGTGGGCAATCATGTGAAGCCCCACCTTTGATGAGTCAGAGAATACGACTTCTGACTTCCCATCACAGCCTTGTGGACGCGCCTGTCTGCCTGTCTCTCCCACCCCTTCTCTGCTCTCGCCCTTGTTTTTCTTTTCTCTCCTCCTCA
Source organism: Anoura caudifer (assembly GCA_004027475.1). Taxonomy (NCBI): domain Eukaryota; kingdom Metazoa; phylum Chordata; class Mammalia; order Chiroptera; family Phyllostomidae; genus Anoura; species Anoura caudifer. The sequence goes on along the minus strand of PVKU01000781.1, from coordinate 53,628 downwards.
GTCTACCTCCCTTTTCTACTTCGTCAGTCCCTCTTTCTCTCACTGTCTCTCTGTCTTCACTGCCATGCTCTGTCTCCGCTTACCCCCTCCTTCTTCTAAAATAATCATGACAGGAGATTGTAGGCAGTAATATTTGCTAATTAGCCTCTATTCCAAACTGTTAGTATCAAGTGTTGAGCTACAACCAGTAGGTAACACTATAGGTAGAGATAGGTAGGTAGGTAGGTGGACAGACAGACAGACAGACAGATACATGGGTAGTTTTATATATAAGCTACACAATATGCCCAGAGCATATGTATGTACATAATACATTATGTACATACTGTGTGCTGGATGCTTTTCAAAGCAGTTTTACAAGCATTAAAACATATTTAATCCTCACAATAACCATAAAGCCAGGTGTTGTTATCTCTTTTTGACAGATAAGAAAAGGAAGCACAAGTAACTTGCCCAAAGTCACACCATTTTATACTTTGAGGAGTCAGAATTCAAACCGAGGTGGTCTGGACTCAAACCTGAGCCACTGAGACGTGGAGAAGTTGAGCGGCTTGTCTGGCGTCACAGCGCTAAGAACTTGGAGGGCCAGGAAGCAGGCTGAGGGACATCTGGTCCCAAAGCCCAGCTCCTGCCTCCATCAGAGGGGTGGTGCCCACGGTCCCTGCCCCTAACTTGGGATGCAGAAGAGATGGATAGTCTACACTTTCTTCTATAATTCCTTATCCAATTTTCTGTTTCTTTTAATGAGTGACCTTTGATGAATCATCTCCTCCCTGTGGATTCCAGACTGTCACTAAGAATTTAAAAATTCCCCACCCCCTAGCCTACCTAAATCACCTCTCTTCAAAGGATAGATATGAAGTACCCTTCCAACTAAAACTGCCATGATCGGGCACTAACCTTTTTTTTTCTTTGAGAATTCGTAAGTGATTCATGTGTATGAGATCATTTAACCAACATATTTTGAGTGCCTGTTGGAGATAAAGAGTTTCCCAGCCTCAAAAAGAATGCAGTCTGAGAGGGCAGGTAAGGCAGGACCCTTAAGTCTTGGTCAAGGTGAAAAGTAACAGGAGGCTTAAAACTAGGACAGGTGAATATTACAATGGGAGCTCGGGGGCTAGAGGGTTTTGAAAGGCTTCCTAGGGGAGGAGGACTACAGCTGGGATCCTAAGATGCACTGCATTTGGATCCTTCCCTTCCCGTAGAGTCTCAGCACTGCCTTTGAAATCCCTGCAGGTATGAGGATGGAGAAGGTTGTGGAGACTCGACAGACTCCATGTCACGTCTGGAAGTTAGATTTTCATTGCTGTTAACCCCTCAATGCCCTCCTGACCTGTGTCACTCTATACAAGATAATTGGTCTCTTTGTTCTAAAAAGAGAAGAAAAACATTTTAATAGGCATTTTTTTAGCTTCCTAGTTGTTTCAATACTAGAAAAATCAGGCAGCTCTTCTTAAAACACCACTTTTATTTCATCTGTCCTAGACTGAAAACTCAATGCCTGCTCACCCCACATGCCTGAAGAATCCTGTCCAAACTCAGCTTGGCACTAAAGTCTTCCATGACCTGGTTCCAAGGGGCTCTTCTGGCCTTAGCTCTCACATAACCCCATTGGTGTTCGCTCTAGGCATGCTACAGGAGAGACCCACGTGCTAAAAAAGAACACAGAAGGTCCTGCAGTTTGATTAAGGAAGAGGATAAAAGAAACACTGAGCTTCCATTTCCCCACTGAGTTTCCATTTCCCCACTGAGTTTTCCCAGCTGGCTCCTGCCTCAGTGATGCGCTAAAACCACCCATCAAACAATGAAACAGAAAGTGAACTGGAGGCCAAGCAGTGCAACTTTGGTTGACCCAATGTGCCAAAGAATTCAACCACATGGTTCAGTCCCATGGGGTGTCTACTAAGCAGTGGGTACAACATAACATAAGGCAGTGAATAAACTTGTGAGCCTTGCCTTACAGTCAGACAGGCAAGGAGGGCTGGGGGGGTCCTAGGTGAAGCGAAGCACATGATATGCCAACAATAATAGTGGCCACCACTGCAAAGGGAACCACCGTCAGAAAGCTCAGGGCTGCAACTTATTTTGCCATCGCTCAATTTAATTCTTCTCTTATGCTTCATTTTGTTTGGTGGCAGAAACTAAATCTCACATTCTGGTCTACTCTTCGGTGCAGTACTCATATTCTCCAGAGATTAAATAATGTCAAGGCACAGGTCTGTAGAACAATCCGATCTGCAGACACCTAACCGAGTGGCATCTGCAGAGAGGCCGCACTGCTGTGTCGCCACGGCCAGGTTTCCAGGCTCCCTCACAGCTGCACTCCACTCGGAGCCTTTGGAAAGCCCACTGGGTCCAGAGAAGTCATTCTCTGCTCCCCAGGAAACTTATGAGACTCACCCAGTCATCTGTACCTGACAAACACCTGGAAACATTTCAGCTGAATTCCTCAGGCCAACTGCAGCTCAGGAGAATCATGGGGTGTTTCCATTTTCCCAAGGCTTTTGCAGGAAAAAGGGCACATGTTCCCTCTGCTACCAGATACCAACATTAACTGGGAAATTCTGTCATTTCTCCTCCCCTTACGTTTTCCCTGGAAAGAAAGGACAAGCACAGCTATTTCTAGGGACTAAACATCTAAGCTCCAATTTTCACTGACTATTCTTTCTCTCTTTCTTAATTCCAGAAGACTTGTATCTCCTCCACAGGGGAAATATCTAAATCATAATGCATTCTTGCCCATATATTGAGTAGAGACTTTATGTAGTGAGTTAATCAAAGCTTTAATTTTTTTTAAAAAAACTTTGTTTTAAACTTCATCTCTATATGCAATTCAAAATTTTGTTTTGGGGCCGCATATTCAATAAGAACAGTGAACCCCAAGCAGGACAAACACAAATAAATCCTCACCTAAGCACATCATAGGCAAACTGCTAAAAAGATAAAGAACATCTATAAAGTTTCAAGAGAGAAAATGCCACACCATATATGGAAGGGTCTGTAATAAGAATGACAGCTGATGTCTCGGCGGAAACAGTGGAACAGCACCTTTGAAGTGCTGGGGGCGGGGGATCTGTCAACCATGACGTCTATATCCAACGAAAATACCCTTCAAAAGTGAGAATGAAAGAAAACCATATTCAGACAGACCAAAAAAGCTGAGAGAATTCGTCTCCAGCTGATTTTCACTATAAGAAGTGTTCAATCAAGTTCTTCAGGGTGAAGGGAAATAAATCAGCTGGAAGCCTAAATCTGTGAGAAGAAATAGAGAAATAAGAATGATAATGATAAGTATGAGGGTAAATGTTTATGTCATTTTAGTTATCTTTGTTTTATACATTATATATATTAAGAGACTGTTTAAAGGAAAATAAATAAGTTTATTATGCAGTTTAGAACACATATAGAAAGATGATATGTAAAAACAAGAGTACACAAGGCAAGAAGAGGTAAAATAAGTTTCAGGTTTATTATCTTGTGAAAGAGTATAATATTAGCTGAAGGATACAGTGATGACTTAAAGATACTTGTTACAATCTCTAGAACAATCACTAAAAAAAAAAAACCCCACAAAGTACAGCTAAAAGTAATAAAGGAGATTCAATTGAACACTAAAAATTACTTGGCTCACCAAAACAACAGTCAAGGAAGGAGGAACAGAGGAACAAAGACTAGATGAGACAAATAAAAATATACACCAAGATGAAAGATCAATACTTTCATTAAATGTAAATGGACTAAGAATTGCAATTCTAAACCAGAGACGTTTGAGTAAAGTTTTAAAAGACCTCACTACATGCTATTTGTAACTAAAAATACTTTCAACATCAAAACTGATGGATTAAAAGTAAAAGTGTGTATAAAAGACAAACCCTGTAAACATTAAGCACAAGAAAGCTGGTGTGTCCATATTAACATTAAGCAAAGTAGGAAAAGGACAAAGTGGACAAATGTCTTGAAAAATACAACTTACCAAAGCCAATGCAAGAAGACTAGAAAGTCCAAATAGCCTTATATCTGTTAAAGAAATTAAATTAGTCAATAACTTTCCCAGAAGGATGATTCTAGGTCAGGATGGTTTACCTAATGAATTATAATACTAGAAAACTAATTTTACATAAACTCTCTCGTAAGTTGAGTTCCCCAAGAAATAGACTTGGAGATAGAGTTTTAGTGAAGTTGTTCATTGGAGGAAGTTCTTGGGAGCAACACCTATTGTTACAGAAAATAATTCGGAAAATAATGACTCTGGTGTGATTTGGGGTGATGGAGTGAGGCTTTATTACACGCGTGGACCCAGAGGAGGCAGTCTCCAAATTCTGGGCCCCAAACCTTGGCTGGGCAGGGCTTTTATTGCTCTCTGGATGCCATATCCTACGTGGCAAAAGCAGGAGGTACAGAAGCTGATGCAAAAATAACTCTAGCCTGGAGGTGTCCTTATAGGAAGCTGGGTGTACAGAAGCCAAAGCAGAAATTATGACTACCTAACTGAAACCCGACAGTTTTGCGGTTTCTAAGTAACCTAAACAAAACTCTTTCCCAGTTCCCGGTCCCTCTTCTGGGTCACTTTGTCCTAGTTGACCTTTCTTCTATACTATCATATAGCAAAAGAAGAAAGATTAGGAAGGAGAAGTGGAACCGTGACGGAGCGGCAACAGAGGTTTCAGCCTCTTTCAAGTTGTACCCAACAGAGGAGGGGTCCAGACCCTTTGTAGCCCCACATCAACCTAGTCATGGGGTGCAGGCTGGGCAAGAGGGCTGTGTTGTCCAAGTGCAAGTCCTGGGGCAGTGTCATCAGCAGACACTTTTCCCAGAAGCAGAAAGCTGGGCCCTTCATTTCTGAACACGAGGATCTGGAGCGGATGGGGGTACCACAGGAGCTATTACAAACTTTTTCAGAAAGTAGTAAAGGAAGAAACATTTTGTAACTCATTCTGGGGCCAGAAAATACTTCAATAACAAAAACTGAAAAATATAGGACAAGAAAGAAAATTACAGGCTGATATTCCCCTTGAGCATAAATGCAAAATTCCTCCATAAAATGCTAGCTGCTTGAATCTGTCATATAGTAAAAGGATAATGCATCACGACCAAGTGCTGTTTATTCCGGGCACTTGAGATTGATTTAATATAAAAAGAAAGCAATGCAATTCACCACACTAGAATAAAAGATGAAAATCACATAATCGCCGCAAAAGATGCAGAAAAGGCATTTGACAAAACTCAATTCCCATTTATGATTTTTTAAAATCTTAGAAAAACTAGAAATAGAAAGGAGCTTCCTCAATCTCATAAAGGGAATCTGTGAAAAATTCACAGATAATATTCCACTTAGTAGGGAAATGTTGACTGTTTTCCTCCTAAGATTGGGAACAAGTCAAGGATGCCTGTCCCCACTACTTCCATTTAGTATTGCACTGAAGGTCCTATCCAGTGCAATAGAGCAATAAAAGGAAATAAAAAGCACAAAGACTAGAAAGGAAGACATAAATCTTTATACACAAATAAAAGTATTGTTTATACAGAAAACTGTTAAGGAATCTACAGAAATACTAATAAAACAAATAGGTGAATTTAACAAATTCACAGGAAACAAGACCAGTACATAAAAATTAGTTGTATTTCTATGTACCAGAAAGGAACAACTGGAATATTAAATTTTTTTAAAGAATTTAATTAAAAACAGCATCAAAAATTAATTACCAAAGAATGAATATCATAAACGATGTGCAAGACTTCTCTATTAAAAATTAAAAATCTAAATAAAAGAGGAGATGCTGTGTCCACCCTCTCAATGTATTTGTAACTCAATGCAATATTAATTAAAATCAACCCAGCAGGCTTTTTTGAAGAAACTGCTACACTGATTCTAAAATATACGGCCACATAAAAGACCTAAGATGGCCAGGAAAGCCTTGAAGAAAGAACAAAGTTGAAGCAGTTGGACCACAAGACCCCAGGGTTTCCGGTAACACTGCAGTCATCGGGACAGTGAGGTGTCAGTGTCAGGCAAGGGGATAGGGAACTTAAAGCGTGACAGAGAAATAAGAGACACTCAGGACTACCAGGCATAGTTTTAAAATGGAATTATAGAAATAAAAATATAATGAAAATGTAAAACTCAGTGGATAGATTAAATTAGAAACAGCTAAAGAGATGATCCGCAAAACAGAACAAAGATTTGAAGAAAATGTCCAGCCTGCCCATGAGAAGCGTAATAGAGAATGGAGTGAAAATGTTGAACATGTGTCTAATTAGAATTCCAAGTGAGAGAATAGAGTGAATGACAAAGAGGCAATATTTGAAGAGACAAAAAGGAAAAAGTGAAGATTTTACTAAAACCGGTAAAAGAAATAAAATTAAAAATTCAAGAAAGCCCCAAGCACAGTAATTACAAGAAATCCCTTTGCTGATGCATCGAAGACAAATTTCAGAATACCAAAGAAAGATCCTCCTCGCCTGTGGGCTCCGTGACAGGAAGGAGCACTGCCACATAATGACCACCGATAAATACTTGTACAGTGAATAAATTAAATAGGAAATGTTAAAAGAAGTCCAAGAAAAAAGATCTATTGCCTACAAAGAAATACTTAGATTAGCAACTGACTTTGTAGCAACAATGGAAGCCACGTGAAAGTGAATTAATATTTTCAAAGTGCTGATAGTAACTGCCAACTTAGAATTCTGTACCAAGAGAAAAGCTATTTTTAAATAAATAAAGGTAAAATAAAGACATTTGTAAAGAGAAAGGGAGAAACTATTAACCAACAAAGAAAGCTTTTAAAGGACATACTTCAGAAGGAAATTAAATTGTTCCAGAAGGTTTCAGATCCAAGAAGAAACAGGAACAAATAAATGGTAAATATATGGGTAAATCTAAAGAAAAGTTGATTTTATTAAACACATTATCTAATATATCAGGTTTTTTAAAAAGAATTAAAATACTGAACAATGACAAATGAGTCTGGAGACATGTAAAAATATTCTCAGAAATTTGCTTTGTTCAGGAGGAAGGCAAAGGTGTTAATTAACTTTAAAATATTGCCAGATATATAATACATTATATTTGTATATGTTATAGTCTTATTTTTGTGTAACATATTATTATATATAATATTGTGGATATGTATATTTCTAGGGAAATAAAATAGAAATATAAGTTTAGTATAACTTCTCAATAAGCAGAGGAAAAAGGAAATTAAGGATAAAAATATCTCAATCAAGGCAAAATAAAATAGAAATGGAAAGGAAAAACACTAGAAAAATTGAAAAGCACAAAAAGTCTAATTTGATGGCAGAAATGAATCTAAATATATAAATCATAATAATCCTAAATGGATTAAACTCTCTGGTTAAAAGACAAAGATTATAACAACAACAGATTAAAATCCAATTATATGGGTTGCAGAAGGGCTTTGCCAGCAGCCTGCAGGGGTTCTCTGTTCTGGCACAGTCTCTGGGGTCAGGATGGGATGGAACAAGAACATGGATGAATATTTATTCACTGAACCCTATTTGATATTCAAAAGGAATTAATATGGCTTCCAGAGATGCATGCAGCAAAAGAGAATTTTTTATGATGAAATCAAAGCTAAAGGAAAACAGGGTGAAGATATAAGATGAAGTCAGATTAGCTAACAATACACCCTCAAAGCCTCGCTGGAAGGTGGCTGGTGAGTTAACTCTGAGACTCCTAGAAGCAAAAGCCAAGAGGAAAACGTGGACATTATAATTGCATTCCCAATGTCCAGAGCATTAAGAACAAATCAGTAAGGAGAGCATCAGATTTCCCTGGTACAGAGACCTGAGGGAAATTAGGCCTCAATGCAGGGGACACATGCAAGGTGATGAATAGCACTTTCGATATGTCCCTTTAACAAATCCAAGGACCTGTTTTTTGTTGTTCTACTTTTTCATGTCCTTCAATGAAGACCAATATGAAAGACATTCTATGAGGGCCAAGAGAGTAAAGTCCAAATACACAGCTCTCTAGTGTCCTGCTTGCTCCAACAACAAAATTTTTTAAATATATTTTATTCATGATGCTATTACAGTTGTCCCACTTTCCCCACTTTATTCCCCTCCACTCTGTGCACCCCTCCCACCCACATTCCCCCCCTCTAGTTCATGTCCATGGGTAATATATAAAAATTCTTTGGCTTCTACATTTCCTATACTATTCTTAACCTCCCCTTGTCTATCTTCTACCTAGCATTTATGCTGCTCATTTTCTGTACCTTTTGCCCCTCTCTCCCCACCTGCTGATAACCCTCCATGTGATCTCCATTTCTGTGGTTCTGTTCCTGTTCTTTTGTTTGCTTAGTTTGTTTTTGTTTTGTTTAAGTTTGGTTGTTAATAACTGTGAGTTTGTTGTCATTTTACTGTTCATATTTTTTATCTTCTTTTTCTTAGGTAAGTCCCTTTAACATTTCTTGTAATAAGGGCTTGGTGATGATGAATTCCTTAACTTGACCTTCTCTGGGAAGCACTTTATCTGCCCTTCCATTCTAAATGACAGCTTTGCTGGATAGAGCAATCTTGGATATAGGTCCTTGCCTTTCATGACTTGGAATACTTCTTTCCAGCCCCTTCTTGCCTGCAAGGTTTCTTTTGAGAAATCAGCTGACAGTCTTATGGGCACTCCTTTGTAGGTAACTGTCTCCTTTTCTCTTGCTGCTTTTAAGATTCTATCCTTATCTTTAATCTTGGCTAATGTAATTATAATGTGCCTTGGTGTGTCCCTCCTTGGATCCAACTTCTTTGGGACTCTCTGAGCTTCCTGGACTTCCTGGAAGTCTATTTCTTTTGTCAGATTGGAGAAGTTCTTCATTATTAGTTCAAATAAATTTTCAATTTCTTGCTCTTCCTTTTCTCCTTCTCCTTCTGGTTCCCCTATGATTCAAATGTTGGAATGCTTAAGGATGTCCTGGAGGTTCCTAAGCCTCTTCTCATTTTTTTGAATTCTTGTTTCTTCATTCTGTTCTGGTTGAATGTTTCTTTCTTCCTTCTGGCCCACACTGTTGATTTGAATCCTGGATTCCTTCCTGTCACTGTTGGTTCCCTGAACATTTTCCTTTATTTCACTTAGCATAGTCTTCATTTTTTTCCTCTAATTTGCAACCACATTCAACCAGTTCTGTGAGTATCCTGATTACCAGTGTTTTGAACTATGCATCTAATAGGCTAGCTATCTCTTCATCACTTAGTTGTATATTTTTCTGGAGCTTTGATCTGTTCTTTCATTTGGGCCTTTTTTTTTTTTTTTTTTTTTTTTTTTTTTTTTTTTTTTTTTTTTTTTTTTTTTTTTTTTTTTTTTTTTTTTTTTTTTTTTTTTTTTTTTTTTTTTTTTTTTGCCTCAGTGCACCTGTTACATAGTAACGGGCAGAGCCTTAGGTGTTCACCAGGGCAGGGCAACCCACATCACTGCATTGTGATGCTTTATGTGAGGGAGGGGTCCGAGAGGGAACAATGCCACTTCCTCCACTCTATGCTGGTTTTCAGTCACTTCCCCCACTTCCCACAAGCATATTGTGCTGATCCCAAGTGGGCAGGTTTGTGTACGTTCAAGAACCTTGTGGGTCTCTCCAACAAACTCTCCTGTGAGTCTGGGAGTTCCTCCAGCCACTGCAACCCCCACAGGTGTTTTCAGTCAGAGCTTTTGAAGCTTTATTTCCCTGCACTGGAACCCTGGGTTGTATGGTCTCACTCCCCAGTTGTTCCTCCAGGTTTATCTGCATGCGAATGTGGGATCGCCCAGTCCACAAGCTGCCATCTTGCCACCACGAGTCCCCTCCCCTCGGCTGCAGGTCTCTGCCCTTCCTACTGGTCTGGGTGAGTGTTTCTTCTTTAACTCCTTGGTTTCAGACTTCCATATAGTTGGATTTTTCTATCAGTTCAGGTTGTTTTTTGTTTTTAAATTTGTTGTTGTCCTTCTTTTGGTTGTGCGAAGAGGCACAGTACGTCCGCCTACACCTCCATCTTGACGGGAATTCCTCTCCAAGGACAAAATTGATCAGAATTGAATAATGGCTCTTGACTGTTTGGGGTTGTGGCCACTCTGAGAATCCAATCAAAGCATGAGGGTGTCAGGAACACTTCCTGAAGTGACACATTTACTGAGTCTCAAAGCCAGCCCGGGAGGTCCTGCTACATTGGTGTGTTACCCTAGGATCCCATTAGAACTGAAAACCACCACCACCAACAACAACAATGATAAGCAATAATAATAACAGCAGCATGAGCAAATGTTTACACAGTACTATGTATCGGGCACTTTTTTAAGCACTTGGACAAATGTTTGTAAATCCATTCCCCTTATACACACACGTCTTCAGCAAGCTTGTGTAGATTTTCTTTTCTTAAATAAGGAGTAGGTATTAAAAGGCCACAGTAAGTTTTTTTTAAGAAATGGAATATGACAGAGAGACCCTACTTCCTCTCTTAGGAAGCTAAGCTACCTGAGATGAAAGAGGCAAGAAGCAGGAAGACCGGTGGGGAGGGGCTGCAGCAATCTTGGCAGGAGGTGGTAGAGAAAGGAATATTTATTTATATGAAGGGAAGAGTCAACAATGTCAGACCAGTTTGGTGAAAGGGGCCATAGGGAGGGAAGAGTTAAAGCTAAGTACCCTTGCCTGGTGCTTTCTGCCTCTGTCCTTGGTCTCCCCGCCTGCAACACAAGGGCAGTCCCTGGTCCTTGGTCCATGTGCGCTGGTATGTGGGCACAGCAACAGAACAGTGCCGTGGTGGGTGATGCTTATGATGTATGTTGGTTGAGTGAAATTGATGGTCTTGAGGTGTTCCAGAGCCTTCTGAACAGAGGAAAGATGGAATCACAGCCACGGCAGCTTTGTTCTTGGATGTCTTTTCTTCATTTGTCCAGAAGCTTTTGAAAGACCACTGGGTGCCATACAACTGAGCAGGGAACCGTGAGATAAGAGACATACACAGCTCCTAGCCTGGAATAGCATGCAGTCTGCAGTGCCCAACATGGGGAGAGCCTCTGAGGTGCTCCAAGTCTAGCCTGGGAGACAAACATAAAGAACCAGGGAAGCCCATTGAGGGCCAGCTACCTGAGCTCTAGGGACGCACAGGGGTGGTGGGGAAGTTGGATCCTGGTGCTGCCATCTAGAAACAGACCGTTGATCTCTGGAAAACAGCAAACCCAGGAAGATGATTTTGTTCTCAAAAACAAATAAACCTTGAAACCTTATTACACGGAGAGAAAAATGTCAAAGGGATTTGAATGTCATTAGAATATAATCAGGGGTCTTGAGCACATTGGTTTTTTGATTGACTATGAAAACATGAGCTTTCATCAAAAAGAAATAGCTCATTGTCGATGTCACCCTTGAGAAGTGGCCTGGTGGGGCAGGAAGAACAATGGAGAGGGATTTTGCGCCATCTGTCCTCTATAAGTTGTAACATCTCTGGGGATGTTCATTTCCCCAACAATAAAACACCTGTGGCTGTGTCCACCCGGCCTTCCTCACGAGCTCCAGAGCTCCGGGTTATTGAACACCTACGGTGTGCCAGACACCCTACTGCATGGGGTATCCACATGCATTTAGCGTCTCAGTTCACAAGGACAGGCTGTTATTATTTCGCAGGGACCAAGGCCACAGAAGGTTGACATACCTCCTGAGTTCAGAGGGCTGTGTGGGGTGGGGCTACATTGCACAGGGACGAAATAAACTTGGGAGACACATGCCTGATTGTAAAGCACCATGAACAGGGGGACTGAGGGACAAGGTGACACCATCCACTCTTTTGAACCATGTCCTCTCCTGACCTAGGCAACTCTTCACCAAAATTAAGGATCCAGGTCTGAAGAAAGACATGGGTTCTTAGCTCGTGCCACTCAGTTGGCAGGTGCTGGGGAAGAGAGAGTCACAGGTGGATAGAAGTGCCTAAACCCTTACCTCCCAGCCTCCGTTGCCTCCTCTCTTGCCTCCTCTCTTGCCTCGACCCTCCCCACTAGCTTTCCACCCCACCCCACCCCCATCTCCACGAAGCCAAGAAAGCATGCAGACCCACACAGGAATCCCAAATTAGCTCAACCTGACTCCCAGCTGCTGGATGAGCCTAATTAGACCAAATTAATAATTTATTCAAGCAAAATGAGACATGCCAAGAATCTCCAGGGAGGCTGTAAAATGATAATGCCGTCTTATTAGAAAAATGTGTCAACACCCCATGCAGACGCTTTGATTTTGGGACGGAAGCGGGAGGCTGGCAAGTGTGATATAACTCACCTTCTGAGGCCAGCTCCTGGTCCTCCCACCTGCACGCTCCAGGCATGACATCACCTGTCCCAGGGGTGCACTCCTCGCCTCCCCCTCCTCCCTCCCCTCTTCTCCTTTCACCTGACACATCATTAACCTAAACTCTTGAGATCACTCTCCCCCACCAGAAAGGAAAGCCAGATGACAAGCTAATATTTCCATGTCACACACTGAGTGATTCTTACATAAAAATTAACAGGCACTTGACAAAGTCATAATTACTAACTAATGATGCATTATGCAATCTCTATAATTAGTTGTGTTATTGATATTGCCTTCCGACCACAGAGCCGGTGGGGCCACCTTTATTTATAGCCAGGGAAATGGCTAGTCTGTGTGCAGGCTGTTAAGCGAGAACTTCGGGGAAACCCTTTCCTTCCAACACCTGCCATGACCCGGCTCGTGCTGCCTGTGGGCCAGTCCCCCCTGGAGCCTTTTCCGTCTTCAGAGCGACAGGAACCAACCAACCAATGTGCACAAGTGTCCACGTGAGGACACGGAATTTGTCAAGTGTCCCAGCTGTTTGAAGCATGTTGCACAAGATGTGGACGTTGAAGACTTTCACAGAACTTAGCGAGCAACCTTTTTCATTTGCCAAGCTCACGGCACCCCTACTGGACTTTGTGTCTATTGATCCATTTTACAGGTGAGAGGACTGAGGCTCAGAGAGGTGAGCCAATGAGCCCAGTGCACAGCGAGCACGCAAAGCTGGGACGTGGACGCACGTCTCCTGATTGAAGGCCCGGGAGGCTGCGTCCTCTAGTGGGGACAGACAGCAGGTTCAAACACTGGCTCACACTCCAGGGTGTTGTGAGGATTAAACAAACTCCTACCATTATAGGATAAATTATATTATCGTGTGTTACATTGTATTCCCTCACACAACACCGTGTCACATTACATTGTTTTATATTGTGTATCTTTTCGTAGGATGGCCCCATGTTCAGTTTGCCCACAGCAGTCCCTGTTAGGACAAATGTCCTAGGAATTGTTAACAGTGCTCTCTTCCTTCCTGGAAGTGTTTCGAGTGGACGGTAATTTACAGGGACCCCTAACGTTAAGGCCCCTTTCTACCCTGAGCACCTGTGACTCTCTCCCCATTCATTGATCTGGATAAGGGAGTGTCTGTCACTTGCAGAGGAAAGACACTAGAACGTCTGGCCCCCCTACTCTGTGTCCTGAGAGTGTCCTGCACTTTACCTGTGACAACTCCTGTCACCCTTACTCATAGGTCCAGACATCACATCTGACTCTCCCACCAAAACAGAAAGCCCACAAGAGCAAGACGTCTGCCTAAAACCTCCCAGCCCAGTGAGGGGCGTGGCACACTCCGCCCCGTCCTTGGGGTCTCCACGAGGGTGGCCTCCTTGGGGAGGCCTCCCCTGACCGTCCCCTCTAAAATAGCCCCTCCCACGATGTTCTACTCTCTGGGATCCTCCCCTGAGTATCTAGCCCTGTCACTCTATTACCTTTCACACTAGATGACATTTTTGTGAGCTCATGGTCTGTCTCTTCGCGAGAACAGAAACTAACACAACTCCTTCAGAGCAGGGACCTCGGTTCTCAGGTTCTCCGCGGAAGGCACAGTGCCTGGCCCAGCGCAGCATCCAGTAACGACGGTGAGTGAGTGAACGGTGTTGGCTGGGAGTGAGATGAGGTCATGGATGCACCGAGCTTCACAAAGCACCTTGTTCAAGGGTACGAGCTCGACAACTGTTCACCGCTCCTTCCGCCACCATTTCTGCCACAGCTGTTCCTCCAGAGTAGTAACTACGGCCAGCGCTGTGCCGGACGCAGTGAGGGACGCAGCTAACCGTGGGAGCAAGAGAGACGCGCCTCACCCACGTTGTTTCACACAAGCTCCACAGCGACCCCAGGAGGTAAGTATTCTTATTATCCCCCGTTTATAGGGAAGAAAGCAGAGGCACGGGGAGGTAAATTAACTTGTCCAAGGTCACACGGCTGAGTGGCAGAATCAGGATTGGAACCCAGGACGTCTGGCACCAGCTCCACCACTTAGTCACTAACTGAACAGCCTCTGCCTTATCAGTAAGCCAGAGTCTGCCCCCAGCGAGCTGACCGGACACAAAACAGAGCAAGTGCCCCGCACATAATTGTTCAATTAATTAATTAGGAATGAATTGCATTTAGGGAGAGAGGAGCCACTCTGGGCCACAGAAGCCACACTTATCCTGTCTCCTCTCCATGGTCAGCAGGGATTTACCCTCATTTAAGGGAAGAGGTCATTTTAGTCATAATCTCAGCTTCCTACAACTCTGGATAAATCAATAAAAGGGCAACCTTCCCTAAGATCTCCTCCAAAGACTGGCGAGGGAAGAGGGGGAAGTACATTATAGTCAAGATTAGACTTGAAATAATTTACAAAGTGTCATGTGGAAAACATGCCTTTGAGCGGAGCCCGATGCTCCTTCACGGGGCCGTTGCTCTTCTCTCGCCCACGAGAGGGGTTCTTGCTTCACTCTCCTCCTCCCACCTCAGAGCCACACGTTGGAGGGGCCCTGAGTTAAATCAAAATTACATTTCTCTGGCTGTCTCTCGGTCCAGTGAGACAGTCCACTCTCATTGGCGCCTGGTGGCTCAGGGGGCCAGGGTCAGGTTAATAATAATAATGCTATGTATTCATAGAGCACTGTTTGCAAGAAGCACCTGCGCACATTATCTTGCAGGGGCCTCTATTATTAACTGGGAACTGAGCTTTCGGCCCTAAGTCATAGGCTGGAATGGGGCCCCTGAGGCTGGCGAGAAGTCAAAGCAGCTTCCAAGAATTTCTTGATCAAAGGGTTAGTGTTCTGCATGAGCAGCCAGCATTTCCTTGGCTCTCACCCTCCTGCACAGACCTGCCCTCTATCTGAAGGCCTCAGAGCCTTCACCTGTAAGATGGAGCTCAACAAGTTGAAGGCAGAGGGGCTGTCGACCAGGGATGCTTTCTGCTGCCAGTAACAGAACATCAGGCTAACACAAAACACAAGGGGCTGCCAGCATCAATTCAGTATCCCAGTGATGTCAGGGTTGTAGCTCTGCAATTCTCTAGTCCCTTCCTTTGTGGTGATAGAACGGCTGCTGCAGCTCCAGGCATTGTGCCCACATTCCAGGTAGGATGAGAGAAAGGCAGGGGAGAGTAAAGACAGCTCTGTCTATCCCTTTCACCAGTAAAGCAAAAGCTTTCTCAGTAGCCCTGCCCCCACACCCACCAGATGTCCACTTACATATCATTGGCTAAAATGGGATCACACTAACATGCTTAGCTATACTCTAGATTAATCATCAAGGGGAAAAATGTTGGGAGGGGGTGCTGGGTTTACCAGTTAACTGGGTTTCACTGCAGAGGGCAGTGAAAAGAACACCGTCTAGTCAGACACTCGGGCTCTGTTATCATCTGGGTCTGTGGTCTCAATTTCCTCACCCATAAAATGGGGAGCACTAAACCCAATGACCTCTAGCTTGATCACCGACTCAGTTTATGACGTCTACAGAAACGCCCAATGCTGACAAAGAGGCACTAGACTGTAATCCCCAGCTCCTTGCTCCCCTCAAATTGTCAGCCCTGAGCGCTGGAGGCCCAAGAGCCTAGGATGAAATGAAAGCATGCCAGGCTGTGGGGGAATCAGAGGCACTGGGCGGGGGGCCGTGTCCAGACACCCAGGCTCCCCTTCATTGTCCATACTGCTCACTCCTCAAATATTGGGTGTGTCCAGGATAGAGTCTTCCAATCAAAAGTCATGTAACCTGCAATAATAATAATAATGTCAAAGATTGAAATGAAACTTCAGTATTCACCAGACATTATGCTAAGAGCTTCCCCTGTGTTATCTTACCAAACCCTAACAATTTCATAATGTAGGTGTTATCAATACACCCATTTCATAGATGAGTAAAGTGAGGCTCCAAGGCATGTCCTTGCCTGATTTCACACAGCTCGGGAGTGGAGGAGGTGGGGTTTGAACCTGGAGAGTATTGCCAAGAGCCTGGGTTCTTCGTACAACACAAACTTTCTCCTCTGCCCCTTCGTTATCCTGCGTTTCCCATTCCCATGGCAACCCCATGGGGTTCACATTGTCCTCACTTTTTACGGGTGAGAAAAGCAAGTCTCCAAAGCATTGCATGACTGTCCTAAAGCGACCAGCTGTGGAGGGCAAAGCAGAATGGGTACTTGCTCTGAGCCAAGGCCTGGCCACCATGCCTTGTGCACCAGAGCACGCTCTCGAAGCTCCTCACCTTGGGAGTGGCCTTGAGTCAGCCTTGCCAGCATGGAAGTTTCCAGAAAGCCAATCAGCGCTGACCTGGCTTGGCCTTTCCTGCTAATTCTGGAATTTGCCGTCAGCAATAGCCTGGGGATGGGCATCCTGAGCGGGCTCTGCTCCTTCGGGGGTCCAGTGGAAGGCAGGGGGTGTTGGAAGAGCTGTGTAGTGGTCGTAGGTTGACTAACACCGCAGACCAGCCCCCACCTCAGCCAGCTGTTCTGGGGCTCAGGGTGAGCGATGATGGGGTACAGGAAGGGAGGTGTTGAGCCCTACAACCCAGAACTGCGATGTTCAGTTTCTACAGGCACAGAAGACAAATTGGACAATCGCCATGGTGTCCTGGAAGATACAACCCCAGCACGCCAGCCCAAGGAACTCTGAAAGCCTGACCCTTCTCAGGGCCCCACGAGGCTCCCCAAAGTCCCACAGCAGACCCGCTGCTGGCCACACTCAGGTCCAAGGTGGGGGATGGGCACTTCCTGCAGCACAAGACATCATAAGGGCTGCCTTCAGCATCAAGACAGCTCAGGGAGCTGGGCTCCACGTCAGCACCTGCCTCCTTCGACCGCACATCCCCAGCAGTGAGGAAAGAGGAAGCCCTGGAACAAGGTGGGCTCCGGGCAGGACCCCGCCTCCGCCTCCCCTGGCTCCTACCTACTCACCACCTCTCACCAGCCAGCTGTCTGGAGATGCCCAGGGTTGTTGGCACCGTGCCCTTTATCCTCGTTTGCATCAGTCCCCAGGAGCAGCCCAGGGCCCCCCTGGGCACCCTCGTCCTCTGAACTCATCCTCATTTGGCTCTCTGGGTGGAGATGTCACCGTACCCCGGGAGCACCCTTCCCTCCCTTACTTTCTCCACGGCTCTCATCCACATATGAAATTCTCCACGCCTTCCTCATGGATGTGTCCACTTTCTGCCTCCCAAATCCTGAACGTAAACTCCAGGGGGGCGGAGGTGTCCCTGCCTTGACCGCCGAGCCCTGCAGGTCGCGGAGGCCTGGCGGGACGTGCACGGACAGCTGTGTGTATGAGCAGATGAACGAGTGCGTGAGCGGTGGATGCGCACGGCGGTAGATGCGTAACTGGGAGTGGCTTTCAGAAAGCGGGGCCTTTCTTACTGTATAGTCACAAGCAGTGCAGAGGCGCACTACTTCCGGAGGGGGATAAATTGGCTGCTCCGGGACACGAGGGATCCAGCTGATCTCTCTGTGGTTCTCTGGGCTTTCCCGGTCATGCCCAAAAGATGGCTGTCCAGCCCAGGGCATCATATCTTCATGTGACAATGTGTGAAGACAGGAAGCAGCAAGTCTCTGCCCTCTGCCCGGTTGAAAGGAGGAGGAAACGTTACGGAGAAGCCGCCAGCAGCCTCCCCAGGCAGCGTGCCTCACGTGCCTCAACCCATCACAGGCCCAGAGAAGGGGACTGGGTTCAGCCTACATCCAGCAGCTGCCTGCCCTCCCCTCTGCTGGGGAGGGACCCAGGGGCCACCGGGGCACCCGTTACCTGAGCAAAGCCCAGATGCTGTAAGCAGAAAGGAGGTGGGAAGAAAATGACGATGAGGGAGGCCGTGCCAGGCATGCCTCCTTTTCAATGCAGCCTCCTCCTTCCTCACGCCTTGCACGTGGGCAGCACAGTTCATGGCTCCCCCATGCCCTGCGGCCCCTTACCCTGCCCTATCCCTCACGAAGCCCACAGGACGAAGGCCCGTCACCAATTCACAGAGTAGGAAGCTGAAACACCACCAGGTAGTAACAAGACTGGAACTGATCTCCGCACGTTCAAGGTCCTTTCCACGAGGTCACAGTGTCCCTCGACCAGGGCTCCTTTATGCAGAAAGCTCCTTTCCTTGGGAGAACCTGAAGCCAGTCTCTTCTCTTCCTTCTCTCTCCCCCTGCCCCCACACCATTACTGTTATTCCACAAACCCCTACAAAACTGAACTGCCTTCGGGTCCTGCCCACACACAGGGTTGCATTTGCAGTATCAGATTCTAAACAACAGTCTCTACACTGTGCTTTTTTCTTTGGAGAAGCAACGTCCATCCTAACTTGAAGTCTCTCTCAAAACTTCTAGCAAAAGACATTCTATTTGTAATGCACAACCAACACCTCTCAACCCTCTTTCCGCAATCATGCGCCCTCTCCCACAAACGCCCCCCAAATAAATCCTCTTTCCCTTCATCCAGCCCCTCCCAAACTCTTCCCCAACCACTGTCCGTTTTCACTCTTGTCTTTCCCATCTTGTCTCAACTTTCAGATGCGTTCTGCTTGCTTAGAGCAGTATCTCTTGCTTCGCTTCCCACCAGACATCGAAGCAGCCCCCGGAACAGCCACTTCTGCCCAGCCTCACTGTCTCCGCCCTGCACACAGGCCTGGGAGTCCACCGGACAGAGACAGAGGCCCCTCAGCAGGCTGGGAGGGGAGAGGAGGTGCCGTGACTGGTGCTGACATATTTCCTGTCCCGCTTGCAAGTTCGAAGAGCTCCTCACACCAGTGCTGCCTTGAGAAGCCCCTGGCCAGGAAGGACACAGTGAAAGAGACCACATCCCTAACCTGATCCATGTGCAGGGCGCCTTTTCAGGCCTAAAAAGCAGTTCCCTGGCAAGTTTCTCAGCACATGGGTGTTGCGTAAATGAATGCCGTGGGTGCACACCAGCAGGGATGGGTGAGTGGGGGCCGGGTGAATGGGTCCAAAGCCCACGCGTGTTTAATCACATCACATTGTCCCCAAGGCGAATGCTACTTCTGAGGGTGTCCCCCAAAGGTCTCTTCTCTGAATCTCCTCCTCAGGTCACTATCACCCGTGCTGAGATGGTGGAACCGTATGGAAGGTGATTTCCTGACAGGAGTTCCAGAGTCCATTGGGATCATGGCTCTGGATTCACCCTGTAGTCCCACAGTCGGGCAGCCTGGGCCCCACCACCCCAGAACCTCTGCTCCCCACCACCAAGGCCCATGGCAACCCTGCCCCTGCTGTGGGCTCAGCCCCACTCACACATGGGGTGGGGACCAAGCCACGGCGGAATGGGTGTAAGCACCCGCCACCCAGAGTGGGGTCCCCAGACCCACAGCAGCAGCATCCCCTGGGATTCTAAATAGGTCTGAATCCCCCACCAGGCTAAGAGCTTCTTGAAAGGGGGAAAAAAGGTTTCTCATTAACTTCAGTATCCACAGTAATCAACACAGGACTTGGCACATGGTAAGTGCTGAATAAATATTTGGTGAGTAGATAAATGATTGAGTGAATAAGGACAGGACTGAAAACATCTAGTGTCTTGCAACAATATCTGCACACCCAATATCAATGTATTGATTGGCTGGAGACGAGTCTTGGAAGAGCTTCGGCTTGCTAAGTAATTTCTGCACCCCAGCCATGCCCTCCCCCGCTATCGGGGTCTTCCTTGGTCCAAATATGGGATCATGGCAAATCCCAATAACGAAGGGACTCCAGGTCGGTGAAGTCAAGACAAGCCACCAAGTGCAATTCCAGTGTGTGGCCCCGAAATAAGAACGCAAAGCGATTCCTTAAAGAGAAGCTTCAGAAATGGTCTCGGACTATTTCTTAGACCTGACAGTGGGTCTCTGTGACAGGAAAGCCAGTTTGGGCTCAGCATCAAGAAACTTCCTTTCAAAGTTAGAGCTGCACAACAGGGCAACAGGCTGCCTCAGAGCATCAGGAGCTCGCCATTCACCCAAGAGTTAGCAGCTGCTGGCCGAGCACTGACTGACAGGGGGGTTGGGTTACGACAGGGCACCCTCTACAAAGGTAGCTTCCCTCTGGGTAATGCTGGGAAGGCCAAGGCAAAGTCTGGGCAATTCCAAGAATGCCACAGACGAAGAAGTCCTCTCAATCTAGACCCCGAGACCAGATGACTTCCAAGCAGAAGGCTTTTTTATCCTGATGACCCTTTCCCAGTTCATTTCATGTAGGGGCTTCTAGGAACCTCCTAGAGAGACAGGAGAAGATACTAGGTATCCGCTGTCAAAGAATAGTGGGTAACTTTGGTAAACTTAATTATACCTCAGGAAAATGGGGGCCAGGGCATGGAAACTTGAACCTCTGCTCATCCTGCTCCCTCTGCACTGAGGTCCCTTTCTTGCACCACTTGAATCTCCAAACAAGCATCACCCCCAACCCCGAACACCAGGCGCTCTGCTATGCACTTGTCACTTAATCCCCCGTAGACACTACTGTCCCCATTCTACAGATGGGGAAACTGAAGTTAAGCATCTTGCCCCAAGGAGGTGGCAGGGCCCAAATTTCAACCCTGGCAGGCTGACACCCAAGCCTGCGACCTTGCCGCTCTCATGGCATGCCAATGCTTCATCACCTGCCCTACCTGTTGCTTTGTCTCCCCCTACACACACACACACACACACACACACACACACACAGACTCAGCTCTGCAGGGCTGGGACCTTCTCTGGTCTGTTCCGTCTCTGCATCTCTGTGCTTCCAACGTCAAGCTCAAGGCCTGGTGCATCTTGGGCCTCATAGAGGCTTGGGGAATGAATGAACGAAGGAATGAATGAATGCATGCCTCAACCTCACACTGGCAGCCACCTGTCACAGCAATCAGAAAAGCTGCAGTCCCTTCAACTGTGGTTACTGACAAAGAATCTCGGTGTGGGATAATGCAAGGTAAAGCGTGTGCCGTCTGTCCACACAGCCTCCCTCGGTCTCGCACCCGCACATCTGAGTGAATGGATGACTCATGCTGAGGTTTACTAAAAAAGCATTTAATTCCGCTCACACGTCTGCCGACCAAGCCTGTTACTGGAGTGGTCTATTCCATGCATTACCCCTCTCATTTCCAGTGTGGAGAGACAGTGGTGGCTTGGTAGGATTTCTTTTTTCCCTCTCACCAGTTGAGTTACTGTCTACTTTAGTGGCATAAATTGCAATAAATTGAGTTACCAGCGCTCTAAAGTGGGGAAATATATTCTCGATGCGGCATGGGCAGCTGACAACATTATGGAAATGCACCGAGTGTGTGTCCAAGTTCATGTGAATGGCGATGAGTTGTGATGGATGGTGGGAGAATGGGCAGCGTCAGCGGTGGCCTCAGGCAGAGAGACACAGGCTGCCTGTTTCTCTTCCCACTGCTACTGGGTTTGGCCTCTTGGAGGGGAGCTTCAGATCTGCAATGCCAGGGAGATTAAAGCTGTGAGAATAAGCAAGGGGCTGATTGCTGGGACCATCTGCTTGAGAAATAAAATAAAACCAGCCCAGTGAAAAGGGTGTTGGGGACACTGTCGGTGCCCCACCCTTACTCCCTCACGTGGCTCTTGCCTGTCCTGTGTGCCCATCTCCGAGCTTCCAGGTGCTTTGCTTCTAAAGGGTGCACCTGCAAGCTCTCCTTGGAAGCCAGGCTTTGGACTACTGGAGGGGCTGTGCAGCTTTGCAGCCCCCAGGGGCCAGCTTCTTAGCCAAAGACTGTCGCATGTGATCGGAGTAAGGACCAGTGAGGATGAGCTCTGATGTCTCATATAAACGCCAGAGCTTCCCACAGACTCAGGCTGATACTGAGGCTCCACCTGACACTGCACATTCGCTTGGCTTCTTGCCCTTCTTTGTCCCGCTTTCCCAACGTGCTTACTACAGCAAGAGGTGATGTTGCAGAACCAGGACTGGCTACCCAAAGCCATTTGCACCATCCTTCCTCTTGCCTCTTTTTACCATAGAGCCTGGAAAGTGAAATACCTACCCCTCTCTCCTGAAGCCAAGGGAGTCATATAACCCGGTTCTAGCCAATAAGATGCCGGTGAAAGGCCCTAGAAGGGGGTTCTCTTCCCAAATAAAAAGGCAAATGCTCTCAAACAAACAAGCAAGCAAAATAGAACCAGAGATATTAACATTAAGAACAAACTGACAGTTTGTCAGAGGAGAAGTGCGAGGGGATAATGGGGGAAAGCGGGGGAAGGGTTCAGGAACAACTCTAAAGGACACATGGACAAAACCAAGGGGGGTGGAACCAGGGGAGGGAGGTGGGGATGGCTGGGGTTGGGGGGAGTGGTGGGGGAAAATGGAGACAACTGTACTTGACCAACAATAAAAAATAATAAAATAAAATAAAATAGGAGTTATGGCCTGGAATGTGGAAGTGATGCCTGGAGAAGCAGCAGGGATGCAGGTCCCGGATGACACCCTTGGGTGTCCCTAATGGCATCCCATTCCGGGACTACCTGCTCCAGACTGCTTTTCACACAGGCGAGATACACCCTCTGCCTTTCCAAGCTATTGAAGCAGAGGCTCCTGGCTCTCAGTCCCGGCTGGTGTGAATGATGGGGTTTGACCTGGAGAAGCTGTGGAGGATACAGAGCAGGGAATGCAGGTGAGCCACAGGAAGTATCGTTGATAAGACCAGGTGTCTGATGGGCCATGAGAGGAAGAGGGGATCCGGGATGAAAAGCGTGTCTTTCCCTAGATAAGGAATAAAGGAACAGAAGCAGATTTCAGTGGGCAGAGGTGAATAATCATTACTTGTATAAGTTGCTTAGGGAATGAATTCGCCACCCCCCCAATTTATATGTTGGACCCCAATGTGATGGTATTTGGAGAGGAAGCACTTGCCAGGTGATTCCGTTTATTTTTTTTAATTTATTTACTTTTATTTTGTCTTTTTTAATATATTTTATTGATTATGCTATTACAGTTGTCCCACTTCCCCCCCCCTTATTCCCCTCCACTCTGCACCCCCCTCCCACCCACATTCGCCCCCTTTAGTTTATGTTCATGGGTCGTACATATAAGTTCTTTGGCTTCTACATTTCCTATGCTATTCTTACCCTCCCCCTGTCTATTTTCTACCTACTATTTATGCTACTTATTCTCTGTACGTTTTCCCCCTTTCTTCCCTTCCCACTCCATTGCTGATAATGGAGGTGATTTAGTCTAGATGAGGTCATGGGGATGTGGCCCTTATTACTGGACTGATGGCCCTGGAAGAAGAGGAAGGGGCCCCAGAGCTCTCCCTGGGCCGTGCGAGGACACAGAGAGAAGGCAGCCATCTGCAAGCCAGGGAGGGAGCTCTCAGCAGCACCCCAATCAGCCAGCTCCTTGATCCTAGACTTCCAGCCTCGAGGATGGTGAGAAGTAAATATCTGTTCTGTAAGCCACCCAGTGTTTTGTTGTGGCAGCCCACGCAAACTGACACGTAAGTGCCATGTATCTGCTAACGAACGGGTTTTTCCTCCTGTTGTTCCACAATTGGCATAAACCCCCACACTAGGACAAGGGGCACCAAATACGCTCATGTCCTGGAGGCTGAGCTGGGGGTGGGGGGCAGGCGCACCTCTGCTCTCCACCACCCCACCAGGCTCCACGAGCAGGACACCTAGAGGAAGTCAAGGCGCTCCTTGGAGAAGACGCCCCCTAAGGGTGTTAGCAGACCAAGGAAGCTCTGGCCACATTAGGGCATGGGCTGGATGGGGAACCGAAATAGGAAAAAAAGAAGAAATCAGATGAAAGGTGGCAGAGTCGAAGAAGGGACAGAGGGCAGGAAGAGGAAGTAGAGTGAGTATCTGGCTTGGAAGGGGCCTCAGAGATGAGTCTGAGACCACTGGAGTCGAGAAACTGAGGCCCAAAGAAACTAAGGAGGAAAAGATAAATGCAGGGGCCCTGTCGCAACGCTCACCCCTCACTCACGGCAACGGCATGAGGACAGCACACTGTGGTCTACGGCCGGGGGGAGTGGGAAGAGGGGTCAAGGTCAAATAGGGCATAGCCCATAGCCCAAAGGAAGGGACGGCCATGTCGCATGAAAATATACTCTCTGTGCTGCACAATAGTATCAGTGTCCAGGCTCCCAACACTGAGTTATTAAAGTATTTGCATGAGCTGGGGTGAATCCAGATTGGGGGGGAGCTGGGGTGGGGGCCTGAAGCTTATTCAGAGAGCCCTGTTATGAAAAAGTAATGCAAAATTTGGTCAATATATATTTACATATATTCATATGATTTTATAAGTTTTTAATGTATATACTTCAGGTTTCCATGCAGGTGGCCCCAAGCTTAAACTGTTTTGGCTTTGATAGCAAATCCTCCTCTGACCTTACTTTTGAGGGAAAGTACTTCTAAACTGGACTAGCAGCACCCTCTACTGGACACATGGAGGAAAGCCTCAAAGAGCCCAGAACTCTGACACACCCACCTGCGCATCCTAAAGCAGGTCCACTTGGCCATCAGCTTCCAGGACATTTCTCATCAGCCTTGAGCCCCACCCTCCGGAGCCCAGAGTTATATAATCTTGACTAGAGGCTCAGAGGTCAGCGTGTAGATGTACGGCTATTTGTAGTTGATTTGAGGCAAGGAACTACCCTTCTGGGCTTCAATTTCCCTTTCTGTAAATAAGATGTACCTTAGTAAGTACCTACTTCAGAAAGTGATTCTAAGGATCTCTAAGATGACCCCCATGGAAGTGATGTACACAAGGGCACTTTGATGATATGTAAGCTATTTTTAGGGAAAAAATTATTGACATTAACATGTTTTTCCACATTTGAATCAATTCTTCTGAAAAACATCACCTTTTCTGTGCAAAGCCCCAGTGACACTACGTAGGGTGGAGAGGCTGTGTGTGTGTGTGTGTGTGTGTGTGTGTGTGTGTGTGTGTGCACGTGCCTCATGCACTGCTCTGCAGACCTCGGAAGGGTGAGGAGGGAGTTTGTTCACCTCCGGAGTTCCCCCAGCATGCCCCTGTCTCATGGGCCATCACAAGCTTTTTACAAAGTCAGGGTGGCCCTGACCAAGTAGCTCAGTTGCAGAGCATTGTCCTGATACACCAAGGTTATGGGTTCAATCCCCGGTCAGGGCACATACAAAAATCAACCAATGAATACATGAAAGTGGAACAATGAACTGATGTCTTTCTCTCTCTCTCTCTCTCTCTCTCTCTCTCTCTCTCTCTCTCTCTCTCTCTCTCTCTCACCAATAAATAAATAAAAATTTAAAAGTCGGGAGAATGAATGACTGCAGAAGGTCCCTACACAGATGCAAGATGAATGGAGCTAAATGAGCATTTTCTTTCACTTTTTTCCCTTCTGACTCCGTTGTCACATAATTTCAGATATAGAAAAAGGTTCCAAGAACAGTGCGGAGACTCCTCAGGTAGTCTCCACCCCAATTCCTCACATGTGCCCACGTGCGTCCTGTGCTTTGCCTTCTCTCTGCCCTTCTCTCCCCACAGAGGTGAGTGGGTACATGATGTCTTCCGACCCACCTGGGGGGGCTGCAGATGTGATACCCTCAAATCCTCAGGGCAGGACATTCTCTTACAGAGCCACAGCCCAGGTACCAAACCAGGCAATTGTCCCAGACACAATACTGCTGCCTACTGCATAGACCCTGGATTTCACCAGGTGTCATCTCTGCAAAAGGAAGTCCAGGACCATGCATTGCATTCATTTGTTCTGTCTTTTTGGTCTTTGTGAATCCGCCAACAGCTCTCCAGTCTGTGGGTGTGTTTGCATGCATGCACAATCGCAATGTCCATGCACATATCGTGGCATTTTTAAAGACTTTCTAAGGAGCAGTTTTAGGCTTACAACAAAATTGAGAGGGGCACAGCGATTTCCCATATGCCCAGGGGCACTGCCATTTTTTAAGAGTACAGGCCAGTCATCTGGTCAAACACCCTTCATTTGGAGTTTGTCAGCTGTTTCCCCATAATTAGACTCAGGTTATACATCTTTAGTAAGAATGACCTTGGATATAACACTTAACCTTTCTGAAGGTCACTCTCCTCATCTGAAAAATCAATAGTAGGAGACCAACCGGGTACCAAAGGGAAAATATAATGTGTATCTCAAACTACCAAGCCAATGAACTGGTGTCCGTGAACATCCTCCTCAGTTTGCTGGGTAGCATGGAAAACTACCCAATAAGCCCACCATGTGGGCGTCTCTTATGCTGGATTTAACCAAGAGCCCGCAGCTGTGAGAATATTTTGAAAGAGTAAAACCAAAAGTGTACTGGTGCTATTTCCAGAAGCCTCGGAGGAAGGGGGTAGCACTGTTTCCACTACCCAGGGTCAAACTTAATTCGTCACCCCTCACCCTCCGGGTAGGGGTGTGGAAAGGACGGAGAGAGATGGAAGCCCACAAATCAGACACAGCACGGAACTCGGGAAGCCAAGGGCGCAAAAATCACAGGATTCCATTCAACCACTTTGAAAAGCAACTTGGCATTACCCAACCAAGGTGAAGCTACGCCCTCGGACACAGCGTTCCTGCCCCCAGGGGTCTCCGCAAGGAAGCCCTCACGCAGGGGCCTTCAACAAGACCGCCGTGCTGCTGCTCACAATGTTCCCTAAGTGGATACAGTTTTAATGCCCACGGTGATAAAAATGAACAAACAAAGTCTGGTGCATTGCCACAATAGAATACGCTACAGCTGTGAACATCAATGACCTGGATGTACATGTGTCCACATAGGTAGACAGCAAAGGCATGTGTGTGTGCATGCGTGCATGTGTGTGTGTGTTTCATGGCTTGTTTCTGATGTTGGAGTTTTTTGCCTTTTTTTCCCATGATTCACTAGAGATTTATCACTTTTATTGATCTTCTCCAAGTATGCCCTTTTTAAAATAAATCTTTTATTTAGGATAATTTTAGACTTACATGGATAGTAGAGAAAGTTCCCATTTACCCCTCACACAGTTTTAGTTTCCTCTCATGTTTATCTCATATTACTGTTGTTTATTTGTCAAATCCAAGGAACCGACATTAGTAAATTATTATTAACAGAACTCTAGACTTTGAATTTCACCTTTCAGATGCCAGACGAATAATAAGAGAATACAAGAACAACTCGATACACATCTGTAGGTTTGTGACTCTTTAAGGTGTTCAACATGATGTTTTGATATACTCTCATATGTGTGTGTGTATACACAAGTACAATATATATGAGTATATATTGATATACTTGTATATACGTATATATGCACATTGTGAAATGATCGATCAAACTAATTTACATGTGTATCACCTCCCATAGTTACCCTTTGATCAATATCTTCCCTCTCCCTCACTCCCCAGCCTCTGGTAACCATCCATTCTACTCCCTGTTACTGTAACTTTGAGGGTTTAACTTCCTGGTTTTGTGGGCTTTTTCAGGTTCTACATGTGGCATGCAATGCTTGCTTTCTGTGTCTGGTTTATTTCACTCAGCATTGTGTCCTCCAGGTTCATTTCCTTCTTGTATGTGGTTGAACAGTATTTCATTGTAATATATACACATTTTTTTCTTTATCCACTCATCTGTCAACAGACACTTAGGTTGTTTCCTTGTCTTGACTACTATGAATTATGCCACAGTGAACATGAGGGGGCAGATATCTCTTCAAGATACTGATTTTGCTTTCTTGAGATATATACAGCAGTGGAATTGCGGGATCGTATGGTAGTTTTATTTTTAATTGTTTGAGAAACCTTCATACTGTGCTCCAGAGTGGCTGTTCCAATTCACATTTTCACCAACAGTGTGCAAGGGTTTCCTTCCCTCCACATCCTCGCCAACATTTGTTATCTTCTGATTTTTTGAGGAAGCTGTTCTGAGGTGGTATTTCACTGTGGGTTTCTTTTTAAAATTTTTTAAATTGATTTTAGAGAGGAGAGAGACAGAAACATCCATTTGCTGTTCCACTTACCTTTGCATTCATTGGTTGATTCTTGTATGTTTTGCATTTTGCTGATGATCAGTGATGCTGAGCACCTGCTCTTGTGCCCACTGGCCATTTGCATATCTTCTTGGAAAAATGTCCATGGAGGTCCTTGGCCCATTTTTAAATCAGGTTATTCGTGGGTTTTTGCTACTGAGTTGTAGGAGTTCTTTTTATGTATTTTGGATAATATCCCTTTATTTGACATGGTTTGCGAATGTTTTGTCCAGTTTGCTAGGTTGCCTCTTCATTTGGACCATTTCCCTTGCTGTGCTGAAGTTTTGAGTTTGATGTCGTCCTACTTGCGTCTGAGTTGTTGGTGTCATGTCCCCCTCCCCCAAAAAAAAATCCTTCCCAAGCCCAATGTCAAGGAGTTCTTTCTCATGTTTTCTTCTAGGAGTTTTATGGTTTTAAGTCTTACAGTTAAGTCTTTAATCAATTTTGAGTTAATTTTTGTGTAAGAGAAAGGGAAGGCACATTCTTTGGGTTCCAAGGTTGCTTCTTCTCCCTGATATTCCATGTGTTCTTACATTTCTTTTATAGACAATGTCAAGAGTTTTTAGTTGTACTTAGCAGGCAGAATGGGGAAAAATATATCTACATCTTCCCAGAACCAAAGGGCTTCTTGAGTTTCTTTCCTCCCCCCCACCCCGGCCCCCCACTGCCACCCCACTTAGCAGGCTTAATCTTTCCTCTGCCTTCCTGACCATACTGAATATAATTAATGTTTTTAATGTTCCTGTCTACTAATTCTATAATCTCTGTCTTTTCTGGGTCTATTTATATTGATTGATTTTTTCCCCTCCTTATGGGTCACATTTTCTTGCTTCTTTGTATGCCGGGTCACTTATTGAATGTCAGGTACTCTGAGGGTTACCATGCTGGGCACTGGATATTTTGTAGCCCTGTAGATTGTCAGGCACTTTGTCCTGGGACACAATTAAGCTACTTGGAAACAGTTTGAGCCTTTCAAGGTTTATGTTTAAGTTTCGTTAGGTGGGATCAGCACAGCCCTTATTGCAGGGTTAATGTTCCCCCACTGCTGAGCGCTCTAGAAAACATCCATGAATGATGACATTTTTCCATTCTGGCCGATGGGAACCCAAACTATTCCCAGCCCTGCATGAGCAACGGAGATTATTCTCTCTAATCCTTTGAGCAGTTCTTTCCTGGGCCTTGGCTCATTTCTTTGCACACATGCGCTGAGCAGTCCTCAGCTGAACACTCAAGGGGAACTCTCTGTAGGTGGTCCGGAACTCTCCCCGCCTAAGAATCCAACCACCTTGACACCCCCTCCCCCAACCCAGCTCTACCTCCTCAAATCTAGGAAACCACCTGGCTCCATTTGGGTTACCCTTCCCTACATTGTAGTCTGGAAACTTCCAGCACAGGACTCACCTTGTTGTTCCCCCTTATCTCAAAGATCACTCTCCTGTACTGCCTGAGGTCCAGCATCTACAAAACCTTGTTTTGTATACTCTGTCTAGATTTTTTTTTTTTCATTGTTTCAGGCAGCAGGACAACTCTGACCCTATTATTCAAGATTGGCTAGAAGCAAAGACTCTCAAACGCATTCTGTTGAGTGAAATACACCAGTTGATACCAAAAGATACATACAGTCCTACACCACTTACACAGCTTTGCCTAACAGTGCAACATTGCCATGCAATGCAACATGGCACCTTCTATCATTCAAGGACAACAATAGCTAACACATAGAGCATCTTCCAGGCATGAGGCACTTCTGTGTAAATGCTTTTCTCACATATTTCCATTTTGAGAAGAGATGCACTGGGGCCCAGAGATGCCTAGTAACTTGCTCAAGGTCACACAGCTAGAAAGTAACAAAGTTAGACTTTAATCTAGGAAGCCCAGCTCCTGAGTTAATGCTCTTAACCATTAGGCTATACTGCCGGTCATGAATATATGTGATCAAAACTTGGACAGGAAGACACACGCCAATTTCATTTCCTCTGAGAAGACAGAGAGGAGAATGAACCATGGGTGCTGCGGATAGGGAAGGGGCTTCAACTGAGTTCCTATGTTATCTTTCCACAAAAAAATTAAAAATTAAATTTAAAAACCGAAGCCATTAAAAGTGCAATAATGTTAACATTTGTTCAGTCTGGGAGGTGGGTACATAGATGTTTGTATTTTGAAATACATACTTTACAATTTAAAAATATTTTCCCATGGAAGGGGAGAAGAAATAGAGTTGCCACTGTTAGCTCTAAATGTGCAGCGGGAGCTCTGGCCCATCTGGCTCAGTTGCTTGGGCTTCGTCCTGCAAAGTGGAAGGTTGCTGGTTCCATTCCCAGTCAGGGCACAGGCCTGGGTTATGGGTTCGATCCCAGGTCAAGGTGAGTGCAAGAGGCAACCGATGGATGTTTCTCTCTCACATCAGTATTTCTCTCCCTTTCATTCTCCCTCCCTTCCCCTCTCTCTAAAAAGTTAAAATAAAATGCATGCACAGCAGATGAGAGTCACAGGCAGGTCAGAAGGCAGGGGCTGGGGCCAGCCCTTCCAGACTAACTACCAACTCCCAGGAACTGACCCCTCCCCCCAGCCAGGAAGCGCCACTACTTGTCATTCAGAGGGTGTGGTGCAGCCCTGCTTGCCTCCATCCCAGGAATGCCCTCCCCACTTGTCCCACTACACCCCAATCCACGAGCAAAGGCTTCCTCTTTCCTGAAGCCTGGGGACCAGGGAGCCCCTCTGGATTCCAAACGGCAGAGGAACAGCCAGCCAGATGTCCCAGAAGGGGAAGGGGAGACCCTTGGCTCATGTGATAAAGTACAAAAGGGGCAGGGGATGGCTTTGTCCAGGCACTGAGCATCTTCGGGCCCCTCTCAGTGTCTTTCCCATTCTCTCAGACATGGTCCTCCCCACAGCGGAGGCATGGCTGTGGGCAGCCCCACGTTCATATTCGCACAGCTTGGATGAGAGACACAAAGGACCTCCTGCCTCCACCTGAAGTTTAAAAACAGCCCCACGGCTGGAGTTCTGTGCCCACTCCTGAGTATGGGCTGTGGCATCTGCACAGAAGACACGAGGTGGGCTGAGCAAACCAAACCCACACGCTGTCTACAATGTTCCCATGCAGTTTTCGTCTCTGCCTCCCGAAGCCCGAGAAAAATGATCAGCCCCAGTCTTCATTCAACAACATCTAATCAAAAGGAGTTATTGAATACCTACCATGTGCCTAGAGGGACAAAGGCAACTTAGATAGTGTCCGTCCTTGAAAAACAGGGAAATGAGGATGTACAAGAATTGTTGCAATGCCACATGGGAAGTCAGTAACTGAAGCATATTATCAAGTGTGTGGCAACCCCAGAGGATGACTGGGAGAGAGGGCATTTGAGCTACATCTTGAAGAATAAATAGGACCTTTCTGGGTGCAGAGATGGCAGCAGTATTGGGACATGGGGGACCACTACTGACAAGGAAATGCATGCACAATGGCATGGATGCAGGATGGGCAACGCAAGCTTCAGGGATGGTGAGAAGGTCCCTGTAACAAGGGACGTGAGGGATCAAGGCTGGAGAGGAATTTGAGGCAGAGTAAGAGAGTTCTTGGCTTTCCACAGGAAAAGGTTTGCTCTTTATGGCATAGGCAACAGGGAGCTGTTAAAACTTCATTAGCGGAACATGACTTCGCCTTAGCTGTGCTTTACTCTGATAGCTATGGGGAGATGGCCTTGGAAGTGGAGCAGGGGCCCTGGAGAACAAGAATCAGCTGGAAAGCTATTGTACTAACCCAGTAAGAGATGAGGTCATCTACCGTGGAACGCCTTTCTTTTCAATTTGCATCATGGTTTTTATGGCCTTGTTTTGCATTTCCCACAACACATACACACAATAGTAGGCTCCTCAGAGTTAGGAACAGCATGTCACTGCCTCACTATGCAGGACATATGTTTGTCTTTCCAGAATAGAGCCCTCCAGTCTTTTGTGGAACCACTACTGCTGCCTCATTCCAACTTTACAGTTCTGCCACAAACAGTGCAGCACAATACAGGCTGATCACATGACCCCAAGCCAGCCAATCAGAGTTCTTCCCTGGGATTTTTTTTTCCCAGCCGAAAGGTCCCTGACTATTGTATCAACGTCCATCACTGCAATATCATTCACCAGGCCTAGCAGAAAGAAGCTGTTCAAAACACAGCTGAAAAGGGCAAAACATGGGAAAATGATCTGAAGAAGAAAATGTCCAAATTAAGCACAACTGGATGGGTCATCCCCTACTAGTGCCATGCGCTGGGCAGTGTCACTTGGGTCAGGTGGACCAGAGAACAACCCCAGCCCAGGGAGCACCCAGGCACCACAGATCTCAGATGCCATCCTCACTCACCGTGGGAAAAGGCATCCTACTCACAAAACCCACTGTGACCATTCCTTCCGCATCTCAGGCTGCCATAAGAATCCTCCTTTCCCTCCTTCCAAGTTTCAGAAACAGAACAACCATGATAGGATATCCAACAGAATATTTTTCCACTGAGGCTCAGAGGAAGACCTTGCATCCATCCCAGGAGCTATGGCCTCTGACTCCCTCCACCCACCCACTTCTGGCTGAGCTAGCTTCCAGCATACTTTTTCATCAGAGAAGCCTCCCCTGATTTTGAAGGACAACCCTTCCCACCTCCTGGCACTTCTCTCCACCTTTGATCATCCCCTAACATGGTACCTATTTATTTTCTGCCCCCCAGCCCAACTAGAATATAAGCTCCAGTGGGTCAAAGACTCTCGGTTTTGTTCACAGTCCTATTCTCACCGTCTAGGACTGCGCCTAATGTATGCTGTGTGTTCAATAAATATTTCTTAAATGAGTGGAGGAATGCACGTGCAGTGATATAAGAGCAAGTTATTAGAAAGAGCAGGATGAAGAGTGATCTGCCACCCTGGCTGGTGTGGCTCAGTGAATTGAGTGCCAGCCAGAAACCTGAAAGGTTGCTGGTTCAATTCCCAGTCAGGGCACAAGCCTGGGTTGTGGGTGGGTCCTCAGTTGGGGGCGTGTAAGAGGCAACCAATTGCTGTATCCCTCACACATTGATGTTTCCCTCCCTCTCTTTCTCACTCCCTCCCCCTCTCTCTAAAAGTAAATAAATAAATTATTTTAAAAAAGAACCGTGTTCTTCCTTCAGGTCTACAGGAGGTTAAGATGAGTAATAACTGGATAGATCCATCCTCAGGTGGGACAGAAGGAAGACTGGGACAAATGGGACTCAGGAAGCTTTTGCGTTCAAGCTAGTGATACAGTCGGAGGGACAGCCATTGTTTTTTGTTTACCTGCCGCCCATTCACCCTTCTGACAATAATCCCTGACTTTTCTCGAGTCCACTCTACTTTGGGGGCTGAGCATGTGGCCTGATCTGGCCAATCACACATCCCCCACCTTTGCTCATATTGACTGCTTTCTGTTTGTACACAGGATCCAATTCGGCAAGAGGAGTTTTCCACTGAAATAAATGGGAAAAAGACATTTTCTCTCCAGGGACACTGCTCCTAGTGAAGCCTGAAGCTGTTAGAGTCACCACCTGGAACCCGAAAATAAAGCCAACTCAGAAGAGAGCATCCTAGAAAGATATCAAGGGACCTGAGTCCCTCCCTGGGATTCAGCTACACCTGAAAGTACTGGACATTTCAATAATGTCAACTGATACAACTCCTTTTCTGGAGAACTACTTTGAATTAGGTTTCTGTCACCTAAAACTGAAAACATCCTGAGCAATACTTAAGAACAAGAGGGAAATACATTCTTTTCTAAAAATTGTTTTATACTCATTTATTTTTAGAGAGAGGGGAAGGGAGAGAGAAAGAGAGGGAGAGAAACCCCAGTTGGTTGCTTCTCGTATGCACCCCTACCAGGGCGGGGACTGAACCCCAAGCCCTGACAGGGAATCAAACCAGTGACTCTGCTTTGTGGATCGACACCCAGCCAACTGAGTTGGAACAGGAAATACATTCTTACCACTCTTAAAAACCTCACAGGGAAGCCTCATATCAGGCAAGGTGTCCCAGAAGTGCAACCCCATACCTTTTTTTGAAACCCATTGCCTGTCTTTTTAGTGAGAATGATGGGAGTTGAGAGAAAGGAGGCAATGGTGCTAGTTTTATTTATTATTTGCATTTATATTTTGGTAATAAATTCAACAACCTTGTCTCAGGTGTTTTATCATCTCAGCATCTCACAGTTGTAAGAGCAGTGGTTAAACAGAATCTGATATTCTACTCAGTGCAGAGGGAGAGAGACCACGATATATGGTGAAGGGAGCATTGAACCAGGAGTCCCATAATCTGGCTTCTTTCTAATTCTTATCTGATCACTAATTAGCAGTGTGGTCTGAGACCAATCGTCTTGCTTCTCTTGGTCTCAATTTCTAAGTATGTAACATGAGCAGTATGACTACATAGCCTTCAGGCACCTGGCCAATTCTGGAATGGCAAGCTCACTAGGGCAAGGGTTCCTAATTTTTGATGGGACCAGAACCCCAGAAAAATACCCATGTGCATAAACACATGATTTTACATAGTTTCATGGAATTCACAACTCTAGAATCCAATCAATATCTCTAACTCTTTGCTCTACTGTAACTAGGACATTCCTGGCTTGGATTCCTCTGGTGACAGGGAACTCACTACCTAACAGAGTAGCCAGATACAATTGAACTGCTCTATAAAAATAAATTTATCTTCATATTGAACCAAGAGCTGCACACTGTAATTTCTACCCATTGGTCCAAATTCTCCAGAGGAAGTCAGCAAGACCTATCTCTCTCCTGCGTTTGACATCTCTTCATTTCTCTGAAGACTGTTTCTAACTTTTAAATGCAGGTAACCTAAGAGAGAAATGCAGATGATTTGCCATGCAAATTATTTTCCAGTGCGCTGTTATAAAGACACGTTCTTCCACCCCATCCCAAATATGTCAAACACCCAAATGTAGATGCTCAATTCCAAATAGGCACCATTGCTATTAATGTGCATGGATCTAGGCTTTGCAAAGAGGGGAATTACTGTATTAAAATATGTTGAAGGAAAGAGAATCTGAAGGTTTGGAGTAGTATCCTGCCTCGCACCCCAACTACCTGGGTTTCATTAGGCAAGTCACTTAACTTCTTGGAGCCCGTTTCTCGTCTGCAAACTGTAACAAAACCTACATCAGCAGGATGTGGTGAGGATTAGCGTGAATTCTCGATAAATACTAGTCCTCAATTTAGCAAGCTCCGCAGTTCATTCGATGCGCTCGGCGCTCTTTCACCTGCGGGATTCCCCTTCGCAAGCCGGAGTCTGCGCTCTGGGCTCGACTGAGGCTCCCTAGCCGCTCGCGCTTTTCTCTCCTTCTCCAAGATGGCGGCGGTCGGCTGCGCGGAGGCGGGATCCGGGCCATCCGAGTGAAGGTAGCGGTGAGCGGAGCCCCCACGAGGCCGGGCTGGGCCCCCACTCCAAGGCGGCAGCGGCCCCGCCCCGCCGCCACCCCCCATCTGGGGCCCGCGACACCGCCCGGGGAGCGCCCCAGGCCCGTCGCGGCCTAGCCCAGGGGCCGAGCCGGGGACTGGAGTAGCGGCCGCAGGCCGCCCCCGGGAAGGGGCTGGAGCGGGCCGAAGGAGGAGGACTGGCGGGAGCTGTTCAAACGGGGAAGGCGGGAAAGCTGCGGGGCCGGGAGGGGGCGTGCGGCCGCCCCGGGGGCCTGCGGGCTGGGGCCGCCCCTCCCCCTGCTCGGGCGGTCTCCGCCCTCCGGGGCGCCGGGAGGCCGCCTGGGACGCGGGAACCGGGGTCGGGGCTGCGGTGTGTCTGGGGACCTGGGATGTGAGGTCCCCTGGGCTGTCAAGGCACAAGGGCCCTGGAATCGGGGAGACGGGAGGTCTGGGTCCTCGGCTGGCAGGAGTGGATGCAAGGAGCTTTCTTTTCCTCTTCATAAGAGCTTTGTTGAACTAGCTGTTGCTGCAAAACTGTCGGGAGCGTCCCATTGGTTTGCCGTGGGGACCACAAAAGTGGTGGTCCTGGGGGCTGTTTGTGTATATTTACACAAATATGTATGTTGTGTGTACTCTCTGCGTGTGACCCAGTAGGAACGTGCCTTCGTGCTGGGATCTTCTCCATAAGGGCCCATGTCCCCCCACAGCTATGACTTGTAGATTCACTTTATTTGATATCACGCAGAAGAGGAGAAATACCTAACTCCCTTCCTTCTGATGGTTAAGCTGGTGGCTGGTTTTGTTTCCTCATAGCAGAATAAATTTTTTTTTAAAAAACTGAGTCCAGAGTAAAGCCTGTTGATTGGAGGAGGCTTGATAAAATTTGTATTGCTGATGTTTTGGGAATGTGTGTTAGCGGATCCGTGCGCTGGTCGTGGTTCCGTTTAATTGCACTGCGATGAGATGATCCAATCCTCACCCTGGGCCGGGCCGCGGGCATCTCTGCAGTTTCCAGAGCTGGCAGGGGCTGTGAGTGCTGCATTAGGTAGGTTCTCGGAGAAGGGAATGGCAAGAATTCGGAGTCGCTCTGTTCCGAGATTGGAGGAAATCTCGACAAAAAAAAAAAAAAGAGAGAGAGAGAGAGAAAGAAGACATCACCTGCCCGTACCCTAGAGATAACAACAACAAAAATTCAGAAACTGGCAACAGCTGAATGTGCATCTTCCTTTTCCTGCACTGACTGGCAATTGAAGTTCCTGAAAGGAGTTCTGGAAGACGAGAACAGTCTTGAACAAGGCTCTCATCCCTGACTGGACCTGGGTATCAGGATTTCGCTTACTGCCTGGTTTCAGGGGCTTACCTTGTTCCCTGCTTCAAGACATTTAAATTCTGGGATGAAGAGGCCCGGTCGTGATTTCCGAGGTGGCTCAGATTACCTCCAAAAAAATCACCTTCTGAAACCGCCCCCCCCACCCCCCAGTATTTATAATTTGAACTTTCAAAATAACCAAGTACCATGGAGGATTTCGGTTTTTCCCTAATTGCTCTGCTAATCCAGAAAGCTATACCTGAACATGATGGAAATACTTATCTACAAGAAAAAGAGCGGCTCTGCCTCCTGTTTTTTATATCCTGAAGAAAAGTCCCTAAAGAGCCATTTGATGGTTTACACATTTTTTATGATGATGGGTTTCTTCTATAAACAATATTAAATAACATACTTTTACTTATGTTGTCATTTCATAGCACACTGAGAGGAACAGAATCGTAAAATCATGCTTGTCTCTTGAAGTTGACAACATTTAATTCTATAAACTTCAAAATTGTGGAATTCAGGTGAATGGGTTTTAACACCTGTTTTACATTTGCCAACACTTAATGTCATTGTAGCCTCTATTTTCTAATGTGAAACTCATACCCAATATTTTTCATTTTCATTAATCCTCACAATCTGCTACCTAATCCTGAACTCTGAATTTATTATCATGGATAATATTCAAGACCCAGAAGGAATATCGTGAGTCATCTGATCTTATATATGTTGCCCTAACTCTGCCTTTCTTCCATACTGTTGCTTAAGACTTCTTTATCTGGTTTCATCTTCTTCTGTGAGTCAGCAACCAAAACTAACCCCTAGGCTGCAATGATATCCTGGTTTTCAGGAACCTAGAAATTCAGGGTCCATCAGCTCCCTGACTTTGTGACATATGGTAGTCCATAGTGTTTAATTTTAGTTTTTTAAGCTGTCCTAATTTTTTTGGTGAATTGGACTTGCCTTCAGGCCTCATTCATTTTCTTTTGTAGGTTATTTAATCCTGTAATTTATAAAATGCTCTTCAGTGTTTTTTTATGAAAATTTGAATAGTAGCTGCCCTAATTCTAATAGATAATGCTAAGACCAGCACATGCTTTCTCTGTTGGCCTGTGCCTTGGAGGATCAGCTCCTAATTTTCTGTTCGCTTTCACAACTTCTTAAATCCACTTGTTGTTTCCCAAAGCGGTCGGTTATGAGACCATGAATGCTTTTCATAGTCCAACAAGTGGCCATTGTTATCTCACACTGTCTTCAGAGGTACTTATTCCTGTTTTGATAGTTGCTCAACTCAATTTTATGTTAGTTTTGGTGTTACCAGAGGGAAGGACTGGTTGTAAGTCTCAGGACCCACCTCTGCTTCATATAGAATTGCCTTTTGTTGTTGTTGACAACAGATGGTGGCCATGTTGATGATGTAGGATATTTAAAAATATCTTGTTTATTTTTAGAAAGAGGGGAAGGGAGGGAGAGAGCGAGAGAAACATCACCTATCGGCTGCCTCTTGCATGCCCCCCAACAGGGGACCTGGCCTGCAACCAGGCATGTGCCCTGACTGGGAATTGAACTGGCAACCTTTTAGTTCACAGACTGGTTCTCAATCCACTGAGCCACACCAGCCAGGGCATGATGTAGAATATTTAAATTTTTCCCCCATCTCTCATTCTTTGTCGAAATTCATTTGGCAGGACACATTGAACTTGAGGTCTCAAGTCGCAGTATCTGTTGGCATTGTCAGCCTATGAAAACTAATGGGATCTATGAATTTTTCTAATAAGCTCAATATTTTGGTGCCAATAAGATGATTTGCTATTTTCAAATGAATGGATATAATTTCCTATGACATACCCCCTCCACTTACCCCTTTTGGAGTTAGTGCCACTTGGGTAGAAAGGAGAAGACAGTAATTTCTATTTGAGAAAGCTTGATGCTTAATGCTAAATATGAAAAACTGGCTATATTACGTATCTTGCCTCATTATATTTGTACATGAGACCTGACTTTATTTCCCCTTCATTTCCTAGGAAAGGGCCTTTGATTTTCCTTTCCTAGGAAAAGTTTTTCAGTTTATCTTTAAAATAATTTAGTTCATTTTGTTTCTTCACCCTAGCTTCTCTGACCTTGACCAAGTCCATTCCTCATTCCACTTCTTAGGGAAGCAAAGAAATGCTTTTTTTACATTCCTTAATCTTACTTATCACTCATTCTGGGTAAAATTTCTTTTTTTTTTTCTACTTTCAAATTAGGCATATCTGTGCATTGTATTTTATCTAACTTGTGCAATTCTCTCGTTTATTTTAAATGTGACTCTTATGGAAGTTTTCCTTGTTAATTCATCTTTTACAAAAATTACATGCTTCATTGTTACCCATACCTATTAAAGAGATTGGCAATGTCTCATTGAAGTGTCCTTCAGCATTTACAAATCCCATTATAGTAATGAAGGTAAAATAAAATTTAATAAATGACCAATCATACCAGCTTTCAGGCATTTCTCTGACTGGATGAGAACATTCTAAATATATTTAGTATATAACTTAAATGTCCTGCAGGAATTGTGACGTTGCCTGTCCTTATGAAAACATTTACCTTAGAGTGTAGATCATGGCTTGTCATCTTCAAAGCCAAAATGGACTTGTAAACTTGAATGCCAAAAAAATAATATTAACAAATTCAAGATAACACGAAAAACATGTACATTATAGCAATTCTTCAAATCAGTGAAAATCTTAATAATTGTAAATACTTCTTCACCAGTGGACAAATGATAATTCTTCCTTATTTCACCCAGCCTTTACAAGGCTTGCTGGTGTTGAAACCTGTCATAGGGCCAACTAATAGAAGAAGCACACCTACTCTTGCGTTTCTGTGATTGGAGCAAACAAATCACATGGCCCAACAAAATGCATGCCAAAAAATGATCAAAGATCTTTAATATCCATGTAATGTTATCATTCTGTCTCAGTGGCACTACAATAGATTTTTGGCTGTTGCCAATCCAAATGATCGGATTTTGTGGTCTCAAATTTGTGCTGTAATCTGTCTTCCTCTGCATCCTGCTTTATCTGCATTTTGTAACCATGACTGAACTATCCCTCTGACTTAATGTCGGCCTTTACTCTGTCTCAGTGTTGTCAGTCCTGTTGGCATTTCAGAAATTCTCATTAATTTTGAAGTAATTTTTATGTGGGAGGTATTTTATATACTTCCCCAAACAACAACTTTAATTCATGAATCAAATCAAATTAAGCCAAGTGCACTTCCTGCAGTTTCAATCCCAGTGTATTTACAGAATGAGGAGGTGACAAGACACTCCTTTATTTCCTGCTGCCCTTCCAGTCCGCCCTTGGATCACCACGCATTTCCATCGGGAAGGTTGCTTCTCCACAGTGATTTCGCATTACAGGAAGGTTTTCCTTCTTTGTTTCTCAGACCTGGTCCTGTAGACGGGAAGGAGCCTGGACACAGAGACAGATTCTCAAAGGCCCTGCAGGACCGCCATGGCTTATGATGACGCCGTGAAGAAAGAAGGTATGACCCCTTAATCTGAGAAGCATTTCGAAGGGGGTGTCCTCTTCAATCCTTGCAGCCCGTGGACATGGAGACCAGGACTGGCCATAACAGCCTGGACTCCCAAATGATGATCCAGAGCACTATTAAGCCTCCACGTCATCCCCAGACTGGGTCCATGGAAATGAAAAGCAAGACAGGGTTCCAATACAAGAGTCTGAAATGTAGTAGTCTATTGGGGTGATCCCCTGCAGCACTCGTGGTCCTTGCCAGCTCCAGTGTGCCGGAGTCTGGGGTAGGAATCACATATTGGACTCCCACAGAGCAGCACAGCACGTGAATCCTTATTCTTTTCAGCCTTACCTCTGCAAGTCTGTGTCCACCTGCCAAATCACAACTAAGAAACCATGTCTGATGATGCACACTGGGAATTTGCATAGCATAGAAGCATTGCTTCTTCAGGTTTGATTCTTGTACTTACAGCCAAGTCATCAAGAAGTATTGTCCCCTTGGATCTAGCCTTGTATTCCATTGGACTTACTGAAACATTATCTCAATTTGGAAATGGAAGGACTTGTTGCATTACATATGTGGTGATTTTGTTGTTTCTTACTTGCCTCTCATTTCCTTTCCTTTCCCAAATGAACCAATGCCTCCCAGATTGTTTTGATGGGGACCACAGCTTTGAGGACATAGGACTAGCAGCTGGCCGAAGCCAACGAGAAAAGAAACGGTCTTACAAAGATTTTTTAAGGGAAGAGGAAGAAATCGCTGCTCAGGTCAGGAATTCTTCCAAGAAGAAGTTAAAGGTAAATTTTAAACATTTGAATTAGGAAAGTTTTAAACTATCACATATCATATTTCCTAATAC
Organism: Anoura caudifer; assembly: GCA_004027475.1. Lineage (NCBI taxonomy): Eukaryota > Metazoa > Chordata > Mammalia > Chiroptera > Phyllostomidae > Anoura > Anoura caudifer. The sequence continues at coordinate 12,317 of PVKU01000781.1, read as the reverse complement.
CTGAAGAAAGAAGTTTCCTTTAAAAACTTTTAAAAAGAAAAATAAACAGCATTTGTGTCTATTTTTATTATTTTCTGGTTTACTTTGTTTTCCAAAGTCAGAAATCAAGATTAGTTCCAAGCTGCTTTTGCCTCATCATCTTATTCATTGGTCAATTCTTCTTCCTCGTTGATTCCAGGACAGTGAACTTTACTTCTCGGGGACGGACACGCACAAGAAGAAGAGGAAGCACTCCTCTGACGATTACTACTATGGAGGTGAGGATGGGAAGGGCCGCAGGGGGGTAAACACAGCACTGGTTCTTGGAGTCGGGGTAGGGGAGAGGGATCCAGATGTTGCTGACTCAGTGGCCTATTTAACAGGACAGTGGTTCTTGTTCTGAGTGCCGATAAACCAGTGTGAAGGAGGAGAGAGGTGGAGGGCTGGTATTTTGGAGGATTCAGCATAGAAGAACAGTCTTCATTTGTGATACACCAGGTACCAGGTTCCTTCTCTCCCCAATCATCCACTTATCTTATGCCCATTGTTATTGAGCATCCCTTTTGTCATATGTAGCCCTGGGCCCTCTGGCCTGCACCTGTGGGTTAATTCTCAGTCCCATGCACATCCACTCACAGACCAGCTTTTCTTAGCTATATTATGCACATAGCTGACAAGACTAACTCTTTACTAGAATGGGTTTGTCCTGGACACAGAAATGAACAATACTCTGCCTGCAGCGTGATCTGAGTTGTTGCCCCTTGAGCAACATGGGGGTTTGGGGCACCGGCCCCTGCACAGTTGAAATTCCACATGTAACTTTAACTTCCCAAAAACTTACCTAATAGCCCGTTATTGACTGGAAGCCCTACCTCTAACGTAAATAGTCAACACATATTTTATATGTTATATGTATTATATGCTTTATTCTTATAATAAAGGTAGAGAAAAAACAACGTTATTAAGAAAATCATAAGCCAGAGAAAAAGTCTGCATGTAAGTGGACCTGTACAGTTCACACCGATGTTGTCTAAGGGCCAGCTGCGCTCGTAGTCCCACAGCCGCAGTCTGGTCTTGTGGGCACACTCTCCTTGAAGACTCGCTGAAGAAAAACAATTGTAGTGGCGGAACTGTCTCCAGGGTCCGAGGCGGAATCTACCAGTCCAAGAAGCACGTGGGCATCATCTCCGAACGTTAGGAATCAGTTGAAGGGCCTCCCTTTAAATCGTTCCTGTTAGCTTCTTCCTCGTGTCAGTTGGGTATTTGGGGCGAGAGAGGAAACTTGTTGGAAGTTTCTTTGTTACATGGACACCACTTCTCTTGATTATTTCTAGATATTTCGTCTTTGGAATCGTCACAGAAGAAAAAGAAAAAGTCCAGCCCACAAGCTGCGGATACAGCTATGGACCTGTTGAAAGCTATCACTTCCCCACTGGCAACAGGGTCCAAACCCTCCAAAAAGACGGGGGAAAAATCCTCCAGTTCTTCAAGCCATTCAGAAAGTAGAAAGGAGCACCACAGGAAGAAAGTGAGTGGAGGCGGTGGGGAGCCATCCGTGGAAGACGGCAGCTCCCACAAACCCAAAAAAATGAAGCCGCTCTATGTGAACACTGAGACACTGACCCTTCGTGAGCCTGACGGCTTAAAGATGAAACTTATTCTCTCACCAAAGGAGAAGGGAAGCAGCACAGTGGATGAGGAGTCTTTTCAGTATCCCTCTCAGCAAGCCACTGCTAAAAAATCCTCTAAGAAATCAGCTCGGGATGAGCAAGGTGCTTTACTCCTAGGACACGAGTTACAGAGCTTCCTGAAAACAGCCCGGAAGAAGCACAAGTCATCCTCGGACCCACGTTCGTCTCCCGGCCCTGAAGGCTGTGGGTCTGATGCCTCCCAGTTCCCAGAATCCCACAGTGCTAACCTGGATCTTTCAGGGCTTGAACCTATCCTAGTAGAATCAGACTCATCCTCGGGAGGGGAACTAGAGGCTGGCGAGTTAGTGATCGATGATTCTTACCGGGAAATCAAGAAGAAAAAGAAGTCAAAGAAGAGCAAAAAGAAGAAGGACAAGGAGAAGCATAAAGAGAAACGTCACTCCAAGTCCAAGAGAAGTTCAGGACTTTCTGCCGCAGCAGCAGCAGCAGGAGAAGTCACAATGACACCTGGACCTCCTCCCAGCATCCCTTACACTGGAGCAGCAGCCCCTCCCCCGCCACTTCCTGGCCTCCACACAGACGGACATAGTGAGAAAAAAAAGAAAAAAGAAGAAAGGGATAGAGAGAGAGAAAGAGGAGATAAGGTAAAACGTTTCTTTAAAGTGTGGTGGGGTTAAGAAATGAAGCAGGTTTTTCCTGGGCTGTAGTAAGTGGGCATGGAATTAAGCAGCCAGAGGTGAACCATTGGGAATGTAGCAAGATAAGTCTCTTGGAATGACACAAGGTATAAAATACTACCAATGTCTGGTTCTGTCTGGAACAAAAAAGCAATCTTAATTATTCGTGGGTTTTCCTAGCAGAGCTGTCCCATTGTGCCAAGCATAGGTTTAGGAATGCCGTGGCTTATTCTGGCACTAAGAACTCGTGGAAGGAGCCGACTCAGCAGCAGCACTGTCTACGTGGGGTGGTTGGGAGATACGAAAAGGTGTTTTATGAGTTCATTTTGAAAAATATGTTTTTAAAATTAGAACCATTACCAAGCTGATGAAATAAGCTGATGGCCTTCCACTAACTGGCGGTGGCCACTTCCTGGTATTCTTGGTGCCCAGTGGAGTGCGTACTGTTTGCCAGCCCCGTGCCGCCATAGGTGCTAAGGGGAGCAGAGATGAGCAGGAGTAGTTCTTGACCTTCGGGCGCTCCCTTGCGGAGGTAAGGCTGAGAAATCAGTCACCCTGGTTTGATTTTTTTTTCTTCACCACTCAAGAAATTTTCTAGCACTTGTACTTCAGGGGCTGATAACTATGTCATTAAGGTTTTGTTTTAAAAACAAAGTTTTTCCCCTAAAGTAATATAATATTTTGTAGAAATTTAGAATTCAGAGTAACAGTAAGGAAAAATCAATTATAGTTTTGCCACCTAAGGATAGCCATTTCTTTCTTTGTTTGCAGTTCTGCAGAATGACTGATACAATCTAAAAGGAAAATTACTTAAAAAGACAAAGTCCAATGTCCTAAGAATTTGCAAATGGCAATTCATTTCAGCCTATAATTGAGGTTCAACTTTTTCTCCCCACTACAAAGAGTACCTTTTTAAAAAGTATATATGTCTCAGAAAGAAAAACAAAACTATACCTTTGAAGCCAAGAATCAGTGTGAGCATAAAGAGCTGTATAGTCAGCCCTGGCCTGTGTGGCTCAGTTGGTTGGAGCATTGTCTTATAACCAAAAGGCTGTGGGTTCAATTCCTGGCCAGGGCACATACATAGGTTACAGATTCCTCAGCCCAGGTGCATTCAGGAGGCAGCCAACTGATGTTTCTCTCTCACATCGATGTTTCTCTCTCTTCCTTAATCTCTCTAAAAGCAATGAAAAAATGTCCTCTGTTGAGGATTAAATAAATAGAATTGTACAGTCAGATACTAGGTCAGGTTTTATTCATTTGTTTATTTGAAAATTGCTTCATGAAATAGTATGTGTTCTATGTAAGATTCTGTTTAACTAAGAATTTCCATTCTAGTAATATATGATGATGTCATAAACTAATTTCACAGGGCTGAATGGGGGAGGGCAGGGCAGTCAGAGAAAGCCTGAAGAAGAAAAAGGGAGGGAACGCATGGAGGCAGAGAGATGTTTAGGAAGTAGCATTGCAAGACAGCTGAACTCCAGTCCTGGGTTTCCAGCTGTCCGATAAATCTTTCTCCCAGGATGCTTTGGGTACCTCACACTCCCAAACCTGCAACTCCTCCTTTATCTCCTTCTCTATTCCCCGTTTCCTGCCGGTCAGCCCAAACTCAGAACTGCTTGCTTGTCGTTTTTCTCAATACTTCATTATGAAATTTTTAAAAAGGAAATTTGAAGCAATTATATGGTGAACACCCTGCCACCCACTGAAATTCTACAATTAATATTGGGTTGAACAAAAAGTCTGTTACATTTTTTTCCATAAAATAAAAGACACATTTTTTGTTTTCACCAGTAACTTTATTGATTTAGGTATTATGAGTATGTTGGTTATTTCCCGCTATTGGCTTCTAGTGAGTGGAGGCCAAGGGTGCTGCTAAACATCTTCCAATGCATAAGACAGCCCCACAGCAAAGAATTATTTGACCAAAAATGTCAACAGTACCAAGAAACTTCACAAACCACTTTTGATACATTGGATCAGTCACAGCACCTTCTCCATACGCTGCACGAATCTTTTCTTGCATTTCAGTTACGTTTTTACCTTTCTTGAAATAATGAAGCATAGCACTCCAGGAATGTTGCCTTCTTCTTCCATCTTCGTTATTAAAATGGCGGTGCAAAAATTCACCAATTTTGGTAAGGTTTTTTTGGTTTTTTTTGTTGTTGTTGTTTGTTTTTTTTTTAAATGCAAGCCAATAAGACAGCTGTTGCAATACAATGTAATGAAATTGTTTCCGGTGAAGTTAAAGACAACTAAGTGCTACTAGAGCCAACGTACGGAAAAAACGTGATGGACTTTTTGGCCAACCCAGTATTTTGCTGCTTGCTCTATCCTACATCCACCAGTCTATCTTTTCCATATATTTCCGAGTGAATTTTAGAGGTGCACTTCACTCCTAAATACTTGAGCTTGCATATCATTAACTTAAGCTCAGTATCTGTTTTCAGAGCTTTTTTATGTTTTTAGGTAAAACTTACCTACAATACAACCAATGCACTAATGTTAGGTACACCACAGTGAGTTCTGGTAAGGGCACCCACCTGTGCGGCCAAGCCTCTGCCCAGATCCCGCCCCTTCCCATCTCCATCCCCAGAGACAACCAGTGTTCTGTGTGATTTCAAGCTTTATGGTTTACTTTCTTATGGTTCACACTCACATTTCAGTCTTCCCTGCTCTCCTCCAATAAGTTCCACGCAAGTGTTAGGCCTCATGCTCTTCCTCCTTTAATAACTGCCCACCTTCATGTCCTCTGTTACCACTGCCACTGTCTTGGGCCTCATTCCTCCCTGCACTTCGTGTAATCAGTGGCCTCCTTTCCATTTATTTCTTCCCCCATACAATTCATCTTTCACGTTGACAGGAGACTGACCTTAGGCCCACTTCGATGATGACCGTCCTTGTTCACCTTCTTCAGTGGGTGCTCACTGCCTTCATGTTAGACTGGAAGCACCAGGAGGACCGGTCCTGTCTGGCTTGCTGTCCACTCCATCCCTGGTACTTGCGGAATTCTTAAATATCAACGTCCAAACCCTTAGCCAGGCATTCATAATCGCCTCTGGTTTAGCCCTAAACCTCCCTTTTCAGGTTTGCCTCTTCGTCTGCTTTGCATTCACTGTGTGGGAACTAAACTTGTTCTCTGACGTTCTTATAGCCATCCCTTTGCCGGCTGCATTTCCGTGCCCCCCTCCCCCCTCACACTGAAGTGTGCCTCCCCTTCAAGACCTAGTCACATGTTACCTCTTCTGGGACATCTGACCCTCCAGCCAGAATTAACTTTTATTTTATTGATTTGATTTGATTTGATTTGATTTGATTTGAGAGACAGACAGGTGGACAGACACGTCTTTTTGTTGTGTCACTTATTGGTGCATTCATTGGTTGCTTCCCGTGTGTGCTCTGACAGCAACCTTGGCGTACGGGGACGACATTGACACCAACGGAGCTGCCAGGGCGGGCCCAGAATTAGCCTCTGACCTCTGGTAACCACTTGCTGTCTTTCTCTTACTGCACTTACTGTCTTCCTAGTTGGAGTTACCTTTGTACTTGTTCCATTTCCCCTGTTAAAAACTGTAAGCTCCTTACAGGGGTTTTAACTCCTCAGGGACTGTTGTAGTCACCTCAGTAGTGCCCTCAACTCCTCTATGTCCTTGGTAAGCATTTTGTGATATTTGTCAAATGAGTGAGTGTATAGATGAAAGCAGGTGTTAAAAGAGTAGGTTGGGAGCAAATTATAGGGATTTTTAAATTCTGAAATAAAGGATTAGGCAGTGGGCACCTTGGGGTTATGAGCAGGGTTTAGATATGCTCTAAATCATAATTTAAGAATAAAATGATAGAGCTATACCAGGTGGTTCAAACTGAGGGGAGACTTGAGACAGATAGCCCAGAAGTTTATTATAGTCCAAGGTCAGTAATAAAACCTGATAGAAATAAAGTTGGAAGAGACAGATTCAGGAGAGGCTCTGAAGGAAAAACTGACATGATCTGGCAGTTGGGCTTGAGTCTGGGAAGACAGACATAGATGAGTACAGAGACGTCCCTTAAGGTTTTGAACCTGAGTACTCTGGAAAATAAAATTAGAATCTCCTCAAGGGTAGAGACTTATTTATAATCCCACCATGTGGCTAGCAGTTGCTAGTGAGAAAGAATTATAGTTTAGGGCAAAAGCCTGTTATGAATCAATAAGAAGGAGGACCAAAAAATAAAAATGGAATTATCTTCCGGAGGGTAGGCCCCTTATCTTACAGGCTTCCCCTACTAGGTGAGTGTTCTAGGAACCCATCTGTATCAGTGCGCCATCTGGGATCATGAGAGGCTGCATTTGGCCTGAGTGAACTTATTTGGAAGACTTTCACCATTTCCTGTGTTTGCCCATTTCCTGATGGGTGATTTACTAGCACACCTGCCCACAGTGTTCAGCAGCTTCTGACCGAAAAACAAAAACAAAACCACAGCATGACCCGCGTGCCCCACCCTACCTGTTCACCCAGTCTTGCCCCAAGCAACCTTTTTGTTTGTTTCCCTGGATGAAAAAAGTCCTCAAGGGGAAACGTTTGGCCAGTGTGGAAGAGGTGAAACAAAAAATGGCAGTAGCACCAAAAGGCATCAAAATTGAGTTCAAAGACTGTTTTGAACAGTGGAAAAAATGTCTCAATAGGTGTATTACATCAACTGGAGAGTACTTTGAAGGTGACTGAAGTTTAAATGTATAAAAATAAATACACAACTTTTTATAAATAAATTCCAGGTTTTTGGGGGGTCGTCCTGTATTTGATTGTAACTGTCCGAACCTGAAGTAGTCATACTTTGAATGTAGTCATTTATTTATCCAACAAATATTTATGGGACACATACTGTGCCTTTTAAACCTGACCTGTGCAGAAGCCCACCTAGAGGAGGAAAGGAATGTCTCAGGAACCGTGCGTGCTCCCTGAGCCTGCAGTGTGCAGGGACTGGAGGGCCAGCTGGTAGAAATGCTGAAGGCTCCCGTGCTCCCTTTCTGCCTTAGATTCTATGCCCAGGACTACAGCAAAACCAGAGAAGCAAGAAGGATGGCTGGTTTGGGAGAAGATAAGTTAGGTTTAGAGTATAAGATAATCATCAAGAGATTCAGCATACCTGAGTGGTTAATTAAGATAGTGAGCTGTGGAGCCAGACCCCTTGGGTTCCAGTCCTGGCCCTTCCACTCACACGCTGTGTGACGTAGCAGGTCCACTTCTCCTCCCTCTGTAAGCTGGGGGTGATGACAGACCCACCTAATAGGGTTCTTAGGGAGCAAATGAGGTCATACGTGTAATCGAGTTTAGGGCTTCGGTGTGGCAAGACCCTCTGGGCACTGCAACAAACTAAAAGGGGCACTGTTAGATATTTTAACGATACTAAATTTTCAAGAGAAACAGCAGTTCTTGACATCCGTCAGATATCTCATGAGCTACTAGCTTGAAGTAATTCACAGTTTGAACATGCTGTCATGTACATTCCTTTTAGTAAAGCTGTATCTTTTTAAAGTTGGGTTTTCTGTGACGGCTCTGATGAAAAGCAAGTACCCCTTGAAGAACCAACAGAGTTTAGGAACGCTGGCTTTGCGCAGTGCTCTGAACGGAACATTCCGTAAATGTTAGTTGTCATGATCATCATCTCAGGAGGATTTCCAGAGACCAATGGGAATGTGAAGCCTAGAATTCAGTAGAACAGCTGAAACTAGGGTTAGAAGTTGGGTGTTCCATGCAGCGAATGAAACATGTGAGCAGGCGAGAAGGAATAGAGCCCAGAGCAGAGCCTTATGGAACATTTCTCTTAGGGCAGTAGCAAAGGGAGAGGGGCTGTTGTGTTGGAAAACCAGAGAGGAGTCCATGTCCCAGAACTGAGGGGACAGACGGTCTCCAGAATAGATGGCCTCGTGTTAGAGAGGACAGATCGGTGAGTGTAGGGGAGAGGGTTGGCAGAGTTCGAGGGAGAGTGGGAAGCGAAGGCAGCAGGGGTGGGGTTCCTGCTGGAGAATTTCACTGATACAGAGAAGGGAAATCAGACTGTCTCCCGGGTGAAAGGTAACATTTTCAGTGTTGAGTTTTGTTTGGGGAGTGTGGTGTGTGTGTGTGTGTGTGTGTGTGTGTGTGTGTGTGTGTGTGTTTGTTTGTTTAACCCTGCTTTCTAAGGAGGAGCAGAGAAATCACATACCTTAGTGATTCCCCTTAAAAATCATTCCATTGAGGTGGAACTTTTTGTGATACAGAGTAGGTTGTGGTAACATTTCAAAGATGCCTTCATTTTGGTTTTACTAAATCAACAAAAGCCTATTCACTACCACTCAAAGGAATATCTCTGGTGTAGCTACTTCAGACAAGTAGATTTAATTATCTGTATACTTCCAGAATGTTCCGTTTTCTCTAAACAAACTAAAGCTGGCCAGGTGGCATACCTTGGCATTGTTGCCAGTCTTCTAATAAGCTAAATTCTGAGCTATAACTAGACTTGTGATGGTGTTATTTATGTTCTCTCTGGTAAGGCTGAAGTTGAAGAACAGCAGCAGTAAGTGGTAAAAGCTAGTAACTACTGCCCTGGCCAGTGTGGCTCAGCTGGTTAGAGCATTATACTATAATCAAAAGGTTGCAGGTTTGATTCCCAGTCAGGGCACACATCTAGATTGCAGATCCGTTGCCTGGTCCTAGCACGTACGGAGGCAACCAATCAGTACCCCTCTCTCACATCCCTTCCTCTCTCTAAAAACAGCAATGAAAAAAATGCCCTTAAGTAAGGATTTTTTTTTTTAAAGGCTAGTAACTGCCACCTATTGAGTGTCCACTATGTGCCAGGGTTGCCTAGGCATTTCACATGCACAGCAGTCTGACTGGTAGGTGTCATTGGCCCCATTTGGCAGAGGAGGAAGCTGAAAAGAAAAGGCATGGAGCCAGAATTTTAACACAGGCCTTCTTCAGCACCCAGCCTGCACTCTTCCCTCTCTGCCACACACTTTTCTCAAACTAAAAGCTGGCTGCCCGGTGCCATAATACATCCTTGACAAAGCTTAGAGCGGGTTCCAGGCCAGGGGGGACCGATGCAGGGTGCTGCTGTCTGAGATTGGTCCTATTGAGACGTGTGTCTAGATGTTTAAAAGCTAAAGAAGCGGAGTATAGTGAGATACAGTGACAGCTCGGACTCAAGTCAGCAGGCTTGGATTCTTCTTCTAGTCTGCTACTTACTAGCTTTGTTCTCTTGAGATGGCTTCCTCACTTCGGATGAGGTCCTTCAGACTAAGTTAGATACATGTAACACACTGAGCAAGAGGCATGGCTCAGCTGTTCTTACAATTACTGTTGCTTTCATCGTAAGTTCTTCGAAAGCACAAAATGATGACACCTTTTGAAACTTTTTTTAGCCACTCATTTCACATTAGATTAAGCAAGGAAACCATGTTTTTATGGTTGTGTTTTTGTTTTGCTTTGCTTTTTAATGTAATACCCACATTTCAGGAAGCAAACTCTGCATTTACCTCACCTATTTGGAAAACAGTGAAGAGCCAACGAAAACAAGGTCTCTAAAGGAGCGAGAGCAGATGTTACAAAGCCAGTGTCCTACAGCTCCTGGGAGTGCTCTGTGTGCACTGGAGGGAGGAACCTGGGCGGAAGACCAGTCACATGATGGCTCCGAGCCTGTTCTCTGTAAGCTAACAAAGTAGCACTCCGCTCCTTCACCTGCAGGGGTGTCTTGAAAATAGTGTGAGGTAATACAGATGAGTGCACACTGGCCTTTTCTTGCACATAACTCTCGGTCTTTGTTACTCATTTATTCTTTCTGATATATTTATTCTGCACTTACATTGTGCCAGGCACTTGCCAGGTGCTGTGGACAAAGATCAGTAAGACAGTGTCGGCTTTGGGAGTAGTAAGAGGTTGGAAAGTATTCAGTGTGATGAGCCCAGCAGAGGCAGGTGCTGAGGGAGCAGGAGAAGCGCCTGGAAGTGTGAGAGGAAGTTTCCTGGGGGAGCTGTTGTCTTGAGGCCAAATAGGAAATTAAGGAAGAGTAGAGCTAAGTAAGCATCTTGAGGCCGAATAGGAATTAAGGAAGAGTAGAGCTAAGTAAGAATTAGTGAGTTACCATAATAATAGCTATATTTACAGAGGCTCTATTTTACGGAATGTTCTCAGCACTACACTAGGTTTTGTATCCATGGTATACCAGTAAATTTTCACAAGAACCCAGTGAGGTGCAGATATTGCTGCCATTTCGCAGAAACGAGCTCAAAGAGGTGAGACTGCCTGCTGCAGGACACGCAGAACGGGAATTTGAGCCCAGGTTTTTCTGATTACAGGATCCGTTCTCTTTCCACTCTACAGAAAGAGTATTTAAATTCTATTCAGTGCTGTATTATGAGAGGTATCAGAAATATAGAGTGTATTTTAGAAAGATTTCTGTTCAGAGTGGTTAAAATAAAAGTTTTGGTGTGAAAACCTTACCTTGACACCCTCTCCTTTAGCCAGATCAGCTCTAGAGATCTCAGTCCAGTTCCTTCACAAGAGCATCAGATATTGTGATAGTTACGAGTTTGGGCCAAGGCCAGGCTGTCGGAGCGCGGGTGCTGGCCCCGCCGCCCCTAGAGAGATGGCTGTGGACCTCGTCTCCTCATCTGTAAAGTGGCAGTAACATAGCACTGCCTAACAGTGTTCGTGTAAGGGTTAAATTAATTTCTACCAGCAAAGCTTCTGTAACAGCGTCTCCTACATAGTTTCAATATTAAGGAAGAGATTGCAACCTGTCACCAACAGAAAACCCAGTTTTATTTTTAAGATTCCTAAATAATGTTTTGACTTAACTCCCTCCCCATATTTTATCCTTTAAAACATGTTCTTAAGCTAGAGTCATAGATGGACTTGAAGAAGAATTTTCGTCAGATTCCCAAAGAGTTGTAAGACTCCAAAAAGGCAATTAAGTAGGACTGCTTTACAAAGAGCATTACGAAGTTGCTCTTTAAAAGATCTTGATACTGTAACAAATTTCATCATAGATTTAAAAGGATGTTCTGGCTGTAAAATTACAATATTGTGAGTCACAGTAAGTGGAAATGTTGCAAGTTATTTGCTACAATTAATAATAATGTATCCTAGTTTTCAAAATATTAACATTTTATTAAATTGCATCCTGACTAGTGTGGCTCAGTGGGCTGGGTGTGGTCCACAAAGCTAAAGGGCACATGCCTGGGTTCAGGCCAGATCCTCGGTTGTGGCGTGCAAGAGGCAAACAATCAGTGTTTCTCTCACGCATCAGTGTTTCCTTCCCTCTCTTTTTCCTTCCTTTCTCCTCTCTCTAAAAATAAATAAATAAAATCTTTTCTTTTTAATTTAAATTAAAAGGGAGTCCGTGTTATTCCAGATGTAACCACTGTGGCTCACTGGAATACTTCCACTTGCATGAGAACGTCTGGAGCAGAAATTTGGGCCTTGCTTGTAGAAACACTGGGAAACGTCTTGTACATGTAGAGCTAGATCATCCACTGTTTGTATATTTCCAACTACTAATTTAGAAAAATGTCTGTGCCCTAGAGGGGTTTTATCCCTTTTGAATTTCGAACTTCAGGTGCACAAACCGAAGTTGGATCTTGCACAATAGTTAGGTTCTGAGGTCCGCGCTTAAGGTGGAAACTGTGAAGAGTTTCCCTTGAAAATGCCCTGGGAGGGCTCCCCAGTGAAGGTCAGCAGAGTCTCAGTCCAACAGAGTGTCAGCCCAGCGCAGCTAGATTTCTCTGTCCTCAGCACCAGATGAAGCCATTGGCATATGCAGGAGCTGTCGTTTTATTATTGTTAATAATGTTAGTTACAAACAGAAACACAGTTGATTAGTGGTGAGTAGCACACCCTTAAGAGAGACTTACAGGAACCATCTGAGGAAAGCAGACTTATCCTTTGTCACACTCACTCCAAGAAATAGGTTCTTAGAGCAGAATCACCCAGGCTAACCAATCAGTAGCACCTGTGCACTCGTATTCCCTCCCCCCATCCTCTCCTCTCCC